>JANAVB010009799.1:4134908-4227408 GCA_029216955.1 Iris pallida
TCATGAAGTATGGAGACTTCTGGAAGTGACGCATGAAGGAACCACTCAAGTCAAGGAATCAAAGATAAGCCGTCTCACTCAAGAGTACGAAGCCTTCAAGATGAAGCCAAATGAGACGATCACTCAAATGTTTACAAGATTTCTCGACATCATCAACCCGTTATCCTCGCTCGGTAAGCAGTACTCAAACCATGAGAAGATCCGCAAGCTACTCAGAGGGTTACCAAAGATTTGGAACCCTAAGGTGACAGCCATCATAGAAGGAAATGATCTCACAAGTATGTCTATGGAGACTTTGATGGGCAAGCTCATGACTCACGAGCTTGACCTCAAGGACTTCGAAGAGCCTGCTCCGAAGACCAGGGAGATAGCACTCAAAGTCCATCGACGAAAGGTTGATCACGATGAGACTGAAGACGATATCTCAGATGATGAAGACCAAGCTCTCATGGTACGTAACTTCAAGAAATTCCTTCGCTTCAATCAAAGAAAGAAGGAACCACAAGAAGACGATGAAGAAGAGCCAACTTGCTATGGTTGCAAAAAGACTGGACACGTCAGAAGAGACTGTCCGCTCTTAAAGAAGAGCAACCGGTATGAAAAGCCCTACAAGAAGAACTCATCAAAAAGATATGCCAACACAAGCATTTGGCATGAAAGCGAAGCAAGTGACTCCGAGGAAGAAAAGAACTCTCCTCAAGACAAAGCAAATGTTTGCCTCATGGCAAATTCCACCAAGGTATCAAACGAAACTTTAGATGACTTCTCTTTTGATGAACTTGGCGATGCCTTCACCGATTTACTTGATGATCACAAAAAGATTATCGGTAAATACAAGCATGCCAAGGACAAAATCAAAAGTCTAGAAGATGAGATACAAAGAATTTCCTTGCTTCTTAATAATGTTAGAAACACATCTCCCACAAATGACACTGATGAAGTATCGAAGCTTAAATTAAGCTTACATGATGCTGAAGCACGCATTGAGCAACAAACTCAAGAAATCACTACTCTCAATACATTGCTTGCTGAAGAAAAGAGTAGACACAAGATTTCTCTGACTAAGATCTATGGCTTGAATATTAAAGTTGATGAATTACAAGCTGTTTCTAAAAGATTAGAAATCAAATTGGGAAAACAGGTGGCTAAACCTCAAACCCAATCACATGAGCACAACACCACTCATGCTAGTCAACCACGTCACCCTCATACAGCACATAATCATGCATTTATTTACACAAACTTTCACAAACCACATGCACGTAAAAATACTCCTCATACTCATCATATTGCACAAAGACACAACCAATATCACTCTACACATAGACAAAGTCATCATACCATACCTCATCAACATGCCATGCCACATAAGCAAAATCATCATATCATGCCACAACATCACACTATGCCATATAGACAATTTCAGCATGCCACTCCTCACAGTCAATATCATCATGCTATGACACACAGACATCATCATCATGCCACTCACTCTAAGCATAGTCATCATTACCATGCTAATTCTCCATATCATCCTCATCCTGTTGCTCATAGATATCATTCTCATGCTCCTAGTATAAATAAAAATGCCATCTGTACTTACTGTGGAAAACATGGACACATTTCACCACAGTGTAGAGTTAGAAGACTGGTAGACAAGAAAATATATGCTTGGTTTCCAAAAACTAACTTTTCAGGACCCTCAAGAAAATGGGTACCAAAGGTCACATCTACTCTTGATGTAGGTGGACCTTTCCTCCTCAACTGAGAGTAAGTGGATTCTCGATAGTGGATGCTCGCGACATATGACGGGAGACGCAAATCTTTTTGCATCACTATCGATGAAAAGAGAAGGATACGTATCCTTCGGTAACAATTTCAAAGGGCATATAATAGGTAACGGTATCATTGGTCATCCTCCTTCTCCTGTTATAAAGGATGTCTGCCTAGTGACCGAGTTAAAGCATAACCTGCTCAGCATTAGCCATCTTGCTGATCATGGATATGATATTAACTTTGGACAAAACTGTTGCTACATCTACGATAGGTCAACAGGAGACATTGCTTTTGAAGGGAAAAGAGAGGACAATATCTATTTTTTCTATCTCTCTATAAATACTAACCATGCAGGTAGATGTTTATATGCACACAAAGACGAACGACTACTATGGCACCAGCGTCTCGGTCATGCCAACATGGATGCTATATCCAGGCTTTCTACCAAGAAGCTAGTGAGAGGATTGCCTGACATCACATTCAAAAAGGACACGGTATGTGCCGAATGTGAACTTAACAAGGCAACTAAATCCTCATTTCATTCCATCAACTCTGTAAGTACTACTAGACCCTTGCAATTACTCCATATGGATTTATTTGGTCCTAGTAGAATAGCTAGCCTTGGTGGCAAACTATATGCTTTTGTTATTATTGATGATTTTTCGAGATTTACTTGGGTTTTCTTTCTCGCTAATAAAAGCGATGCTATCTCTGTTTTCAAAGTTTTTGTAAATAAAGTTCAAAACGAAAAAGGCTACATGATTACTCGAATCCGAAGTGATCATGGAGGCGAATTCGTAAATTCAGATTTTGAAAGTTTTTGTAATGCAAATGGTATTGATCATGAATTTTCCTGTCCTAGAACTCCTCAACAAAATGGTGTTGTGGAGCGGAAGAATAGGACTCTTGGCGATATGGCTAGAGTCATGTTGAATAAATTTTCTCTTCCGAAATATTTTTGGGCAGAAGCTGTAAGTACAGCATGCCACATTTTAAATAGGGTGCTTATTCGTCCCATTTCGAAGAAAACACCCTATGAGCTTTGGTTTGGGAGAACCCCAAATGTTTCTTATTTCAGAGTTTTTGGCTGCAGATGTTTTATCCTTAACACCAAAGACAACTTAGGCAAATTTGATGCCAAAGCTGACGATGGTATCTTTCTTGGTTATGCTGCCAAAAGTAAGGGATATAGAGTTTTCAATAAACGCTCACTTATTGTGGAGGAGTCAACAAATGTGACTTTTGATGAAGATAACAGTGCAGTAAGTACTCTTGATGATGATGTTGTGCCATCAACTTCCTCTACTCCAATGAATACTTCAACTGAAACTAATTCTCTGGAGGGTTTGCCTAAGAAATTCTCATTCAAACCTTCACATCCAGAAAATTTAGTCATAGGTGAAGTGTCACGTGGAGTTACTACTAGATCATCATTAAGAGACTCTGTTGCTAGCACTGCCTTCATTTCACAAGTAGAGCCTAAAAACATTTCTGAAGCTTTTACTGATGAATTTTGGATCTCTGCTATGCAAGAAGAACTCAACCAATTTGAAAGAAGCCAAGTATGGGAACTAGTTCCTAAACCGGCCAATCATTCAATAATTGGTACCAAATGGGTGTTTAGAAACAAAGTAAATGAAGATGGTTCAGTCACACGTAACAAAGCTCGTCTAGTAGCTCAAGGATACAACCAAGAGGAAGGTATCGACTACGATGAGACATATGCTCCTGTTGCTAGACTTGAATCCATTCGGATGCTTTGTGCTTTTGCCAATCATCAGAACTTTAAATTATTTCAAATGGATGTTAAAAGTGCTTTCTTGAATGGCTTTATTAAGGAGGAAGTTTATGTCAAACAACCCCCTGGCTTTGAAAATCACAAATTTCCCGACCACGTGTTCAAGCTAAAGAAAGCGCTTTATGGCCTTAAACAAGCTCCCAGAGCTTGGTATGAAAGGCTAAGCAGCTTCCTGCTTGAGAAAGGTTTTTCTAAAGGGAAAATTGACACTACACTGTTTATCAAATCTTTCAAAGACACCATTCTATTAATTCAAATTTATGTTGATGATATTATTTTTGGATCTACTGATGAAACTCTTTGTCAAGAATTTGCCAAGTGTATGCAGACAGAATTTGAGATGAGCATGATGGGAGAGCTCAACTACTTTCTTGGCCTGCAAGTAAAGCAACTGGCAAATGGAACTTTCATCTGTCAATCGAAGTATACCAAGGACATGCTGAAGAAGTTCGACCTTGACAACGTCAAACCAATTAGCACGCCAATGGCTACTTCAACCAAACTCGAACCAGATGAGAGCGGCAAACCTGTTGATCAACGTAAGTATCGAGGTATGATAGGCAGCTTACTTTATTTAACTGCTAGTCGCCCCGATATCATGTTTAGTGTTTGCCTATGTGCTAGATATCAAGCAAATCCTAAGGAATCTCACATGACCGCGGTTAAGCGTATCTTTCGATACCTTAAGGGTACGGTTACAGTGGGCCTATGGTATCCCAAGTCAACATCATTTGACCTCATCGGTTACTCTGATGCTGACTTTGCTGGATGCAAGGTCGACCGTAAAAGTACGAGCGGCACGTGTCATTTGTTAGGAAAGGCTCTAGTCTCATGGTTTAGCAAGAAGCAGAACTCTGTCGCACTATCCACAACAGAAGCTGAATATATAGCAGCTGGGCGTTGTTGTGCACAGATTCTGTGGATGAAGCAAACCCTTGAAGACTATAAGTTATCTTTCATGCATATTCCTATATTCTGTGACAATACTAGTGCCATCAATTTGACTAAGAACCCTGTCTGTCACTCACGCACTAAACACATTGAGATCAGACACCACTTTTTGCGTGATCATCAGCAAAATGGCACGATTAACTTAGAATTTATTGACACTGATCATCAGCTGGCAGACTTCTTTACTAAGCCACTATCCGAAGAGCGCTTCAATTTTCTTTGTCGTGAACTTGGAATCTTAGATGAAGCAGTCATAAATTGAAACTCACCTGCATAAATATCGTGTATATTGTGATTCCTTACAAAGAATTTGGTATGGGTACAAGCCGAAAGGGTCCTTCTGACAACAAGGCGTAAAAGCCTAAGCGACACGGTGCACTAGTCCTCAGGACTACCGCTAGCTGGGATCCGGCCCCTGCAGCTAACCCATGGCAAATTTGGACTATTGAACCACAGTATATGTCCTTATTTATTATATGGCTTGTTTCAATTTAATATTGCCTAATTGACATTTTCTAAAAGTTCATTCTATTTTCTGTATACCTCTCTATCTATTTCTTTCATTCAACACTCTTTGTTATTCCCGACTGTCATTTTTGAACATTTTCTTCCTGACTTTTGCCTTTTTAAGTTCTGGACTATTGAGCCAGAACTCGGGCCGAACTCTGCCCATATCAGAGTTCGGGCCGAGTTCGGTCCCTAGGTTCCAGAATCGGGATCTGGCTCCACCGTTGGATCTTTTCTAATCCAATGGTCCATATTTCACCCGACCAAAAGACAAAACCCTACTTTATGTCGGGATTCTACCTCTCTCCTTCACTATTACCACCTTTTTTTTCACCTATACACATTCTTTCCTTGAATCCCTAACCCTAGTTTTTGATCCAGAGTACCCCATTGTTTCTCAAATCAACAAAAAGGTGTCTCCTCTCCATTATCCTCCATTGCTCTTTACCTGTTTGAGGTATCATTCATATTTTCTATCTTCTAGTTAATATCTTTTAATGGCTCCTTGCTTGTTCAATCGTGGGAAGAGGATTCGCATTGAGAGTATTTCCTCTTCAGATTCTTCTCCATCAATTGAACAAATCATTGAACTTCCTCAACCACCTCACCCTTTATTCAATCCACCTCGTCCTCTACATCCTTCCACTTATGACAATAGACTTTTTGTCTCACTTGATGCATCAAACAACTGGTTTAGTGACTTTCGGAATCGTCAGGTATTCACGGGACATCCTATCAATTTTTCAATATTCTCTCAATATGATTCTTTATTCCATGACCTTTATATTGATGAACTTGTCACTACATCCTCTGCTATTTATCATCATGCCATTCAAATGTTCTACTGCAACTTAACCTTTGATGATCTTCGTATTTATTCACGAGTTGCTGGTATCGATATCTCGTTTGATGACTTTGAATTAGCAGAATATCTTGATCTTCTTGAGCCAAGTTCTTGGGAAAGACTTGTTGATGCTCGCTCGTTCCATTTTCCCAACGGACTTTCTCTTGAAAGCTTCAAGGACGATTTGTGCACTCCTTACACACGTCCTCGAAAGCTCATGACAAAATATCTCAACCCATATTTTTCTGATCTTCATTGGATCATTTCTAACACCATTCTACCCAAGATCGGTTCCCCTGATGAAATTACTTATCTTGAAATTTCTGCTCTTTATCATCTTCACTTTGGAATTTATTTCAATCTTCCACGTACTATGATGGACTGGATGATTCGCTGTAGGAGGAAACCACGAGCTTTGGTTTATCCTCTGTATCTTCCTATGATCTTTCGTGCTTTTCACATACCACTTGATGCTTGTCCGTTTCTGCCGGCACCTACCTTTCTATCTCCGGCACGACTCCTTCAGCCTGTTGCTGCTACTAATTCGTCTGCTGATGAGGAGCCTAACGCCCCTCCACTCGGTCAGACTGCACCTCCTGCTACCTTGGATTCACTTCAGACTATGCTTCGCGATCGTTTTGCTATTGAGGATGATCGCTGGACGCAGCATGATTACCGTACCACTCTGCAGATTAGTGCCCTTGGGAACTCTCTGCATGATATGCGGTATTCACTTGCTCGTCATCCTGATCTGCATATGCCTATTGAGAGGGATCCAGCGCGCGCGGGTTATCGCATTGATGATCCGTGGGTCATGCAGTATATGGATCCAGATGATACTTTTGTGGATCTTCAGATGTTCCAGGACCTTTTCGTTGGATCTTTCCATGGTCCATCAGATGTTCCAGGACCTTCTCGTGCTCCATGATGGAGACTGGCTACTATCTGCTGCTGCTGCCACTGCTGATGGTCTTAGTTATTTTTGCTTTCAGTTATTTAGTTTCTTATGGATTCATGTAGCTGGTTTTATATACTATGTTTATGAGTTGGCCACTTGGTTTGGTGGATGACATTATCTATCTTTATTATCATTCTATGTCAATGCTTATTTTGCTCCATATTATACTGTTTCTTCTCTTAGTGTGGTTGCATTACTATTCATTGTTTATTATATTGCTAACTGCCAAAAGGGGGAGAAACATATGTATATTTTGTGCTTGTTTTGGGATACTATTACTGGCTCTATGCATTCGTATATCTGTGTATATCTGTGCTTCTTGCTCTGGAAAATATCATCTATCAGATCACAGGAACTATGCAATTTGTACGGGGGAGAGCTATAGCTTCTAGCTCGACACCGCTCATGGTTTACGGGGGAGCTATTTTCGCTTAGCTCAGGCATCGTTTATGGGGGAGCTATGGAGCTATATTACAATCAACTGTGTCCAGGTATGAATATTGAAATATACATATATTATTTTGTCAATTATCAATATGGGGGAGATTGTTGACACAAAGTCACAGTCAACCAAATATTGACTATATTGACCAAATAATACTTGTATAAATTCAATACGACACACGACGACTGCATTCAGTTCAAGACAGATGACAGCTCAGTCTTCAGCTCTCAGTGTGTTCTGGAGTCTGTATTTTATGATTTCATTGAGTCTAGATTTATGTACTCTGAGTTATGCTGAGCTCTTGGAACTTAGTATACAAGCCTACCCAAAATCCCAAGCTCCACCAAAACCAAATTGCCTACAAGTCCCTCTTAGGACCATTCTGTGCTCTGGAGACAGAGTTCGGGCCAAACTCTGCCTCCACACAGAGTTCGGGCCGAACTCTGTCCCCTAGAAATCAGGAACCCTAATTTTAGGGTTAGCTGTTTGCTAGCTGTCCAACGGCCAAATTTTTGAATTTCCTTACCCGAATTCTGGCCGAATTCTGTCCCTAAAATCAGTATAAATAGGGCATGAATTCTCTCATTTTGAATCACTCAATCTTCTCTTCTCTTCTCTCCTACAAGCTCTATAAGCCATACCCTTCCCATCTACTAGCCACAAGCCTCCTAAGTCTCGAGTGCTCAGCATCTCTCATTTAGGATTCTTGTGCAAGAGTGAAGAAATCGCTTGGACAATTCCAAGCAAATCGCCACTGCGATTCTCTGTAAGAAGTTGACGTGCTCTTCTGAAGAAAAGGCACGGGTTGTAAGCTACTATTTCACAAATAGTGGATTTAATCCTGAGCTAGAGTTCTCAGGCCTGGACTAGTCCTCCACGAGGGAAACCAGGTTAAAATTGCTGTGTTTGCGTATGCTCTCTTGTCTTTCATTTACATTCCGCATTTTACTCTGACTATTCATTGTTAGTGAAAGAGTTAATTTTTTATTGGTCATTATACATATATACTCTATTCACCCCCCCTCTAGAGTTGCCAAACTGTTCTTCAGTAATGATACTCTGGAGACTCTTATCTCTAACGGTCAGTGGACTATAACTGATAGACACATAGAGCAGTGGTTCAGTCAGAAAATTAGAAGAATACCAATTATGGGAGGGGGGCGCTGACTACTAGGCGTGGGAAGGGGTGCAGACGGAAAGGTTCTCACAAAAGCATGCATACGGGATGGTGAGACAGGTGTTTCCGAAGGTGACATGGACGGAAGTGGTTTGGATGAAGGGAGCAGCAGTCAAAATGCAACTATGCCTATATAAGGCAGTAAGAGACAAACTTCTCACAAAGGAGAGACTGGGCCGTTTTGGCGTCAAACTTCCAGACACGTTGTGTGCTTTGCGGAGGAAGAGTTGACTCGCGCGACCACCTGTTCTTCCAGTGCCAACTCTCAGACGGCGTGTGGCAGCATTATAGACAAAAGCTGGGATTGACTAGCAGGAGGCACGAAACTCTATCGTCCGTAGTGGAGGAAATTACAGGGATGAGAAGTCAAGATCGGCAGATATACAGACAGGTCAGACTCAGGTTACTGTCGGTGGTCTAGCACGTGTGGAGGGAGCGGAACGCCAGAATATTCAAAGGGAGGGCCATGTCCATCCCAGGACTTCTGAATAATATAGCTCACGACCTCACCCTTATGGAGGCAGGATAGAGGGTATGATGTGTCAGTGTTCTTGTATTGGTAGCATGAGGTGATCGATTGTATGGCATGACTACTTGTATGTGTTTTATATATATATATATATATATATATATATATATATATATATATATATATATATATATATATATATATATATATATATATGCAAATGATCTCTAGCCTAGTGGTTAAGAGAGATGTATGCAGCCCAAGTGGTCGGAGTTCGAGCCTTAGTTGAGGCGAGTTCGCCACAATTACACATTGCTTCAATATATATATATATATATATATATATATATATATATATCAATTAAATTTATTATATATTTATTTATATTTTAGTTAGAATTTGTTATAAATATATGTGAATAAAAAAAAATAGAGTTTGAAGTTATATACGGAAGAAAAAATAGTAAGTTTAGTTTTAGAATTATTATTTAAAGTATTTTTTGTTAATAATTGACGGAAGATTTACAAACAGCTTAGCCGGCTCAATTTTGAGCCGTTTACAACAGGGCCGGTCGCCCTATATTTATTTATTCATATTTTTTAAATATAATATTATATATCTTTATCAAAATCTCTGGAGATGCACTTGATTATATATTATAACTGAATTTATAGGTAGTTACTAAACAAAATAACTAAAGCTCAAATTATCTATATTCAAGCACATTACATAGTAATAAAAATGTTTTAGATAGAAGACGTACTGACTGTTAAATTATCTAAATCTGGCCTCAAATTTTTCTGTTGATGAAAACATATAATAAAATGAATAACCACACAATTTAGAGCCTCCAAGACCTCAGCAAGGCTAGCCCAGGGCACGGACGAGGTGAGCGACCGTCATGGGCCCCCAATTTTGGAAGTTTCGTAATTTTACAATAGACTAGGTATATCAAAAAAAAGACCCAATCTGGAAGCAACAAAAAAGACAGCGCTCCAATCTGAAAAAAATATGATAGCTTGATTGATGATTTTGATAGCTTAATTGATGATTTTGCTTGTAAAAATGCTAAAAAAAATTTATTCATGTGAGAAAAATGGTCCAAATTTTAGATTTTGTCATAGGTCCCGTAAATCATAGGACCGGCTATGGACCTGAGCCACCTGATGCAAGACCAAGAGCTCCGGTCTTCGACATCATTATTTCTTAAATAAATACTAAGCATGCACATCCAAATTCTTAAATTATATATATATATAAAATTTGATCATTATTGTAGAAAATAAATTTATCTAACAATTGAGGGATCTTTAGAAACAAAATAGCAATTAACACACCGGTCAGAGCAATATCTTTAAGAAATCATAATTTTTTTGTATGATTATAAATATGAATCTTAGAGTCGGTAGGGAATAGGGATCTAAGAATTGGAGGTCTTGGAGGGATTGTAGAGTAGGGATTGAGGAAGAAATGGAATAACTTGAAATACAAAATTACAAAACTAACCATAATAATTTTTTTTGAGGCCCCCAAAAACTGGAGGCCCTGTGCGGCCGCACTATTCACACGGCCCCAGGGCCGGCCCTGGTTTACAAGCCTCCTTATAAATAGTAGAGATATACATAGGCATGGCCGGCCCAGGGGTTGGGTTGTCCTATCCGGAACTGGTTTTGGTTGTCCCTTGATCCTTATTGTGGGCTGATCCTAGAGGGTTACACGCGATCCCGACCTCTTGTGGGGTCACGCTGAGTCTGGAGGTTGTCCAAGTCCGAAGTCTTGTCTGTCTTACCCCTGTGCCCTGTAGACAAGATAAGCTTATCTACTTCTTGACTCTGTTAAGTAAGAGCATCCACAGTGGGAGAGATTTTAAGTGCTACATTTTGACTTTAGCCAAAATTTGTAGCACTTGAGGGCTACAGTGGACATTTGTCCATACTTGAAAATTGCTAGAAAGCTAAGATACACTCCAGATTTGGAGCGTGTGCTTGTTCCACTACATTAATTTTTGGGTTCACCAATATTAACCAATTTTATCAAACATTGAAGGAAAATAAAGAAGAAAAAAAAGGAGGAAAAATCTTACCAAACATGAAGAAAAATAAAAAAGGAAAAATATGAAAGATGTTAATTTGGAGTATTTGTTTGGAGTGTATCATTGTGTGCCAATATCAATGAGACACTCCAAAAATAATAATTTATACAATTTTTAATAAATTGGAATATGTATTTGAGGTGTCTCCACTGTGGATGCTCTAAGCAAGTGGTAGTCTAGTAGCACTGGGACAACTTTTCTTTAAGAAAAGGTATTTGGTTCTCTATATTCTGTTCTGGACCAGAGCTGCCTAGTTGGTGCTAATCATTCCACTAATTAGTTATAGGAAGCAATTAGGCCTGCTGACACTTTGACAGAAGAGAAGCAAGGGCCCCTCTCCAGCTCTCCGGATGCAGATCTCCAGTCCACAAAGGTCAGACCAAGTGCCATGATTTCAGCATCAACAAGTTGAAATGTGCTTTGTCCAGCAATGAACCCGGTCTGTTGTTCCCACAACCTCCTCCCCCGCCTCTCGCCGCCAACCGCCGAAAGTTTACTTAACAATCCACAGCATCTCGACTACATGATCGCACAGTGCTGACAATGTGGGCCCGCGGAGCTTGCGATCTAAGCAACGGGTCCTTTTATTTGGCCTAAAAGTATCGCTAATCATGTCGGCATCTCTCACAGCTAAGCTGTCTCGGCAGTCTTTATTGCTAATAGGAAGGTGCATTTCATCATCATGGGTGTGTGTAGGAGGAGTTAATAGAGCTCTTCCCCCCGCCATTTTAATGGCACAAACCTCGTCCAAGCCTGATTCACAGTGTAGTCCCTCTCGTTTCCACGGGTCCGAAAACTTCGTAGCTCTGATCAAATTCAGATATGGGAAATGAGATGGGTAACCGAAACATAAATGGCCTACAAGGTGTATATATATATATGTTTTGGTAAGGTTTTGTACTGATTAGCAACAAAGTTTTTGAGCTGAGTTATCTTAAAATTTTCAATCACTCAGTTTCGGAGCAAGAAAATAACGAGACTACTGAAGCTATTGATCACTCTCCAAATACTTCATTCTTGTCGTTGAACGGTCTAGATGGACTTAAGGGCGTTACCGATTACCTTGCAGAGAGCTTGCAGAGTAAGTCGATTCTCAAATCTAAGATGTAGTAGTATTTTTTTTTTTCGAACAGAAAAGAAAATACAAGTTTTGTAAACTTCTCCTTGAAAGAAATTGTACTTTCTTTTCTGTTCGAAAACAGAGTTCACAAGTTTTATATTTCTGTGGTTTCTCATGTAGCTGTGGATTTCTGTAGCTTCAGAGAAACATGAGACGGAGAATTTGGCTGCTGGCGATTTTTCAGAACCTTCACTTGCTTTCGACGATGTTGGGGATCAGATTCAGTTAAACTCTTCAAGGGAAAATGAGGGTACAATTTTTCTAAATTCTATGTTTGGGCCTTTCTTGATTTTGATGTTCTTTGTATCTGTATCTCCTGCTGCTGCTTCAGAGAAACTGGACACCGAACAATTTGTTACTGTGAAACCTTCAGATGTGTCAGAAGATAACTAAATTCAATTTCTTAGACATGAAAAATGTTTCTGCTTTCTAAATCAATTGCCTTCAAAACTTTGGTCTCAACCTGTATTCTTTTCCTAATGCAACTTCAGAGAAAGAAGACACCGAATTATTGGCTTCCAACGAATCTTCGACATCTTTGCTCATTTCCGACAAGAAGCCAACAGATCTTGCTAGCATTGAATCCCTACAAGAAGATGGCAATCTAATTCATAGGACGTTACCTGTGGGACAAGGTTAGTAACTTGTAGCAGTCAAACTATGAGAGTAGATAGTTCAAGGATTTGCTTGTCCAAACAACTTGAGGCCTTTATGAAACAGTGTCCTGAAATAAAATTTTAATTTCATATGTGGGACTGGCTTACATCCTTAACACATTAATGAGTGGATTGATACAATCAGAATTTCCTTGCAACAGTTTCTTTGGATACTCGTCTAACGAAACATTATCTTGAAATTTCTATCAAATTGGAGTTTGACTGGGAAATTGGTCTATTCATAAAAATGTTCAAATATCAAGCATTTATATATGCTTGGATATAGAAGGCCTTGATTTAATAAAAATATTAAATTACCAAGCATCAAAGTGGCACTATTTGTAAAGGTTTTTTAGGGAGAAAACGAAGGTAATTATTTCCCTTGTTAATTATCAAGATCAAATCATCACAGCTATCATGAAAATGGTGAGCTTAGTAGAAGTAAAATTCAAATCTCATATATGCATAAACGATACTCCGAACCTGAAATATAGATTGTTGTTGTTGTTCAGTTTCGGATGAAGAGTGTGATGAGGTTAACAAAGAATCCGCGAAAGCTCTAACTGTCGTGAATAATGAAGATGGCATTGAAGGTTTTCCTCATCACCTACCAGATTGCCCTCTGGGTGAGTTATTAATATTGCATCACAGCTGAATACCTTCCCTGTCCCTGATATAGGTTTGTTTGTCTAAGTATTTTCAGTGTTACTTTTTAGTAGTTTTGAAATTAAATGAAATAGTAGTAATCCTTACCGATTGGTTTACATACAATAGATTGATTTTCTTCTTTTACATGCTTTTACAACCTTATTATGTTTTATACCCTTGCTGATTTGTCTTTTTCGTTTAATTTTCTTTGCCGAATTGATCGGAAAAGAGACCCCCAATGTCGGTATCGGTTAGTATCGGGTATCGGTCAGTATCGGATCGGGACATGCCAAACCGTATCGGTATCGGCCGTATCGGATCGGTATCGGCCGATACTTTAAACCATGATTTTATGTATGTGTTTTGAAGTCCAACTTTGATAATTTAACAATACTCTAACTTTAGACCCAATTTTGAAATACAACAAATATGTGTATAAAAAATTATAATTTTTAATATAATTTAACTACGATCCCAACTTTGGACCGGACCCATTAAACAATAGACATAGCCCAACCTAACAAACTGAATAAACCGAAAGTATGGATTCTCCAAGCCATATTCACAGTGTAGTCCCTCTCGTTTCCACAGTTCCAAAAACTTCAGAGCTCTGATCAAATTCAGATATGGGAAATGAGATGGGTAACCGAAACATAAATGGTCTACAAGGTATATATGTTTTGGTAAGGTTGTGTACTGATTAGCAACAATTTGAGTGTGCTGAGTTACCTTAAATTTTTCAATCATTCAGTGTCGGAGCAAGAAAGTAATGAGAATACTGAAGTTATTGATCACTCTCCAAATACTTTCTTCTTGTCGTTGAACGGTCTAGCTGGACTTAACGGCGTTACTGATTACCTTGCAGACAGCTTGCAGAGTAAGTCGATTCTCAATTCTCAATTCTCAATTCTAAGACGTAGTAGTCGTTTTCGAACAGAAAGAAACTAGAAGTTTTATAAAGTTTTCCTTGAAAGAAAGAAATCGTACTTTCTTTTTTGTTCGAAAACAAAGTTCACAAGTTTTATAAAATTTTCCTTGAAAGAAATTGTATTTTCGTTTCTGTTCGAAAACAGTTGTACCTTCTGTTGCTGTGGTTTCTCATATACCTGTGGATTTTTGTAGCTTCAGAGAAACATGAGACACAGAATTTGGCTGCTGGGGATTTTTCAGAACCTTCACTTGCGTTCGATGATGTTGGGGATCAGTGTCAGTTAAACTCCTTAAGAGAAAACGAGGGTACAATTTTTCTAAATTCTATGTTTTGGTCTTTCTTGATTTTGATTTTCTTTATATCGGTAATCTCCTGCTGCTGCTGCTGCTGCTGCTGCTACTTCAACTGGACACCGAACAATTTGTTACTGACAAACCTTCAGATATGTCAGAAGAAAACCAAAGTCAATTTCTTCAAGACATGAAAAATGTTTCTGATTTCTAAATCAATTGCCTTCAGTTCTTCGGTCTCAACCTGTATTATTTTTTTAATAACTTCAGAGAAAGACAAAGAAGACACTGAATTATTGGCTTCCAATGAATCTTCAACATCTTCGCTCATGTCCAACAAGACGCCAACGGATCTTGCAAGCATTGGATCCCTCCAAGAAGATGGCATTCTAATTCATAGGACGATACCTGTGGGACAAGGTTAGTAACTTGTAGCAGTCAAACTATGAGAGTAGATAGTTCAAGGATTTGCGTGTCCAAACAACTTGAGGCCTTTATGAAACAGTGTCCTGAAATAAAATTTTAATTTCATATGTGGGACTGGCTTACATCCTTAACACATTTAGTGGATTGATACAATCAGGATTTCCTTGCAACAGTTTCTTTGGATACTCATCTAACGAAACATTATCTTGAAATTTCTATCCAAGTGGAGTTTGACTGAGAAATTGGTCCAGTCATAAAAAATGTTCATATATCAAGCATTTATATATGCTTGGATATAGAAGGCCTTGAATTAGTAAAAATATTAAATTACCAAGCATCAAAGTGGCACTACTTGTAAAGGTTTTTGAGGAAGAAAACGAAGGGAATGATTTCCCTTGTCGTTCCAAAAGTAGTTGATTATCAAGATGAAATCATCACAGCTATCATGAAAATGGTGATCTTAGTAGAACTAAAATTCAAATCTCCTATATGCATAAACAATACTTTGAGCCTGAAATATATAGATTGTTGCTGTTGTTCAGTTTCGGATGAAGAGTGTGATGAGGTTAACAAAGAATCCGCGAAAGCTCTAACTGTCTTGAATGATGAAGATGGCATTGAAGGTTTTCCTCATGACCTACCAGATTGCCTTCCAGGTGAGTTATTATTGCAGCATAGCTGAATACCTTCCCTGTCTTTGATATAGGTTTCTTTGTCTAATATGATATTCCTTCAAATTCAGAGAAACAAGGTGTCAAGAAAGTTGATACCGACAAATCTTTGGAAATTTTGGCTGCATCAAATGAAACAGATGACAAAATAGGTGTTGAGACTTGAAGTGATTTTATTGAATGGAGTAACAACATATATATAGGAGAGGCTAGCCTCCTCTCCTATCATTCTAGCCAATGTGGGACTAAAGCCCAATAACACTATATATATATATATATATCAACACTCCCCCTCAAGATGGGCGAAAGATATTCACTAAGCCCATCTTGTCACATCCTCTCATCATGTTGATAGAACTAAGCCCCTTTGTCAGTCCGTCTGCTACCTGATCTTTGGTTGGAACATAGCCCAGCTCTAGTTCTCCTTTATCCAGTTTCTCTTTGATGAAGAATCTGTCAATCTCAATATGTTTGGTCCTGTCATGCTGCACTGGATTGTTGGCAATATTAATAGCTGACTGGTTGTCACACCATAGCTTCATCTTTGTTCCCTGGTCCAGCTTTAGCTCCGTCAGCATATTCTTCAACCACAATAGTTCTGTGACTCCCAAGGCCATCGCTCTATACTCTGCTTCAGCTGTTGATCTGGCCACTACTGACTGCTTCTTACTCCTCCAAGAGACCAAGTTGCCTCCTACAAATATGCAGTATCCCGATGTGGATCTCCTGTCGTCAGCACAGCTAGCCCAGTCAGAATCACAATAGCCCTCAATGCCTACATGATTATTTCTTCTAAAGATCAGTCCCTTCCCGGGGGCTCCCTTCAAGTACCTCAGAATCTGGTACACTGCGTCCATGTGACCCTTCCGGGGGTCATGCATGTAGCGGCTTACTACACTTACCGCAAAGCTGATATCAGGTCGAGTGTGGCTTAAGTAGATTAACTTGCCCACCAATCTCTGATATCTATCCCGGTCAACTGGTTCTCCAGCTTCAGCATCCAGTTTAAACTTCTGGTCTATCGGTGTCGTAGCTGGTTTACATCCCATCATCCCTGTTTCCGTAAGCAGGTCCAGTGCGTACTTCCTTTGAGAAAGAACGATTCCCTCATTATCTCGAGCAATCTCAATCCCAAGGAAGTATCGAAGGGGGCCAAGATCTTTCACCTCGAACTCCTTGCCAAGTTTTACTTTGAGTTGAGCGATCTCCTGCTCATCATTGCCTGTGATAATCATATCATCTACATATACTGCAAGCATGGTGATATGGCCTCCACTCCGTCTGAAGAAGACAGTGTGATCAGCATTGATCTGCTGATATCCCATCCCTATCATTGCTCTCCTGAACCTGTCAAACCATGCCCGAGGAGACTGCTTCAGTCCATAGAGAGACTTCTTCAGTCTGCAGACCTTGCCTTCTGTCTGTTTTGTGCCGAATCCTGGTGGTATCTCCATGTACACCTCCTCTACTAGATCTCCATGAAGAAATGCATTCTTCACATCCAGTTGGTGTAGCTTCCACCCTCCATTGGCTGCCAGGGAGATCAAGGTCCTGACAGTGCTCATCTTCGCCACTGGTGCAAAGGTCTCGTCATAGTCGATGCCGTACGTCTGACTGTATCCTTTTGCCACCAGTCGAGCTTTATAGCGCTCAACCTGTCCATCTGGGTTCTGTTTCACAGTAAAAACCCATTTACATCCAACTGCTCTTTTCCCTTCTGGCAGTCTCACCAGCTCCCAAGTGTGGTTCTTCTCAAGAGCTCCCAACTCCTCGTGCATTGCCGCTTTCCACTTTGGATCGTTCTTGGCAACCTGCCAATTGTTAGGTACAGTAATACTATCCAAAGATGCTATAAATGCTCCATGAGAAGAAGATATATGATCATAAGAAACAAACATAGCAAGATCCCAACCATATCTGTCCGGAGGATTTTCCGTATTGCTGCGAGTAGTCCTTCGTGTAGGTAGTGGTATGGGAGGAACGATATCACCTGAGGAGGGTGGTGGTGTAGATGAGGAGGATGGTGGTGTAGATGAGGAGGATGGTGGTATAGGTGTCTCAGGAGTTGGGACAGGCGCAGGCAAGGGACTTGGCACTGACACTGTAGGTACTGGTCCTGTAGTCTGCTTGTTGTTTCTCCTGTTGTAGGTCAGTAACTCCCCCTGAGCCGTAGGTGTAACACTTCTCGTCTCCTCCCTCTGTTCCGCTTCACCTTCATGTTCCTCCTCAACCGTGTCTCTATGCCAAACTTCTAAATCGGTTACCACCAGGTTCTCCAAGTTCTCTATCTCCCCCTCTCGCCTTATACTTGTAGTATGAGGCGTGTTATACGAAGTTCCATCCTGGCGGTAATATGGCTCATGCTCCCGGAAGTGGACGTCCATACTAACAAATTTCTTCTTCTCTACTGGACTCCAGCATACATACCCCTTCTGAGTTGCTGAGTAGCCCACGAAGATGCACTTGACTGCTCTAGGGTCAAGTTTTCCAACGAATGGTCTGTTGTCCTTCACAAAACACACACATCCAAACACCTTTAGTGGAAGTATTCCACTATTATTACCTTGTAATACTTCACATGGAGACTTCCATCCCAGGACTTTTGAAGGCATCCTGTTTATAAGTTGAGCTGCTGTCAACACCGCATATCCCCATAGGTGTTGTGGGACATTCATGTCGATCATCATACTTCTTGCGGTCTCCAGAAGATGTCGGTTCTTCCTTTCTGCTACTCCATTTTGTGCTGGTGTATATGCACAAGAGGTCTGATGCTGTATTCCATGTGCTGACAAGTACTCTGCAAGTGTCCTATTGGTATACTCCGTCCCATTGTCAGATCTCAGTATCTTCACCACTGCATTATACTGAGTCTGGACATATTTATGAAAGTCCCGAAAACAAGCAAATACATCACTTTTGTTCTTCATCAAATACAGCCAGGTGACACGAGATGCACAATCGATAAACGAAACAAAATACTTATACCCATTCATAGTGTTAGTAGCACATGGGCCCCAAACATCAGAATGAACTACCTCAAAGACTGAAGAACTCTTATGACCATTTCCAACATATGAACTCCTAGTAAGTTTTCCTAACTCACATGCATCACATACTAATTTCCTTTTATTTGATTTTGCATACATATCTGGATACAACTTATTTAGAGTATCAAAGGAAGAATGCCCCATCCTCCTATGATGAAGTATCAAAGTGTCTTCAGTCTTCTGCTGCAGCTCCTCCATTCCAGCCTTCTCTGCCATAGACACCAATGCTGAGTCCAGTCCGTCTTGATCTAGGTACCACAGTCCATCATGCCAAGTGCCAGTCCCAAGTCTTCGTCCCGTCCCTTTCTCCTGGAAGATCACCTTAGGAATATCAAAAGAAACGATGCATTTTAGTTGGAGAATTATAGAACTAATAGACAAGAGACTGACTGGGAAGGATGGAGCATGCAAAACATTGGATAACCTTACTGAACCCGTACAATTAACAGTACCCTTACCGACCACTGGTTGGAAAGTACCATCCGCAGTCTGAATGGTGTCTGTCGATGCTAGGTGAGTGTACGAGGAAAACTTACTAGCATTTCCGGTCACATGCCGAGATGCTCCTGAGTCGATAATCCAGTCTGACATTTTAAGGGAAGACATAGATGCAAGAACGTGAGACTCGTCAGTACCTTCTGATGGATGGGCATACATAGCGGCGTTGAAGAATGGAGTGGATGCCTCCTCTGCTACGCTCCTCCTGTCTCCTTCGATTGACGCTTTTTGCTTTCTCTCCAGCAGATCCAGTAGCGCCTGATCCTCCTCAGTAAAGGCGCCGCCAGCTCCTCCATTCCCATCTGCCACCAGCAGGTTTGCCCGATAGCCTCCTCGACCGCCTCGTCGGCCTCCTCGACCACGTCCACGTCCAGCATATCCTCGTCCACGTCCACCACCTGAGTCTCCCTCCTTAGGTGGTTTGGTACAAGCATATCGATGGTGGCCCATCTCCCCACAGTTGTAGCACTGCCGATTCTGTTGCCAGAGCTCTCCCTTGGATCCTGTATCCCCCGAACCGGTAGCTGCTAGTGCTGACTTCACTTCGGGTAAAGCACCTGTCGATGATGCGCCTGTCCCTGTCTGTAATCTGATCCGCGTCTCCTCCTGAATCATGGCTGAGATAGCCTCCTCGAGACTAGGGATCGCTGGCTGGGCGAGGAGTAAGGCTGTTCTCTGTGTGAATGCTGCAGTCAGTCCCTTAAGGAATTTCATCGTCCTCTCCTGCAGACACACCTGTCTCTCCTTGCACTTTGGGTCCCCGCAGCTTGCCCGTTTGGAATGGTGATCATAATCCAGCCAGAGGCGTTCCAACTCCGTAGCGTACTCCTGCACCGTCTTCTCGCCTTGTACGGTGTCGTCGATCTCCCCTTTTATCTGGAAGATCCGTAGATTGTTACCTATGCCATCATAGGTTCTTCTCAATTTCTCCCATATGTCTTTCACCATCTCAATGCCATCTACTGTGGAAGCAATAGACTGGACTAAGGAGTTGAGAAGCCAGATATAAATCACCATATGAGTGGATTTCCACTCGTCGCGTCCTGTCGAGCCCTCTTCCGGCTCTGTCTTCTCGCCTGTCAAGAATCCCTCCAGGTTCTTACCTGCAAGGGTTCTTCTCACCCGCCGTGACCAACTCAAATAGGTGGCTGGTCCATCCAACTTCAGATCGATGGAGGGTAGTTCTAACTTTGGCGGTGCTCGTGTCGTGCTTTCACCAGCCGACACCTTTATCAACTTCAGCAATGTCGCCACATCGTCAGCATCCAGCTTCTTGAGAATCTCCTCCATCGATGCTTCTTCTCGATCACTTCACACTTGCTCCACGACTTACGCTCGTCCTTGCCGTCCTCTCCTAAATCCGAATATGTCTGATTTCATCGGATCTAGGGATTATAGGCATCTCCTTGAGATTGATCTCAAGAACGAGCGTGAATCTTGTACCCGCAATAGCGGTACAATGAATCCTGCAGCCGTAAAAACGGTACAGAAACGAGCGTGAATCTTGTACCCGCAATAGCGGTACAATGAATCCTGCAGCCGTAAAAACGGCAGCAGCAGCAGCAGTTGCAGCCGCAACAGCGGCACAGCAACGGCAGCAGCGCGGCAGCGGCGGCGCGGCAGCTGCAGCAGCAGCGGGGCGGCGCTGCGGCGGCGGCGGCGCGGCAGCTGCAGCAGCAGCGGGGCGGCGCTGCGGCGGCGGCGGCGCGGCAGCAGCTGCAGCGGCAGCGGGCGGCAGCAGCTGCAGCGGCAGCGGGCGGCAGCGGCGGCGTAGAAGGGGGATTAGGGTTAGGGTTTGTGTGGAGGAGGGGTCTCTAACGGTATGCTAAGCAATTTTAGGCTCTGATACCATGTTGAGACTTGAAGTGATTTTATTGAATGGAGTAACAACATATATATAGGAGAGGCTAGCCTCCTCTCCTATCATTCTAGCCAATGTGGGACTAAAGCCCAATAACACTATATATATATATATATATATATATATCAACAATAGGTTTAATTTCTTCAACGGAAGATCATGATTCGCTTGACAAGCTTTACAATTCAGCTCACAGTGAATCATGTAAGGCTCTGGTTCAGAAGGAAACACTTGATAATAGAGGTTAGTAACTTCAAGTAAGCCAACTAAAAAAAAATTTAAGCACCCAATATATTTTTCTTTAGCAGCCAATATCTTATCATAATGGAATGCCATACATGCACATAAACGTTGTTTATAGTGAATCAAAGACTATTCTTAACCATAATATGCAAGCTAATGTATTTATACCTATCTAGGCTCAGAGAGGGATTCAGAGAATCAAGAGCCCAAGGAAAATACTGCTAACATGTCTTCGGAACATTCAGATGTGTCAAATGATGCAGAGAATTCATTGCAGTCTATTTTTTCAACTGACCTCCATGATGTACATGAGAAACTAAGTGATCCAGCTCAGAGTGAGTCTGACGAGAGCCTGATTCTGAATCGAATATTTGAAGAAATAGGTGAGTAACATGGACTATTATATATAGTGTGAGCATTATTCTGTTTTGACCAAAAAACGAACCTAACCTAGCCTAACCTAACCTAACCTAACCTAACCTAACCGTATAAGAGATTCGATTCGATTTGAAAAGAAAAAAAAAATCGGTTCGGTTTCGGTATTGAAAATACTAAAATTCTTTATTCGGTTTTGGTTTTGGTCCAAAACCGAAAAAGGAATAAGACTTATGAAATTATATAAATACCCTCAATCCTATACCTATTTTGGGATTAAAAACTTGTATACTTTGAAAATAACTATTTTATGTATGTGTTTTGAAGTCCAACTTTGATAATTTAACAACTAGTCCAACTTTAGACCCAATTTTGAAATACGACAAATATGTGTATAAAAATTATAATTTTTAACATAATTAAACTACGATACCAACTTTGGACCGGACCATTAAACAATAGACATAGCCCAACCTAACAAACCGAATAAACCGAAATGTTTATTTGGTTCAGTCCGGTTTCGGTTTTGGCTAATTTCAGTTCGGTTTGTTGGTTTGGCTAATTTCAGTTCGGTTTTGGTTTTAGATTTTTAGAATTTTGACTAATTTGATTCGGCTGAAACCGTATAACCCGAATGCTTACCCCTAATTAAATCAAAATAACTGGTATCTCACTTGGATGAAATGATCTAATCATAAATTTATATTACTCCAAGATTTTAATAATTTTATACAAAACAATGTATCCACACTCACCAAAGTTTTTTTTCTTATCTAGGCTCGGAGATGGATTCAGAGAATCAAGATTTAAAGGAGAAAACTGCCAACAAATCTTTGGAACACTCAGCTGTATCAAATGATGCAGAAGATCCAACACATTTAATTTCTTCAACGGACAATCACGATTTACATGAGAAACTTGGTGATTCAGCTGGGAGTGAATCTGATGAGAGTCTGATTCAGAAGCAATTTTTTGAACAAAGAGGTCAGTAGCATGCAGTGTGAAAGCAAAATACCATCAATTATCGAGAAATTATTCTACGTGCCGGGCTCACCGTGTACCTTTCATGTCAAATGTTAGATTACATGGAAATGTGCATGCAATATAAAGATTGAGAACGAATGGTGCAAGATGAGCCGAGCGCATAGAATAATTTCTCATCGCTATGAAGAAATGATATGGTTATAGATTTATATCACTCCAACTTTGGGTGAATCAAGGGTTATTTTAACCAAGAGAGATCCATCCATCAACTTAACCTAAGTAATGATAGAAATCGTTGAGCATATAAATTTTGTAACAGAAGACATTATGCATATTTATGCTTGTGATTTTAATACACATGTTGATCATGCTTTAAATCATTGGATAAGGATAGACCTTTTTCTTAAGAAGTAAAAAGAAAACAAAATTATGAATGTCGTAGTACTTTTTTACATGCTTCATTTGGCGTATATTAGTCTGACGGACTAATATACTTCTTTTGAATTTTATAAATGGAGAGAAGAATAGACCAGAGTTTATTATAATACTCTAGTTCTCATTCAACTTTTTTGGTTGTGAAAACAAAGAACTACAACAACACTTTATATACACATGGGCTTCAACACAAGGGATGGCATCTACTGTCCCAACCATGTCCCCTCCCACATACAATTGTGGTTGCCACTAATTTTATAATAAAATAACACCCATAACTAGTGGGATTCACAATTGTATACGAAGAGGACAGGGTCGGAACAAAAAATTTGGGGACAACATATCTCAACCTCAACACAAATGGTTAGTAATACAAAGGACAACTCATGCTATAATGAAGTAACAATGAGCACGTGTGTGGCTCTTATTCTTCCAAGTCGATGACTCTCTCACTTCATATTAATGGTATAATGCATGTATGGCTTTTATTCTCGTGTCTATTTTGTTCACTCACTAAAACTAGTGGGAATGTTCACCATAATAATCAAAGATTGCCACGTGTCTCTTAACTTTATGAAAATTTCACCAGATAATGGTTTGGTGAATATGTTTGCTACATGTTCAATGGTGTCCCAATGCTAGATCTTTATGATCTTCTGCGTGATGATCTCAAAGAAAGTGGGACGATGATGAGCAGTGTCCAGTTGAGTACGCGGCGCAAAAACTTCTTTATAGTCGATGCCATACTTCTATTTATAGCCTTTCGCTACGAGTCTTGCCTTAAGTATACCGATCAAGTTCACCATATGTTGTGTGCTTGATCTTGTATACGTACCCACTTGACACCTATTGCCTTATGTGATTTTGAGAAAGTGTTGTCAACTTATCCCAGATGTTGTTTTCTTCTGGATAGCATGGATCTCCTCCTCCATTGTCGATCACCAGCAACCTTCTTCATCGTTCTCTTGAAAAGTGAGAGGCTCGTGAATAGGGCCGGCCCATGGAGTTGGGTTGCCCTATCCAGAACTAATTTTGGTTGTCGCTTGATCCTTATTGTGGGCTGATCTTAGAGGGTCACTCATGACTCCGACCTCTTGTATGTAGGTCACGCTAAGCATGGGGTTGTCCTAATCGGAGGGGGTTGTCCAAGTCCGAAGTCTTGTCTGACTTACCCTGGGCCGGTCCTGCAGTCATGAATCATCATACAAGAACAAGTGATTGGTATCTTCGTCTTCTTCTGCTTGCTCATAGATCTCCCTGAGGCTTCTCATTTTTATAGGACTTTGATGGATAGAAGATGTGTCACTACTATTTAAAACAGAAGTGGCTGAGAGCCTTTTGCAGGAGAGGGTGTGGCATGTTGAGGAGATGGAGGTTTAGATGATTGTGGAACCTCTTGCAGGGGCTTATTAAGTTCATCTACCATGGGTTGCTCTTTGATAGTTTCTTCACTAGTCCAGTTCCATGTTACTGCATCATTAAAGATGACAGCCACACTAGTCTTGTAACCCACTCCATGCCTCTTGAGGTCTCGTATCCTTCACTACCTCTGTAGGGCATCGATTGAGCAAGTAAGTTGAGCACAGGGCCGACCCAGGAGATTGGGTTGTCCTAGCCGGAAATAAATTTGGTTGCCCTTTGACTTCAGAAAAAGATATCAAACAAATTATAACAAGCTAAAAGCTATAAATTTGGTTACCTCCTATGTCAGTGTGAACAAGTTGTAATAGTGCCTCCTGACACAGACAGTATTTTTACCTACACTTCGATCTGTACGGCGCACAAGCTTTCTACTCGAAGATCCGTACCAGCTTTGTCCAAACGCTTAGCTAGATCACTAAAACGAAAATGAAAATAATTTGGATTATTTATAGTGACTCAAAGGACTTACATAAACCTTCTGGAACCAGCATATTTTAGAAATTATTCTAGGAAATAATTTCGGGCCAAGATATTTGCAAAAAAGTTTGTAGAACATTATCTAGAATGATGATGAATCTTCAAGAAGATATATTCTACCTTCTTCTAGAGAATTCTGGAAGCTTGCATCAAAATCTCGATCCTTAGAGGATTATGCAGATCCGTCTGGACGGGACGAAAAACCTTGGACATGACACTCCTGCTCTCCAAGACTTTTCCTGTAAAACGAAAGTCATGGTTGCTTGTCAATTATGCAAACTTCAGGAATATGGCTTGGTATATCAATTGTTGGTAGGCCTTGTGCCATGTCTGTTGTAGATAGTAGCTTCATTTCGTTAAAGTTTAGATAAATTTGCCTATGCACCAACAGTCCGAGACATATTATCCAAATTTCGGACGCATTCTTGTTGTTTACACTGCCCTACGTGAATCGCTCCTGTGTCGTAGGACTTGTAGCTTGGCAGTCCACCAGGTAGATTTTTTTATCCTTCCTAGTTATACGCACACGTACTTAACCCGTCCGCATACGCCGGCATGTACTTAAACCGCGCGCACCCGCACACGCGTAGTCATTTCACTTTTCTGTCACGACAACTCCTCTTGCCTCTTATTTACCTCCTTGCCTTGGTGGAAATTGGCTTCGTTGCGTCCTAAATAAACATTGAGAGGATTCATTCCATTTTGGCGAGAGGGAGAGAGTAAATCATCTGGACTACGGATTTGTCAGTTGGTTTATTCTCGAAATTCAGTCGGAAAAAAAAAACTGTCGGTTTCTTAAGGGCGCTAGCACGAAGGAGTAGTCATTAAGAAACCCATCACAATCCTTGAGAACCAAATAAGGCTCTCATCTGAATAGACCAACTCTCTGTGTAATTCCTTACATAAGGTCTCAGTAATCCCACCCACGCAAGCAAATTGTTGATAGAACTCCAAAATAGCCTTTTATTTTGACCCATTTTTTTCTCCTTATCAAAACATCTCATTTTGAATGGCGACATACCATAGAAAAGGAAATGCAACGAATTCTATAATATATTTAATTTCGGATTTCAATTCTGTAATGGAAACCCATTTCTTTTTGTGAAATTTGCGACATAATTGCCCTTTGATAATTTTGGTACTTAGTGGATTGACGAAGTTATTGGTGGATGTCATGAATAGAAGAGAAAGCGGAAGAATGGATCAAACGGGATTTGATACCCCCACTGTTGTATATTAGTCTATCTACCGGCTACTATACTTCTTTTGAAATGTACAAGTGGAGAGAAGAATAGACAAGAGCTTCTTATAACACTCTAGTTCTCGTTCAACTTTTTGATTGTGGAAACAAAGAACTATAACAACACTTTATAGGCTTCAACACAAAGATTTAGGAGTCCTTTTTGTTTGCCAAAAATTATGGTGGATGTTCACCCTTTTATTCAACCGTTCTCACGTGCCATTTTTATTCCACCTAAAGTTTGGGAGTAGTTTGGTGAACATCCATACTAATTTGACACCTGACAATTTTTTAGTAGAATGATGAAAAACTAATCTAGTTTTAGTGAGTGAACAAAAATAGATTCTAGATTTAGTAAAATACGAAAGGAGTCCTATAGTGAAGTAACAATGAACGCGGGTGTGGATCTTAGTCTTCCGAACCGATGAATCTCTCACTTCAAACAAGAATATAAAGAAATGCATGTATGGCTTTTATTCTTTCATAACATATATATGGCCCTTTGCTTACGAATTTGAAGAAACTCCAACATACATATGGCCCTTATGAATTTTTAGACTTCTTATGTTTTGGATTTGAAGAAACTCCAGCATGCCCTTTACTTGTGAACCTTGTTAGCAATTCGGCAAACGGAAAAAATTTGGGACGGCCAAAGTACGAGTATAAATTGGCTCGGTGCAAATAAAATACGTTCAAAAATTCGGTCAAATATTCGAAAAATAAAAATATTGAGGTTAGAAGCTTCACATTCTTAAATATGTTGTCAAATTTTGTTAATTAAACAGGTTACCACCACGTTTTTTTTTTGCCAAAATTTTCAATAGTTTATACGGAACACGTTTAAAACTTTGCATGCTTAAAATTTACGTACTGATTTGAACATGTCAAAAATATGCAAGTATTATACGTTTCTGAAAGATACGAAAAAAATTCGCGTATAATACGAGTTTTATTCGGGTGATTGCTAACAAGGCTTGTGAATATTGGTTGGTTCAGAGGAAAAAGATGCCGTGCCATGGGTTCAAGGAACAAGCGGGAAATGCAACGAATTGCAAGACGAGAAACTAGAGAGAGGGACTTGTGGAGCGACTGTGTCCATGGATAGCAAGATTTCTGAAGGATACACTCAGCAACAAGAAGAAGGACAGCAGCAATGCGCAGACACATGCCGGAGCGAAAAAGGTTGTGCAGCATCAAAATGGGAAGAAGAAGAAGAAGAAATGCCACATGAGCCGGTCAGTGCAGCTCATCTACACGCCATCGATGATGACATCAACATACTTCTTCGAACAAACGATCTAGACGAAGCAACATCGGAAGAGGAACCGCAGATGGAAGACATCGAGAACGACAGCTTCGACATCCAACTGAACGGTGTGGGTCCTTGTACAGGAGGGAGAGATCAAGAACAAGAGGATGCTGGATTGGAAGACGCTACGTTTGAGCTGGCAATCCGAACTGGTTATAGCCCAATATTGATCATATCGAAAGAGCACGAAGAAGACCCAGTCGAAGAGGCGAATGGAGTGGAGATGGGGAACTCCACATTATTGCAGGTGGTTACTCAAGATGAAGAGAGAATCGAATGTGGGAGCGACAAATCATCAGAATTATCAATTGCTGTCATGGGAACGCAAGATGATGTGACCATGGTCTTAGAGAATGGAACTGAAAATTCAGGGGATGCTGAAATTAATGGAGACGAAAATGAAGAAGAAAGTGAATGTACTAATGGAGAAGTGAATGGTCACGCAGAAGTAGTGGCAGATGAACTCATTGATCAAACAGTTGCAGCAGCAAACACAGCAGTGACACCAACTCCACCTCTACTATTTGAAGAAGTAGTTGTGCAGAAATGCACTGCCGAGGCACTACTAGCGAACAAGGAGGAGCTATTCACCATTGATATTCTCCGCGGAAACCCCTCGGAAAATGAGAAACAGGTGCAAGATCCGGAAGCAACGGAAACTGTGAAATGTGTTACTTATGAATACGAAAGAAGCCATCCCGAAGCCGAGGAGAGCACACTGAACTATACATCCAAGACTGAAGAGTCTAAGCAAGACCCTCCATTGATCAGTCGTGAAGCACGCAAGAACAAGCGTTCGGAAGTCTCTGCGACCGAGGAGAACATCAGAGAGTATCGCGCGAGCACAAGCCATGAGGACATCGGCAAGCTATCCGACAGGAGCCCGCTGCTGCGTCAAAGGAAGTCGGAGGACGGCAGAGTTTCTGCAGAGGAGACCGACTCCGAGAAGCCTAGAACGCCATTTCTGAACTTTCTGAAGGAGGAAGTCGGTGTGAAGGAGCCGGTGGAGAAGGAAGGCCTTCTTCAGAAGAAGGCTGTCAAAGAATCGAAGAAGTCCACGACTACGTCTTCTATAAGTAGAGAGAAGCAGAAGCCGAGATCATCCCTCTTCAGCAGCTGCATGTGTTGCACAACAGCTATAAACTGAGCTCTACTTGCATACATTGCCTTGATTTTTCCTATTTTCGACTTTATTTGAATTTGTTGAGTGTAACTAACTACATGAGAGAGTGTTTTGAGTTTTGCTGAGTATGAGAAGTGGGTGTAGAGAGAGGATTTAGGAGTCATCTGAATATGAAAAGTATGTGGGATCTTTATTGTATGAGGAAATAAATGAATTGGTTTTTCCTTCTTCCATATCATTACTCTCCACATAGTGTTTCTCTTGTTGTAATATAAAGTGCAAATCTGGGAAGATTTTGACCAATAAATTTGTTCTAGACAACGTAAGCAACCATAACTTAATGGGCTGTATGGTTCGTAGAAGTACAGCGAAGTAAAAAAAAATTGGAAGTATATTGCATATACGTGTCATGCATACTCATATTTTATGAATTCTTTCGTTTGGATGGTTGTTGGAAGTGAGTTAAAAAGTTAAGGGTCTGTTTGGTTAGGCTTTATAACTCAACTTTCTGAGTTATAAAACAAAAGGGGAAGAAACAACGTTTGGACAACACCATTCATAATGTTACATTCAGAAAAAAAATTATGCCCCCCTATGTTAACTTGGCTTTCTAAAAGCAAAAAAAAAAAAACATCTTTTCTGAAAGAGGTTTCCAAAAAACTGGACCCCATACCTCTCCACACCCCCAAGTCCCAACCTTCTTTCTCTCTCCTTCCTTTTTTTTTTTCTTTTCTGAACCTCATCGCCTCGATCCACAACCCCCAGCTCCCTAGTCGCGACCGCCGCGAGAGAAAGAGGAGGAAGAAAAAGCCCTAATTTTAGAGAAAAGCGGTGGAGGAGAGGAGAGAGATGGGGCTGGGCGCCGGCAGAGGTCGGGTTGGGCGCCGGCGAATCAATGGCGGAGGAGACTCCGGAGAATCAGCGGTGGAGGCGACTCCGACGAGCACAACGGCGCAAGCTGAGTTTAATTTTCTTTCAAGATTGATCCGTGTCCATCAGAGCCTCAGCGTAGTGGCCTGGTGCTCGTCCTCCACTGGCGGGCTCAGGTTCAGATCGAACGGCAGCGGCGCCTGCACACCCGTCGCCCGCGGCAGCTGGCACGCCGACGCGACGGCGAGAGGGAGCTTCCTCTCCACAACGGGGGAGATGAACGATCGATGACGACGACCCGCAGTCGCTGCGGCAGTCCATCTCCACGTCGTCGTCGATCCGCTCCGGGATCGGTGGGTGGAAGCTGGCGGTGGAGCGGGCGAGGGGGATGCAGCGGGGACCGCTGAAGGACTCGACAGTGCTACTGAGGCTGCTGCTGGCGGGGCTCTCCGGCAAGAGGGAGCTTCCTCTCCACAACTGGGGAGATGTACACGACCCAGATCTCGCCTGTGAACAACTCGGCCACCGCCGGACTTCGGCTTCGTCTTCGATGGACAAAGGGATACAGAATGGACGCAGGAACACAGTTAAAAAAAATTAATTTCTAAAAATATTTTTACCAAACAGAATCTTCAAATTTTATTTTTTTAAAATCAATTTCCAAATGAAAGTAACCAAACACAAAATCAGAATTTCTATACTCAAAAAATAACTTTATAATTTACTCTCAGAAAACTGTTTTTAGAATAAAATTTCAGAAATACTATCCAAACGGACCCTAACCTTTTGTAGTCCCTTCGCTTGGATGGTTGTTGGAAGTTGTAGTTGAGAAGTGACATAATTTTTATTTTTATTTTGTATGGATTAAAAAATTATTATTATTATTATTGCAACTACTATTATTATTCACTATTATTAATAATCTACTACTACTACTACTTATCATTTTAATTTTATTTTTTGAGTTTTAATTTTTTTTCGGAACACAATGAGGAGTTCCGGACACTTCGACCAATTTTTTCAGGAAGTTAAAAGTATGAATAGCGCATTTTTGGAACTAATATTTATAGAAGTTCCGATTTTCTTGAAATGACTAACCAAACAACGGAAGCTGAACTTTTTTTCATAACTAACAATGAATAGTACAAAATAGGAGTTCCAGAAGGCAGAATTCCGAGAACCAAACACACCCTAAGAGCATTCCCTATGCAAGTGTGAGTTTAGAAAAAAGTTGTTGCCAATAACAATGCTTTATTGAAAAAGTCCGTTTCAAATGCAAATGTCAAAAAAGTTGTAAAGTTGACATGGCAAAGACATTGTGAAGTTGGTTGTCTACTTCTAGACAATGCACTTAACAATGTCTTTACCTCCAATTATCAATTATGAATAAAAAAAATTTAGAAAGAATGGAGGAAGTTGTCTTAAAAGTTGAAAAAAGTAGATTTTATTGTCTTCTCAATATTTTTGCATTGGAAAAAAAATTTCTACTTCATTGTCATGTGTAAATATAACCTTGCCACTTAGGAAAGACATTCTCTTGTGCCTTGTGCTATATAGGAATGACATCACATTACAAGACATTAGGGTTGGAGATGCTCTAAGAGCAAATGAATCCATTTGGAGTGGTTGAAGAGGGCCACAAATCCATTCAAGAAAGTCTATGCGGCAGGCAGCAGCAAAGTCTATGCGCGCATAGAGCTTTTCTTCCTCATTTTGAGTTTCAAAGGTGACGAAGAGCGTTCCAGAAGTTCATTTGTGAACTTGCTGGTTCCTAGAGGCAGAACGCATATAGGGCGAATGTTATACTTTGAGCACCAGTGACCCGTTCATCCCAGCAAGGAGTTTTCTTTCATTTTTTTTTATAGTTTTTGGTTATATCTTATTGTAGCATCTGCGAACGTAAAGAAAGAATATTTTTGAATTTATTGTTGTATTTTGTATTTTCTTGAAAGTTAGTTTGTAATCTATTCTTAGTGTTTCATTTGAGTTGGTTAGAGAGATGATTTGTCAGAACAACTTTCATAGGACATTATGTGCATAAATCGGAGAAAGTGAAAAGAAACAGTTCAACTACAAAAACTTAAATAAAAGAATAAAATAAACTAAAAAACTTAAATAGGGACTCAAAATAGGACCTTACAATAGGGTTATGCCACGTGGACGAAATTTTCTAACTAGGTCGACCTTGACATTTTAGAAACTTACAATCAAAAAATAAAACACATGTAATCCAACTATTTGTAATTGATGAATTTGAAAGGGGAAAAAAATAGGAACTCGTGAGTTCTTCTAGGATTTTTTTTAAAAGACAAGTGATCTCCTTGCCACTCAATATCAAGAACAGGCGCGAGGCAGGGTCCATCACTACGATTTGTAAGTTCAAAATTGAAGTAGAAACATTTTCAGTTGGAATGGAATTAGTTGGTCTCATCAGAGCGAAGCCAAAGCAAAGAAGGTTACTGAAACCACTCACCTGAAGTAACGTCGATCAACACCGATTGAGCAGAATTTATGTAGTATCTTCTAAATGGACCAAAGATCAACGGCTGATCAAGCCCACGAACAATCTCAATACACCACACGGAACGGAACATTACATCTCGTATAGAACATAAGTCTTGACTACATGTATTAAGTATAGAAACAAAGTCATAAAGTACTTGGCTTAGGTCCAAAGTTGCTGGAGCTGTATCTAATCCAACCAATTCAAAATACAATACAACATGAAAAACCTGTAGGTTAAATTCCTTGATAAATCTCTCTTAGTTATCTTTGGTCCAACTCTATTCCTAAACCAAAGCCCACAAATGATAAGAAAGTCGTTTTGTCATGCCCCAGTACCAAAATACGGAGACAGACTAGGCCAGCTACTCCATATGAGGTATACAAACGTCATATGGCGATCGTGGCTGTCAAGAGACAAGGGGATTCATGCTACATTCAAGTCTCCTATGGTCTCACAGAGCATCTATGTCTCAATCATTCAAAGCAAAAAAAATATCAATTAATAAACATATAAGATAAAGCAGTAAGGCGTCCCCGATGGTTCATCAAAATGATCGTGGGGATCTAGCTTTATAAGTTAGCAAGCCCAGAGAGTCATAGGTACATAATTGTATTCAGCTGCAGTCTGATTTAATTACAAATTATGCAAAAGACAGAATATCTAGATTAGCCGGCTAAACAGGTGCCGGTGGCTAAACGCCAGAACATAAGTAAAGATACTAGAGTGGTGAAGAAGAAACCCACTCGAGTCCCCCGCCAGCCATGCTTCTAGTATGCACCATTGACGTCAGAAAGGAAGGACAAATCCTCAGGCTCTGCTACGTGATCTGGCCAAACAAAACCAGCGGGATCATCCCCGAATAGCAAGCACCACAAGGGAGCACAAAAGAGTGAGATAAAATCCAAGCATAAAATAATAATACTAGTAATAATAAAAGCTTCCGATCGGAACCTCGGTCCACAGCCTGTCCTAGCACGATAGACCAACCCAACAACCAAATAAGGACATGGGTTGGACCACGCACCATGACAGTCCATGTCCCTCGACTACTAATGGAAGGCACAAGGCACAGTCAAGTCATTTTTCAAGCGACCATTCATTCCTGCGGCTTTCTATATTTGGCGGAGTTATCCCTTCGATACTGATTAAAAGGAATCCTCAGATCGTGTCAACCCAGCAGGGCTAGCCAAACTATAAGACAAATAGCACATTGATTATGCACCGGTCCCCCGGAGGGCTACCGCGCTAATTCATATAACACTTAGCTCGTAGAAGTCGAATATAGTCATCTGTTAAAGGCGAATGACACCATATCTGTGGCGGCTAACCCGACACGTCAGGACTGGACCTGGGGTGGCTAGTATGACACGATCTCGGAATTCTTTCCACCCAATGAATCTACCAAGTTAGTTGCCTAGTTAATCCCTAGGTTATCCTCGGAGTTCACATGTCGTGGTCACATGCTCACTCCTCTAGATGTCGTACATTGTACGAGTACCCCAAGAAGGGATCCGTACTGGCTCATGGAGTCATACATATGTACCCCCTTCTTGGTGCAATGCAACACACAACACATACCACGTCATTGCTACCGACCATTCGCTATGTAAATGCTGGACTCTTGGAGGTACTGGCAGGTATCACGTAGGAACACTTAGCACATAGGATAGCACCTCGGTGATCACGTAGATTATATATTAGTACACGTATAGGGTTATCCAGTACACGCATAGGTAGTCAGATCAAGAATGAGGACCAAGACACAAGAGGGAAGAAAACAAAAAGGTACTACGCACTTGGGGTATCAAGTTCTCGCAAGTCATGAAGTGGCCCAAACGGTGCACGGGAAAAAGTGCAAGGTGAAAGGTGCACAAGGTGCCAAAGTCACATATAAATTCTGGTTAAAGTGAGACATGAAAATTCTTAAAACCAAGACAAAGATCTACAACTTTCATGTTGGGAGTTGGAAGAAATTCTGACCACAATTCATCCAAATATGGCATAAAACAGCCCAAAATAGCCAAAATATGCACTATGCGGCCTTCTGTGGCACTATGCAGCCTTCTGCGGCACTATACGGCCTTATGTGGTACTATTTATCCATACGGCACTATGCATCCATGCAGCACTATGCAAGCCTGCGGCACTTTTCATCCATACGGTACTATTCATTCCTGTGGCACTATTCATTCCATACGGCACTATGCATCCATGTGACACTATGCGAGCCTGTGGCACTATTCATTCCATGTGGCACTATGCATCCATGCGACACTATGCAAGCCTGCGACATTATTCATCCATGCGGTACTATTCATTCCTGCGGCACTATTCATTCTATGCAGCATTATGCATCCATACGGCACTATTCATCTATACGGCACTATTCATCGTCCCTGCCAGAACCAGGACAGATAAACATAGAAGATGTTCAAATATTGTCTTGGGCATAACTTCCTCAAAATAAGTCAAAATTCGGAGGTTCAAAAGCCAAAATTGGGTAGAATGAGATTTCCTACAACATAGGACCATTAGTTTTCGAAAACAACCAAGTTTGATAGATCAAAACCATAAAAATCCATAAAATCATAGTTTTAGAAACTTAGATCTACACAAAACTAGCCATTAAAATCAAAAACTCCAGAACTACACTTATAGAGAATGAAGAGAAGAATAATATAAACAAATAATATCAAAGAAAAAAAAATCAAGAATGAAAAATGTACAAATCTCCACTTTTGAGCAAGTTGTACTTGCCTAAGTGGATTGGTGGTTGAGGAAAATGAATGAGAGAGTGAATGAGAAAAGAGAGTGTGGAAGAGATTATTTATAGTGGGTGAGGGTTGGCTTAAGAAAACTCTAATCTTTAAACATGCTCTAACCATTCCACTAATGACATGCTTAAAAGTTACATGCAACCATTAATAAATAATAAATAGAATTATGTACATGCTAAATATTACAGGATACCATGTACAGAATTCATGAAAGAATACGTATATCGGGATCGGGGAGTGACACGTTTAGTTTCTCTACTATAATCTATTTTATTTCTAAATTAAAGTCAATATAGTTTTAGTATTACTTTTCTTCATAAATTCTAAGTCTAAAAACAACATCAATCCTACATTATTCTTCCAAACTGAAGAGCCCATATCTATTTAATCATTTAGATCATGGTTTAATCCAAAATTCTAGCTCAAATTAATAATAATAATAATAATAATAATAATAATAATAATAATAATAATAATAATAATAATAATATTATTATTATTATTATTATTATTATTATATATAATGGGTAGAAATATTACCAATGACCCCCTAGCCTAGTGGTAGTGGTAAGGCATACGGCTCGAGTGGTCAGGAGATTGATTTCCGGTGGGTGCGTTCACCATAATTACCTTTTTCAAAAAAATAATGGGTAGGAATATTGCACTAAACAATCTCAATAATGTTGTTATAAAACATGCTGACATGTGGCAGCAACTTTTGGAATGCTTTATAACCACATGATTCAAAAATATGTGTGGTTGATATATATATATATATATATATATATATATATATATATATATATATATATATATATATTCCAATTTTTCCAAATTATATATATATATATATATATATATATATATATATATATATATATATAATTTGGAAAAATTGGAATATATATATATATATATATATATGGAAAAATTGGTAAATATTATTGATCAAGCATCTGTTACAGTCTATCTAGAGTAACGACCCAATTGTGGTCGACTCATATATATTACATCAGCACCAATATTGTGGATTATCCCAAATGCGGTTGTTTCTCTCCTTCCAGACCTGCCAGACCGTGGCACTTAATCTCAGTCGCGCCTCCCGAAACTAGTCCGCTCCTTTACTCTTCTGGGCTTTTGGTTGTTCTATAACCTCCTCCAGTTTCCTGTCATCCCCTCCTTCCTGCATCAGCTTGAACCTCTGTGCTCTCCAAATCTGCCAAGTAATGGGGCTGTCGAAAAATAAGTGAGTGATAGTCTCCAAGTGTTGTGCGCACAAAATACACTGAAGACTGCCCACGTTGACGCCAAACGCCGCCAACCTATTCTTGGTGAGGAGACGACCTAGTAGCAGTCTGTACATGCATAACTGGAACTTGTGTGCTGAATTTTTAAGCCAAATAAACTCCGAGTTCGCTATTGTTGGGTGTTTCGGCCGCAAGAGATCATAACAACCTTTGAAGTCGAAATCGCCCAAAGTCCTGTATGGGTTTTTCTAATACCAGTGATCCCTCTCGACCTCATGGTCCATCTCTACTGCTCGAATGATGCTCTCAAATCTAGTCGTGTGTTTGTATATCTCCGGTCGCCACTGTCCCTCTCGAATGATGAAGCTGACCAACAGGCACCTGTTCGCCTTGATATGGACGCGGTCGTCGTTGCCCACCAGATCGAGTAGGCTATGTTCGCCAAACCATGGGTCCGTCCATAAGTCGGTTGACCGACCATCATGTATTGTGCGGCTAATTGACTGTTTAAGTATCCGTCTATGCTTCAGTAGTGTTTTCATAGTAACAGAGTCATTATTATTAAACTTGTAACACCAAAAGCTACTATTTTTCAAGTACCTATTGGTCATCCATTCTGCCCATAAGGACTCTCCTTGGATGAATCGCCACACGAGCTTCATCCCCGCCACCTCCCAAAGTGTCTTGATCGACCGAAGTCCAACCCCTCCTTCGTCTTGAGGCCTACAAAGTTGATCCCAGGATATGGCATGCAGACCCCCATGCCAAACGAAATCTGCACAAATACGCTCAATCTTTTGGATTGTACCTGTTGGTAGCTGGATAGATTGTAGCCAGTATACCACAATTACAGTGATAACAGTCCTGACCAGCTTAATGCGACCTTCCAGTAAAAGCCACTGGGCCTGCCAACACTCCATGAGCCTTTGTGTGTACTCTATCAAGCTCGTGCACTCCATGTCCCGTGTGTAGTTGGTTGCTAATGGAATGCCCAGGTATCTGACCGAAAGATTACCTTTGTCGATTTCTAATACTGCAGCACGTTCCTCCTTGAGAGTACAATTGGCGCTAAAGAACACTTTACTCTTCTCCTTATTAAGATGGAGACCCGATAGATTACCAAACTTTGTCATTATATCTGCTAGCTCCGCAAGACCATTCATTTTAGGGTTCATAAAAAGTAGGAGATCGTCTGCATATATTAGGTGCGAGATGTGCGGGATAGTATTATAGAACAGGGGATCTATACGTTTTGTATGAACTACATAATCAACCAGACAAGTAAAGTAATCCATCACTAGCGTGAATAAATAGGGGGAAAGAGGATCCCCTTGTCGTAGTACTCGGTTGCTGCTGAAATACCCATGTGGCTCTCCTTTAATCAAAATAGAGAACGTGACCGAGGAGATGCACTCTCGAATCATTTCTACCCTATGAGGGGCAAAACCCATGTTAAGCATCAGTTTGCAGAGGAATTCCCGGTTGACCGTATTATATGCTTTCCTTAAGTCCAGCTTGATGCACGCCTTCATTCCTCCAGCTTTGTTGAAACCCCGTATCATCTCATGCGCCAGTAGATTGTGCTCGGCTATCGACCTACCCTTAATAAAGGCAGCCTGGTTTCGCGAAATCAACCCCTGCATTACCTTCTCCATTCTTTTCACCATCAGAGTAGTGATAATTTTGTAAATGTAATTGCAGCATACAATGGGCCAAAAGTTTGCCAGGTTATCTGCTCCCTCTTTCTTTGGGACGAGTGTCAAGAAGGTGTGATTTAACTCTTTTAGAAGCTTTCCACTGGTGAAAAATTGCCGCACAGCTGCTACCACTGGATCCTTGAGCGAATTCCAGTGGAGTTTATAGAATTTACTGTTAAACCCGTCTGGACCAGGTGCTTTATTTGGATCAGCTTCCATGATGATCGCTTCAACCTCCTCCACTCGTACGTTAGCCATTAGTTCATCATTACCAGTTCGAGTAACAATTTTTTTGCAGATCAGATTTAGAAAAATATATAAATATTCCGACTGGTTGTAGAGTGTAGCATAATACCTGATCGCTTTATCTTGGATACCTTCCGAGGTCACCACCTGTTTTCCTTTGTTGTCAATAAGATGCCTAATGCAGTTTCGGTATTGCCGGCTCCGTACAACGTCATAGAAAAATTTAGTGCATTTATCGCCCTCATTAAGCCAAGTACATTTGGCGCGTTGGGCTATTTGAATTTCCTCCTTCATTCGGAGAGTGCTAACCTCCTGTATAAGATTCTTCTCCTTGCTCGCAAGAAACTCATTTCCCATGTCCGCCTGCAGCATGTCTTGAACTTGCCGAAGCTCAATTTCCAGCTTGTCCACGTCCCTTTTCGGTTGGCACCAACTCCAGTGCTTTAGTTCCCCTTTCGTGCTCTTAAGCAGGCGAGCAAACTTGTATTGGGCGAACCCCTCTGCTTGGTGATTAAAGCCTCGTTGGGAGGCCTCATGATATCCCTCGTCGTTGTTCCAGCTATTGTTGTAACAGAATGGACGTCCTTTAGCCTTGGGAGGTTTGGTTGATAGTATGATACGGATAGGTGAGTGGTCGCTCGTGCCAGCCGGAAGACCAGTCACAACCGAGTGCGGGAATATCTCAAACCAAAGTTTGTTCCCAAGTGCTCTATCTAATTGGCAAGCCACCCTCCGTCGACTTGCTTTGTTGTTCCAGGTCCATATGTGGCCATTCCTCTCGATACATCTCAGGCTTGATTGTAGTAGACACGGTTGGAAGTCTTTTAGAATAGGGTCCGGGATTGCTCGGCCCCCAATCTTCTCCCGACCGTACAGAAGCGCGTTGAAATCCCCCATGAGAACGAAAGGGTTTTTAATACCATCGGCCGCAGCACTTAACTTTATAACTTCCTGCTAGAGTCCTTCTCTACCTTTCCTATCATTATGGCCATACACCGTCCCGAATATAAGTCTCAGTCCTCTTTTGTTAGTAAGTTTCACCGCTATCATCTGCTCTGATGTATGTATTACCTTACCACTCCAGGTAAGGGAATTCCAGCATAACCAAATCCTGGCCATGTTACAAAGGTGAAGATTATTTGTCTGACACCAACTAGATGGTGTTCTTTTCTCCAGAATGCTACTAGATTTGATTTTGGTTTCCAGTAGTGAATGTACTGAACTTTGTTCTCTCTGCAGTAACGTGGTAATCTCCCTCCATCTACCTAGAGAACACGCACCTCTTACATTCCATGTCAGGATTGACATTTATCTATCACCATTCTTCCTCTCAGTGTCTCTGGCTCCAGCAACCGAGGAAGTTGCTATTTCCATCAGAATCGACTTTGTTCCTTCTCTGCCTTGGCCGTCTGTCAACTGCAGCATCTTTCCCCATGCAGGGTTATCTTGGAAGACTTTTGTACCTTCTTTCGCAGGAGTGTCTTCCTGAGGCGATGTGGCCTGCCGCTTCCTACTAGTGAATTTGTCCACCGTATCTCCTTGGACATGCAGTCGTTCGTTCCTCCTAGGAGGATGAGTAACCGACGTGCCCATGGTACGTTTGGCTTGGAAGAGAACTAGCTGACCCCTCTCCACTTCTGTTCCTGGGCTGTGGTGTCCTCTCTCCTCAGCCTCGTGGGTAGAGGATGCCTTAGCCCCTCCATCTACATCTGTAGTATCTACGTTTCTGTCATCCACCGCCATATCCATCTCTCCTATCTCTCCTCCTATGGTGTGCGCCGATTGAGAGCCCCTTACCTCCGTAGCCGATGTAGGGCCCCCTACCTCCGTAGCTTATGATGCTGATTGGGGGTGTACCATCTTGCATGTCGAGGTGTCATGGCCGAAGCAAGAATATTTGGTGCAACCAGGTGGAATCCATTCGTACTCTACCTCCTGCGAGAACACCTCTCCCGAAGGTATCATGTATTTTACCTTCCGTGGGAGTTCTCTATCCGCTTTTATCTCTATGAAGACTGTAGCGTACATAAGCCTGGTTCGGTGTGCCGTGGCTTCATCTGCTTTAAGTGGCTTACCAACTATGCCGGAAAATCGCATTAGTAGCGGCAGACTCCAATATTTGACCGAGAAATTTGGGAACCTTACCCATACGGGGACAGCATTCAGGGCTTCTCTCTCGCACTTCAGATCAAGCGTCCATTCCTTCAAGATGATGAGTCTTCCGTCAAAGGTCCATGGCCCTTCCTGCAGTACGTCTATCATGTCCTCTTTTAGGTCAAATTTGACGAAGTAAAATCCGTTCTCCCTTGCGAAGAATTCTATGTTGCCCTTAGGTCGCCAGACTCTGTGCGTATGCGCGTATTTGTCCGAAGAAAGGTTTATTTCCTAGGACATACAACACTATGGTATTTATCCAATATGTAGTGACCTCCTCGATCTCCTCGGCCGGAAATGATGTACGGTATGTATTCCCTACTTTCGTAGGCTCAATGTACGATATACCCGTGTCAGCTTGTGGTGCTCCAGGTTGGCAGATATCCACCCAGGACTTGCCAGCCATCATGGTGTGTCCCGTAGTCCCTTTCCTTCCTGCATCCTCTCCTCCGAGATTCCCCATAATCGGAGCCGTTCCAGGCATCTTTGTTATTCTTTTCCTTTCTGTAGCCAGGTTGGGGGCACTTTACTCGCCAATGTTTGTAGAGCTTTTCCCATGTTCATCGATGCCCTATACACTGGAGCAGAGTATTGCGTCCTGCCTTAGCTGCGGGTGCTCAGGGCACCCTCCCCTATCATCGGTCGAATCGTACCTCCCCTTCCATGCTTTCCTCCATGGACGCCGCTACCTGCAGGCTGTTTTATAGGCGCCGATCTTCTTCTTCTCATAATGGTGGTCTACCTGCCTCCTTCCTCTTGCAACTTGGTCGAGCCATCCGCCCCAGGCCAGCCGTCGTCCTCCGCCTCCCCAGGATCCCATCCGCCCTGGAGAGCAGGTCCGATCAAGGGGGCGCCAGCACCGCTGCTGGTGCTAGGGTTTCCGCTCATGAGAACTTTTTCTCAATTGTATATATATATATATATATATATATATATATATATATATTTGGTATATATATATATATATATATATATATATATATATATATATATATATATATATATATATATATATATATATATATATGAAAGAAGGTAATTGTGGCTTACGCTCCCACCGAGACATCATGTAAGTGTCCAACTACCCTTAGAAGTAGAATAGGTTATTATTTTTGTATTGGAATAGATATGCAAGGGTGTTTTTGGAATCAAAATTTTTCGGTGAAGCTTAACTTTTGGAATTAAGTAGTAGAATACACACACACACATTTATAAAAGTGGCCTGAAATAACAAAAAAAATGAGTCATCTAAGTCGTATGTTTATCCTCACGTAATTAATATTTTTTTGGCTTAATTGTACTTTGATACCCTCAGCTATTTCATTTTCTTAACTTAATACCTGAACTATTTTTTTCAACTTGATACCCTGAATTTTTTGGCCAATAATACCCCTACTCAAAATTTAAGTCTACCCCCCAAATCGATCACCCCCTCCAGCACATCCCCCCCCGCTCTCCCCCCTCCAGCCACCCCCAGCTCTCTCCCCCCTATAGTGCCCCGTTCCGCTCAGTCAATCGTAGGAATCGAAATGCCAACGGCGTTCGGACTTAGCCATGCAACGGTGACTCGAAGGCCCGCTCGGTCGAGACGACTCCTCGAATCAGGTGGGTGGCTTCGATGAACTTGTCTCAGCTTGGCCGTCATACTAATAAAATAAAAGTTTTCAAATGCACAAGTAGGCTTGATAATAAAAGAGGCGAATCCACAAAGCTAAGGAAATAATCCCAAGTTAGGTCAAATTGAGTTAGAACATGGAAAGGTCCAACAGTCAGCTTAGAGTGGTGCACGGTGGCTTTGAAAATCGACACTCGGTCCTTCGTCCCATGGCTTGGAAGAAGGAAAGTTGGTCTTCGATACAAAACTATGAGTTAGCCTAAGTCATAGGCATCGTCCGCGTAAATGCTCGATAAAGCATGCACGCTTCCACGATGCAAGGATTGGCATCACCTTTGCTCGTCCCTCGGGTTAAGTTGTAGGCTCGATTAAGTTAGGCAAAGTTATGTCGGTCGACCTAAGTCATTCCAAGTACTGTGCCGCTCTTTCTGCGGTTGTCAAGTTATTCAGTCCCACGATCTCAAGGCTCGTCATACAAAGTATGACTTGGGCAATAGTTTTACGTAGAACGTGAGTCGGTTTAAGGTACGAGCCACGGTCAGTTCAGAGGAAAGTTAGCCACGGTCTATTGGCCCTTAAGAAATATGTCTTGTTCAAGTTAAGTAGGAAGGCTATGCAGTAGCCGTTTCCTGAGTTCAAAGAATGTTAGGTCTAAGCGATGGTCAGTTGCCGAAAAGAAATATGTCGGGACTGTAGGTCAGTCGCCGAGGTAACCCTGGTTTGGGCTCTACAGAAGAAGTATGAAAAGTAGAAGAAGTAAAGCAAAGAAAACTAAGTCGTAATGATTAGGCCATGCATTTACGCGAGTCTAGAAGATGTCGTCGTAGGTGCGTGGTCATGGACAACTTGTCGACAAGGGCGATTTGGTTTCTTCGGATCGAAAATGCCTGGGCAAAGGGGCCGATCCGACCATAGAGAAAACCCGAAATAACTGAGCTGGGTAGGGCACCAGTAGTTTGATGGGCCGTCATTGGGGCTAGCTACCTGCAGTGGCTGTCCATCCTACTCCTAGCTAAGTCCAAGATGGTTAGTTAATGCCAGTGACCTGTCATATAGATAAGTTGGCGTGCTGAGCGGCAATCCGCATGCACGATGTCGGTCAATTCTAAGAAAATGTAAGCACGGCATGAGTTGTGTTAGGAATGTATGTGTGTACGGTCTGCACCATGATTCAGGAGCCTAGGGTTTGGCTAAGTAAAGACCCGTGCTTCCGTACGAGATGTGACGTCGAGTGCTAGGTCCTCGACATAGAGTTAAGTCAAGGTGGGCCGTAAGGCAAGTTTGGTTATGTTATATTGAGTTACAGGGCACGACCTCGTAAGTTGAGGCATGACCGTGTGGTTACAACCCAAGTATATAAAGTCACTAAGTGGCGAGGCACTACCTCAAAGAGGTAGCACGATTACATGGGAATTGGACACCATCGTGTAGTTGCGTCTCTAATTATGGGCCGAAAGGCAAGCACGACTTGATAGGTTAACGTCATTGGTACAAGAAGGGTCTAGAGACAAAGTATGGGTGACGTTGTTGTTGCAAGCACAGGATGGTCTTGAGACACAAAATAGGCCAAGACGTCTGTCCTAAAACTGATCCTAAGACATGACTAGAAAGACAATTAAAAGGAAGGGACTATGTTGTACAAAGTAAATTAATGTGTCAATTTTGTATGGGTAGGCGAGGAGCTCACACCACCAGTACAGTTGAGTATTGACACCCACACAGTTTTTATGTGCAGGCACAGGTAGAAGCTCGTGGCGCAGAGGTCACTTGGATGCGTCGAGGTACAGAGTTCCTTGGCGATTCGAGGCATGCAGTCGCGTAGAGTCTGGACTTATATGGGACATAATGTATGGACGTCGCCTATCTGAAGCATCCACTGGCTCGAGACATGTATTGAGAAATGAGAGAGAGAGATGAGTGACTTGTAATGTGAGAAGAGTGATCTTGAGTGATTGTAATCTTGGCCTTGCGCCCCATTGTAATCCTTGTTTCAATATCAGTAAAATGCATCTTTTGAATGACTTGTGTTTTATTCTAAATTTCTACTGGCTTATTCAATGTCTCTGCTTGGGATTTCTGCGCGACGACCCCGTCGCAGCCGCTATAATCGGCCGTTATGGAACCCGCCTTGCACGAGCATAATTTAGGCTCGTGCGGTATCACGCTTAGCGAGGACGATCGCTCTTACGGGAGCGAGGCATGACATAATGGTATCAGAGTACAGCTTTACGTTCTTGGACTATCGATTGAATTCTTTAACTCTGTTGCTTTCGCAAGTTGATATCGTTGGTGCGCTCTCTCTCAAATGTCCCATGGGTTGTCCATACAATAAGTCTAAGTAATTTGTAAAACGTAGAAGAACAATTTTTGACAAAAATAAAAAGATGGTTCACGTGAAGCACGGTTGGCTAAGCCGGGCTGGACATATACACCAAAGTTGCATCGACCTTAGAAAAGTCGAGTGTGAGATTCGATCTGTCTCGGATAACAATGAGTTGGAATCGATTGAGTAAGTGGGATGACTAACGATAGGCGTACTATCGAGCGACGATAACATCGATGCGATATAGACGAACATGCTTGAGATTAAAAAAGTTGATTTTGATTCGAATGATAGTTTTAAGGATTTGTCGAATAAATTCATCCATGAGTGGTGTACGTGATAGCCTCAGGGATGTCGATCGATCGATTGAGGATACGGGCTGTCAATGAGTCTATCAGCAAGCGTTGCGTGTATGCAAAGTCATAGATTGAGTATCGTTGAATAAGTTGTAGTCTTGAGATTTGACGAGTTGATTCGAACAGCCTAAAAATTGACACGCACGAAATGTGCACGGGATTGAGGATTGCGCGAGTATGAAATACGAAAATGATTGAGTAGGTGAAACTAAATTGAAGAAAAGTTAAGGTGTGCGAATGGATGACTCGATCGAGGAAATCGATAAGAATCATATAAGAAAAAGTTAGCACAATCGGATGATAGCATGCATGAAAAGTTTGATTCGAATGTTTCAAAATGACTCTAAGGATTGGAATGGATGTTGCTCGATAATTTGAGTTAGCAAAAAATGGTGTGATTTGAAGAAAAATGTTGCTCGATGACTTAAGATAGACGGATGAACAATACGCAAATTTGGGTTTAAGAAAATTGATGTTGTGAATGATTCGAGGGATAATGATCGAACTTAAATTTGAATGTCGAGGAGATTGTCCAGTCGGACGATAGCATCAGTCGCACGACTCAGAATTCGTTGCAAATGAAGATCGTCAGGTTACGTATATCGTCGATGGTATTGAGACGTATCAAAGATCGATATACGATAACTCGGGGGTACTCGGATCTGAGGAATGACGATCATGCGAGTGTTGTCGTTCCGATGGATGCTATACTTAGAAGGATAAAAATGATAGTGTCTCGATGGTTACGCTAATAACCACAGTGCCGACATCCTTGTCTTGCGCGAGCGCAACTCCAGCCTCGCATATGCGTCACATCGGATTTGGGGGCGATCGTTCCGCATGAGCGCTGACATGGTGATTCATGTCGCGGGAATGATCGAACTCGAAAAATCAGGACGTGGCAATTTGGAGTGCTTCAACTTGTGGTTTGATGGGAAGGTGAATTCGAAAGTTAGTCAGATTTGTGATTGACGATTAAGTAAACTTGAGGATTGAGTAGGTCCAATCTGCGTATCAAGAATGAACTAGTCTAGACTCAAACAAGAGTTACGTCCCGATGGGAATGATTATCCTGCGGTAGCGTTGCATGATGATTTCATGCCCACCATGGATAATCGCACTCGCGTGAGATTGGGACATGGCATTTTGTTAAGTCCGACGACCTCGTAATCGATTACGTGAGTTGGAATAAATAACTTAGGGAATATGGAATGCAAATTTTGGTTTAGCAACAAGTGTCATAATATGCTCGACTTGAGAAGAATTAATAGGTGGATTATATCGAACGTATTCGAAGAGATAGACTATACGAAATGGCTTGTTGGACGAGTGATATTGTTACGTCGAGGAATTTGTTGAAATGTGAGTTATCGTAGGATGGCTTTGCTGAATGACTCAGACCCCGTGCGACGAATATTGGGATGTGTGTAGGAAATTGATGCTTGATATTTAGAAATCGGAGTGATACGAGCTTGGGTAGAAAACCCCATACTATCAACTTGGTTTGACCTTAGAATGGGGTCAGTGTTGATATTGTTGTTTGGGAACTATGATTCCAATACTGACGGACGACTTTAGCCTAAAGACATAGCCTAGCGGTTAGGTAGACATCCCGGTGCGGAGCGATAGGAATTTTGGAGGTACCACTCATGAGGCTCGGTTGACATGCACGTATATCAGGGACGTCCGAATATGTGCATGATCCGACTCGAGTGGTGATGGCAAATTCTCTATCACGAGGCTTAGCTAAAATATATGTATTTTGGGGACGCCTAAAATGTGTGCACGATCCAACTAAGTGATACGTTGAATCAAGTGAGACTAGAGGAAAGGAAAAGTATCGAGGATTTTGAAATCATGTTTCAAGAAAACATTGATGGTAGAGCGAGCGTGGCTCGGATTGAAGGAACGCATAGGAGTAGTGTGTACGAGAGTTATGAGATGTTGAATCAAAGTGATAAGCCTATAAGTAAGTACTCAGATAGTTTCGAGGACAAAACTTTTTCTGAGTGGTGTATAATGTAGTATCCCGTCCCGCTCAGTCAATCGGACGAATCGAAATTCCCACGGCGTTCGAACTTAGCCATGCAACGGCGACTCGAAGGCCCACTCGGTCGAGGCGACTCCTCGAATCAGGTGGATGGCTTCGGTGAACTTGCCTCAGCTTGGCCGTCACACTAATAAAACGAAAGTTTTCAAATGCACAAGTAGGCTTGATAATAAAAGAGACGAATTCACGTAGCTAAGGCAATAATCCCAAGTTGGGTCGAATTGAGTTAGAACATGGAAAGGTCCAACGGTCGGCTTAGAGTTGGTGTACGGTGGCTTTGAAAATCGACACTCGATCCTTCATCCTGTGGCTTGGGAGAAGGAAAGTTGGTCTTCGACACAAAACTATGAGTTAGCCTAAGTCATAGACGTCGCCCGCGTAAATGCTCGATAAAGCATGCACGCTTCCACGATGCAAGGCTTGGCATCGTCTTTGCTCGTCCCTCGGGTTAAGTTGTAGGCTCGATTAAGTAAGACAAAGTTATGTCGATCGACCTAAGTCATTCCAAGTACTGTCTTGCTCTTTCTGCGGTTGTCAAGTTATTTAGTCCCACGATCTCAAGGCTCGTCATACAAAGTATGACTTGGGCGATAGTGTCGCTTAGAAGTGAATCAGTTTAAGGCACGAGCCACGGCCAGTTCAGAGAAAAGTTAGCCATGGTCTATTGGCACTTAAGAAATATGTCTTATTCAAATTAAGTAGAAAGGCTATGTAGTAGCCATTTCCTGAGTTCAAAGAATGTTAGGTCTAAGCGATGGTCAGTTGCCGAGAAGAAATATGTCGGGACTATAGGTCAGTAGCCGAGGCAACCCTGGTTTGGGCTCTGCAAAAGAAGTATGAAAAGTAGAAGAAGTAAAGCAAAGGAAACTAAGTCGTGGTGATTAGGCCATGCATTTGTGCGAGTCTAGAAGAAGCCGTCGTTGGTGCGTGGTCATGGACAACTTGTCAACAAGGGCGATTTGGTTTCTTTGGATCAGAAATGCCTGGGCCAAGGCGCCGATCCGGCCATGGAGGAAACCCAGAATAGCTGAGCTGGATAGGGCACCAGGAGTTTGATGGGTCGTCATTGGGGCTAGCTACCTGCAGTGGCCGTCCATTCTACTTCTAGCTAAGTCCAAGATGGCTAGTTAATGCCAGTGACCTTTCATATAGATAAGTTGGCGTGCTGAGCGACAATCCGCATGCACGGTGTCGGTCAATTCTAAAGAAATGTAAGCACGGCATGAGTTGTGTTAGGAAGGTATGTGTGTACGGTCTGTACCATGATTCAGGAGCCTAGGATTTGGCTAAGTAAAGACCCCTGCTTCGGTACGAGATGTGGCATCGAGTGCTAGGTCCTCGACATAGAGTTAAGTCAAGGTGGGCCGTAAGACAAGTTTGGTTATGTTATATTGAGTTGCAAGGCACGACCTCGTAAGTTGAGACACGACCGTGTGGTTACGACCTAAGTATAGGAAGTCACTAAGTAGCGAGGCATTGCCTCAAAGAGGTCGCACGGTTACATGGGAATTGGACACCATCGTATAGCTGCGTCTCTGATTATGGGCCGAAAGGCAAGCACGACTTGATAGGTTAACGTCGTTGGTACAAGAAGGGTCTAGAGGCAAAGTATGAGTGACGTGGTTGCTGAAAGCACGGGATGGTCTTGAGACACAAAATAGGCCAAGGCGTCTGTCCTAAAACTGATCGTAAGGCAAGACTAGAAAGACAATTGAAAAGAAGGGTCTATGTTGCACAAAGTAAATTAACGTGTCAGTTTTGTATGGGTGGACGAGGAGCTCACACCACCAGTACAGTTGAGTACTGACACCCACACAGTTTTTATGTACAGGCACAGGTAGAAGCTCGTGGCGCGGAGCTCGCTTGGATGCGTCGAGGTACGGAGTTCCTTGGCGATTCAAGGCGTGCGGCCTCATAGAGTCTGGACGTATATGGGACATAACGTATGGACGTCGTCTATCAGAAGCATCCGCTGGCTCGAGACATGTATTGAGAGATGAGAGAGAGCTGAGTGACTTGTAATATGAGAAGAGTGAGCTTGAGTGATTATAATCTTGGCCTTGCGCCCCATTGTAATCCTTGTTTCCATATCAATAAAATGCATCTTTTGATTGACTTGTGTTTTGTTCTAAATTTACGCAGGCTTATTCAATGTCTCTATTTGGAATTTCTTCCCGACGACCCCATCGCAGCCGCTGTAATCAACCGTTATGGAACCCGCCTTGCACGAGCGCAATTTAGGCTCGTGCGACATCACACCTTAACGAGGACGATCGCTCTTACGGGAGCGGGGTGTGACACCCCCCCTTCGCCTCACCCGTACCCTCCTTCGGTGTAACGACCCGCACCCGCTTTTCGAACGCGAGCTCGTAAGCAAGCCATCTATGTATCGAACGGACTCCAGCCCGACTCGAATTCGTAAACAATGTCAAGGCTATGGTATACTGCCAAATCATGGCAATACAATCTATATCTCAATCCACAATAAACGTACGAAACATGAATGAACACCATGGGTCGTGGTCTGCAGCCCACTAGCATATATGTCCGATTAGACTCTAAGAATAATATGAGTCTATAAAGTTAGGCTGATAACTAGGATGTATCATAAAAGTACGAGAAAGATAGTAGATTAATAACTTTAAAAAAAACCTGAATCATGCAGATGATGTCAACTATCACATGCTCAGCTAACTAACTCCGTACAATCAGCTACCTGAAGAGATCATTAGGTCCTCAGAGGACTAGCAAGATACATAAAACATGCCTACTAATATGACAGTAAATAACATGTATGGAGGATAAAACTACTGCAAGAAGAATATCTAAGGACGACGAGTCGGGTGGAAATGTAATACTAGACTTGGCTAGCTATCAATCAGAACTCCTATAGCTTGTAGTACAATACAAGATACTCCCAATCTATAGTGTTTCAATTGACGTACAATCAGGATACTCTCAGTCGAGATTAGCTAATTCTAGTATCGATCTCCTCTCCTAAAGGATACAAGGTCAAGCAGACTCCTATAAATCGTAGTACAATACAAGATACTCCCAATTTATAGTATCGCAAGTCAAGTCAATCAATCAATCAATCAATATATGCTATAGGTTGTAGTACAATGTAAGATACTCCCAATCTATTGTATGTCTCAAGTCAAGTCAATCAAGCAATATCAAGATAAAAGAATCGGCTATAGGTCGTAGTACAATGTAAGATACTCCCAATCTATAGTATATCTCGACTGTAGTACAATACAAGATACTCCCAGTCCAGATTGGTCAAGTCAAGAACAAGATATAGAAACTGACACCTCAATCACGAGACAAGGTAACACGAAAAGACCAATAACCAAGCAATGTCGAATATCCTATACGTGCACGTAATCTAGAACAAGTAAAACAATCAAGGGCAAATCAATCATAATATGGAATCATGTGACAATATGAAAAAGAAAACAATAAAGAAAGAAAAAATAATGTAAATACTGTATATGTTCGGCAAGGTATACTTGCCTGAGGGTTGCACGGAGATGCAACAAAATACAGTCAACTACTAATCCATAAAGTCCAAATCATCACAACTGTCTCCGAAAGCTGAAATAAACATTGCCAACATTCTCAGAATAGTCAAATTAGCTGATTTGTATGTTCTTAAGTCCAATTCTGGACACAGGGGCAAAACGGTAATTTTGGGCCAAAACGATATCCGCCGTTGGACCCGCTTTGTACCGAAAAGCATGCCAGAGTCAATGGTCTCTAAAGTCATCAAAGTATATGTCTACGGATCCGGTTTGATGATACGAACCCAACGGTATGTCCAAAGTTAGATTCCGACGAGCCGTGCACAAAATCGTCCATTGAGTCGGACCATGGGGTCCGCAAAACGACGATCCGATCAACTGTCTCAGAATTGGACCAAACTTGGCATACAGGACCAAAAAAATGATACGGTCCTGTTGGCATAAGTTTTGTCTCGATCTGACGAACGTGCATAAAGTAATTAGAAAATTTGCACAGAGGTCAATACAATGAATTTCGACGGATACGCATCAAATTCGTCGCGCACACGCAACCAATTTGAATTCCGTCAAAGCCCACACGTCCATGAAGCCGTTTCGCACCTTTCTATGCTTTTGGTTCATGACCACGTCGTCCGAATTGGCGGGACGCACGTCATATCGAAGGTTTTTCTAGTTTTTAAAACAGGTTTTTTGTGAACTTTACAATCAAATTTTTTTTTCTTATAACAAACAATAAATTAAACTACCAGAAGGGTTTTGTTGTCCTACAAGTTGTCAATAAACTCCTTCAAATAGATTTTTGAAATTTCTAATATTGGGTTCAGAATTTTACTTTGAAAACAGGGGTTGGGGCCGGTTTACTGTTCTGTGTTTGGACAGTTTCCACTCGACTTCGCGTCGATCTTCTCGGTAGGTTGATCGACTTGGTCCTAAACTCTTTGCTGATATATCAAGGTGGCTACGTAGTCTTCCATTGGGAGTTTATAGCTTCGAAAGTAATCGAGTAAACATGGAGAAAATCGAATGGGAATATGGTATACCTGGGGGTCGGTTCTGTGGTGGCTGGCCGTTCTGATGCGCGCCGCCGCAGCCTTGGCCGGTGAGCGACGGCTGTACCGTGGCGGGGAGGTTCGCCTGGGTGGTAGGGAAGCCGTGGAGGTGTAGGGGAGGCGCTGTGTTGGGGAGTTTAGGGTTTTGCTATCCCTCGATCTCGTCATATATATATATCAGCCTTCACGTACAGGCTCAGGTCTGCTGGTTTCTATGCGTGGGAAAAATGTTTGTATGGGCCTTGGGAAAGCTTGGGGGCTCGGGCCTATGAGCCTGGGCTCGGGCTGGGCAAGCTTGGGCCGAATGCTTGGGGTTTATTATTCTTATATATATATATATATATATATATATATATATATATATACATATATATATATATATATATATACATATATATATATATATATATATATATATATTTTATAGGTCTATATATATATATATATATATTTTTTTTTTTTTCTATATATATATATATATATATATATATATTTTTTTTTATATATATATATATATATATATATATATATATATATATATATATATATATATATATATATATATATATATATATATAGACCTATAAAATATATATAAAAATATATATATATATATTTTATAGGTCTATATATATATATATATATATATATATATATATATATATATTTTATAGGTCTATATATATATATATATATATATATATATATATATATATATATATATATATATATAAAATATATAGACCTATATATATATATATAGACCTATAGATATATATATATATATATATATATATATATATATATATATATATATATATATATATATATATATATATATATATATATATAGACCAATATATAGACCTATATATGGCTTAGTTCATATATATATAGATACACTCACTGCGATAAATACTAGGAATATATATATAATATTATAAAAGAATTTTTATACTCAATGGTTGTAACACATATATGAATTTTATTACTAAATTTACAAACCAAAATCTATTTATATATACAGCCTAATAAAGGTGTATATATATACCATATACATACACTTCTATGCTCCCTCATATTTATAACCTATTAAACTAGAAAAATCTAAAAATATATTTTAGCATTGCTATCATATTTCCAAAACAAAATATACAATCAATAATATATATATATATATATATATATATATATATATATATATATATATATATATATATATATATATATATATATATATATATATATGAAAAAAAAAATGTATATATATATATATATATATATATATATATATATATATATATATATATATATATATATATATATATTTTAGGACAATATCTATCTAATAAATCATTAAAGTAAAATACGACATACATTCATAAAATATATAGATACGGGCGTCTTTGGACACACCGCACGACTACATGGGCTTGGGTTTGGGCTTGGTTTGGATCCAGTTAGGGCTGAATCGGCACAACCCGGGTCTCCTACAAGTCAATAATATAATTAATAAATAATTTAAAATGACTTTAGAGGTTAAGTCGCAACTTGGCCTGGTTTTTCTAGTTAGGACACACTTGCGGCTGGGTCTTCCTCGGCACGGCTAATACACTAGTCAAGGCACGCCACTGCACTATCCGTGCCATAATTCCTAGTCGTCTGGTACTTCAAAACTCAACCATGGCTAAAGTCATCTACCGTAATAATTAACTAAATAATTATTTATAAAAATCTAAAAATCACCATTTGAATCAAATAAAAAATATTTTAAAATTTTCTGGAACGGGAGACAAATCTACCCACCTTAAAAATAATTTCGTCCACAAAATTCCAATTCATAACTATTCCGTAAAATTCAAGGTCTACTACTGCCTTAATCTCCTAAAATTTAATTTTTCGAAAATATTTTATAACCTTCTCTATTCATTTTATAACTCCGAATATTTGAGAACTTCTACCCACCTTTGGTCACACTATTCCTCAAAACACGGTCACTAAATCTTATAACCTTCTAACTAGTTGCTAACGATTCTACCAACAGATATCTAGGGCATATGACATCTATAATCCCTCATATCTATAAACAACCAAATATTCAATAGTCAAGCAATATTATACAATAACTTAGGAATCTCTGATGAATTCTAGACAGCACGATCATTCGTCACCCCGAAGTAGGAAGGGACGAGAATCAATGGTACTGGAGGGCAAGGGAGAATAATCGAGAATGAATACGAGGTTTCAAGGACGGTAGAGAAATTTTTAAGAGAATTTTCAAGGCAGAGTGGATTAAGATTTCTAACGTTTAGTCATAGTCGCAGGCTCATACCAGTACAGTTACGTAACCGGTATGATATGCTCTGACCTGCATGGGCTACCACAAAAACTTGTCACGACCCGCACCCGCTTTTCGGACGCGAGCTCGTGAGCAAGCCAGCTACGTATCGAGTGGACTCCAGCCCGACTCGAATACGTAAACGCTGTCAAGGCTATGGTATACTGCCAAATCATGGTAATTACTACTAGAATGAATCATATTAGCGACGTCCAAAAACGTCGCTAATAAGTAAAAATATGTCGCTAAATTAATTTAGCGACGTAATTAGCGATGGAATAAGCAGGTTGCCGAAAAGCTAGTCGCAGATCAAAAGTTCATCGCCAATCGTCTCTGTTACGACGAATAGTCTACGACGCTAAAATATCACAAACTTAGCGACGTTCGACGACATTTATAGTACGTCGCCAATTTAGCGACGTCTATTCGTCGCATGTGGTGACATAGCAAGGTTTGCCATGTCAGCATGCTGAGCGACGTTTAACAACGGCACTTCGCAGTTAGCGACGTTCAGATACATATTTGCGACGTACTTTTGCGTCGCAAATCCGTCGCCAAACGTCGCAATCCGTCGCTAACATGCTGGAAAATTAAAAATAAAATAAAATGCAGTTTTCAAATCCTGCACACTGTACTTTATATACAGTTTAAACACAAATTCTGCACTTTATATACAGTTTAAACACTAATCCTGCATACTGCACTTTATATTCAAATCCTGCACACTACACACTACACTTTATATTCAAATCCTGCACACTGTACTTTATACTGCACTTTATATCATCACAAACATCATCACAGACACACATCCCGCGTCACAAACATAAATATATTCAAATCCTGCATACTGCACTTCATAGACACACATCATCACAAACATCCAATAGAGTCAAATAAAAATGGAAGATGATAAAAAGTCTCCCACCAAGTGTATAAACAAAAGTGTACCAATAAACAATTTTCCCATAGGGCCAATACATACAACTCATAAAAAAATCAATAAAATTACTGAGGACCCCTGCTACGCATCTGAGATAGCATGTACTCATACTGCTCCTGTGTGAGCTACACCGTAGGGGCAGTAGGAGGCAGTGCAATGTCTAGAGTCGGCACCGTCGATGGACCGGAAGGACGTATCTGCTCCAGCTCTCGCAGTCGCTCAGCATACGCAGTAAGGGTACTCACCATCCTATGAGTACTCTCCTCAATCGAAGTATGTACCTGAGTGAGTGAGGCAGACATGGTCTACTGCGATCCCTCCAGCTTGACCTGTCTATGATCTGTGCGCTGTGTAGACTCGATGAGCGTGTGCAAGCTGGCAACTGTAGCCTGCTGCAGACTCATCAGCTCCTGTATACTGTGCTCGACCGTATCAAATCGTCCGGTGATCATCGGATCATCGGAACATCGTTCTGCGGTATGGTGATCAGAAATCTGCTACTACAACTCGCGATGCAGCTCGTCGATCTGACGACCAATATCTTGAGCTCGTGATGACGCCTACAAAGCTGGAGACTGCACACTGACAGAGGGGGGCCGGGATGACTCTGAAGCCAAATAGGCGTCGTAGGATCACGTACCGTAGTACGTACCCTTCTAAAGACCACCAACGACGATCATCCAGAGGTCATCCGGCGATAGAGCTGTAGGCGACTGGGAGGAAGTACCAGCCCCTCCCTCTGCTGGCGCACTAGCAGCAATAGCCGCCTCCCCTTGTAGCCGAAGAAACTCGACCTAGAACAATGTTTGCTAACGTCTAAGTATTTGCTAAAGTATATATTGATATCTATTTTCCTATTTTCTAAATTATAGTAAATTAATATAAAGAATAGAACGTACATATGCCTGCATCGCCCTCTCGTCAATGAACTCCCCAGCCCTCCGATGGATGACCAGGAAGACGGCCACCATGTTGGGGTCCTCACCCTTTTTTACCTGTTAAAATATATTATCTGTTATTAGTATTAAACATTCTATCCAACTATATATAAAATGATATCCGTCATAGGAAATGTACCAGACGACAAAAATGCTCCATCATAGGAATGGAGCCACTACACCACTTACTGGCGCTTGATCGTGCCACCTTGGCCTTGTCAGACCACTCCTGGTACCTGGCCTCGTCGAATCTAACCTTCATCGCAGTCCACTACTCTGGCGTAATCCAACCATGGATCGGCTTTCTGAAGCGATCATGAGACTTCTGATCGTGGATCGCATCACGGATGAGCTTGCCTACGACGGCAGAAAATTGGGCCTCGATCTTCGTCGCCCGTTGTGGTGGATAGAAATAGGTCCTCTACAAGAAGTAAAATAGAAAAGTTGTATAATATACACAAATAATTATTAAAATTTAAAAATAAACAAAAATTTTACCTTGAAGTGGGCCAACCAAAAGGCCTTCCTATCTGCGGGAGCATCTGAGTAGTTAATCCAAGGCCCACCATAGTTCTGCCTCAGAAATAACCCCAGCTATCTCTGTACTACAGGAGGCCGATATCTATACAATAATAAATTTTATGAATATATATGTACATATAATCATTTGAAAAATATATATCAACTAATTAACTTACTTCGTAGGCCCGTCCGTCCAAATCTCCATACGCGACTCGTCCGGGGGAGCGCATGGAGGGTCGCTCTCACCTCCTGCCTAGGCAGGATCAGTCTGATCGCTATCCTCCATTTGCTCGACATCGTCTCTCCCTATGGAGCCGTCGGCAGGAGGAATACTGGACGTGGGATCAGGAATGCTGGACGACGAAGGAGGAGTCGCCAACCTGCTGGAACTGTCCTGTTCCGGTAATAGACCGGGAACAGAATGGTATACTGGCGTACTCGGAGATGAGGATGAGGGTACGGAATCTACATCCCCAACCCGAGGCACACGGGACTGCCTAATATAATATCCTCCGTATCGTCCTCCTGGTCTAGTCATACCTGATAATAATATATGACAATAAAACAAATATACATATTTATATGATAGACATCACAGTTTTTTTAAAAATATCATAGTCACAGATAAAAGTGTCACTAAAATGTTATAGATTTATATGATAAAAGTGTCACTAAATTATCAAATATGATGATAAAACAAATGTACAGATTTAATCCTCTTCTGAAAATTCATCTAGTTCGTTTAGCTTATCTTCTCCTTCTTCTTCTTCTTCCTCCTCTACATCTTCACTTTCAACTCCATCTTCCTCTTCAGATAATTCTACTTTTTCAAATAATTCTACTTCTATAATATTTGTTACAAGAGGTAGTTTATCCTCTTGATAAGCTATATCATCAACCTCAAAGGTATTTCTAGCTTTGGTCTTGCATACTGCCCACCAATCCGACCTTGTGGTTTCTCGTTTAGGATAACTTGTGAAGTACACGAGCTGAGCCTGACTTGATAGGACAAATGGTTCATAGGCTTGATATCGACGCCGATAGTTTATATCCACAAGACCGTGCTTGTCTACTTTCCAACCTTGACCTTCAATCGGATCGAACCAATCATACCTGAATAATACAATCTTAGCAGGCTCTATTCCATAACTATATGTCAGCTCCACAATCTCCCGTAGGACGCCATAGAAATCATTGTCCGCATCAACATATTTGTAGTTCGAAGATCTGATACACAAACAGCTATTTTTGGTGGAATCGAGATCCACAAAGTTGTCTCTGATCGGGCAAGTTGTTGACTTGAACCTAAACCCATTAACAAAGTAGCTTGGCCATATTTTTGTAGCATAAATTGGTCCCTTGGCAAGCGTTCTACTAGACTCATTCTCAAGTCTTGCGGTTAGAAATATGTACTGAGTCTTCATGCACATCCAAGGCGGTAGGTTATACGGAGTGACAATCACAGGCCAGCACGAATACTGGGATCCCGAAAGACCAAAAGGAGTAAAACCGTCAGAAGATAGCCCCAACCTGACATTATGCGAATATGAAGCAAAATCAGGATACACTCGATCAAAGTGCTTCCACGCTTCTCCATCGGATAGGTGATCCAACACTCCTTCAATCTGTTCTCGCATGTGCCAACTCATATTTTCGGCCATCTCTTTCACCATAAATAATCTTTGCAACCGCGGCGTTAAAGGCAAGTAGTACATTGAATCGGTCGGTCTTCTTGCACCGGTAGACCTTCATGTACTAGTTGCCTTATAGCAATTAGTACCATAAAATCTGCACACATCTGCGTCCTTATCGTCTTTGTAGTATAGCATGCACCCATTGTGACAAGAATCAATTTTTTTGTATCCCATCCAGAGCGATCTCACCATCCTCTTAGACCGATAGAAGTCTTTAGGTAACTTAGCACCCGCCGACAAGATCTCTATAATCAACTCCAACACTCGATTGTAGCATTCTTGCGACATGTTAAAATCTGACTTAATGCTCAACAGTCTTGTAACCACCTCCAACGGTGAATGATCCTCACAACCAGGATACAATGAAGTCCTTACATTCTCCAGCAACTCCATGAACTTTGCAGCATCGACATTTGGTGCCTCCTCAGCTGCATCATGAACGAAACTAGGTCCCGTAGCGTCGAAAACCATGTTCACGCACCCATCGTCGTATGCACGATTATCTGAAACAAAATTAGGTCCCGCATGCATATACGGCTCAACATACGGCTCTGGCTCTGATGCTAAAGACACAAGTTCTTTGTGTGCGGTCCACTGATAGTAATTAGGCGTAAAACCCCTCGAATATAAATGATATGTCACTTTCACTTCTGGATAATATTTTACGTTATGATATTTCACACAGGGACACTTAATTTTGGTGCCATCCATGTACTGAGGGAACACCTTAGCAAACTGCAGGAACTGCTCTACTCCTGCTATGTATTTATCTCGTACAGCACACATATCATCAGGACGACGATTGTACATCCATGAACGATTCTGCAAGTAGTAATTCATATCCATTTGGAAATAATTTTGCAAAGATGGACACACATGTTCAGCATAGTAACTAGTCAAACTGGGTGAAGTTGAGTTGACTAAGTCAATATCTTGGACAAACTAGTCAAACTGGGTGAAGTTGACTAAGTCTAGGCAATTATCCTTTACTAGACATAGACATGGAACAAATACTGATATTTACAGTGTCCAAACTTTCTAGTGTATATTATAGTAGAAAGACATGGTAACCGTGTGTAGGGGTACAACTCGGGCAGGTTGGGTCGGGCTTGAGGTCAACCCGAGCCCAACCAGATGAATCATAAGCCTAATCCGAGCCCAAGCCCGGCCCGACCTTGGGTTCAACATATGAAGCCCAAGACCGAGCCCGGAGGATCGGGTTGAACTCGAGTTAGATCGGGTCCATCGGGTAATGTTGACCAACTGTTAACTTTCAGTCAATTGGTCAACTCTGGTTTGGTTTCGGGTCAATTCTAGTCACTTTTAGGCTAAGTTTGACTTTCGGTTGACTTTTGTTGACTTTTGGTCAAAACGGTCAACCGAGGTCAAAACTAGTCTAAGAGCACTAATCCTAACCATTACCAACCAAGACAATCAATTTCTAACCATATCCTAACACCTTAGACTCATACCTTAGCTTCTAGACAATTACCTTAACTTACCCTATTACCTTACCCTTTCATAGCTAGGGTAAATTCTAATTATCTTATGATACCATCTTGGTATCACAAGATACCTCAACCTGTCATGCTCACTCTAGTCCACATCTAACTCTAATACAAAACTTCTAATATAAAATCTTACTAACATATCTTCCACAATTTTCTCACTCTCTAACACAAACCACATCCTATTACCAAACCTTTCCTTAACTATTATCTAACCACTAACATACTCTTCTAACTAAATGCTCAACTCACTAACTCACTAACAACACACACACACACAACATGAAGGGGGTTAAGTGACTGTTTTTGATAAAAAGGATGAATGGATGAATGAATGGTGAATGGGTGAATGAATGGTAAATGGGTGAATGGATGAATGAATAGTGAGTGGGTGAATGAATGAATGGTGAATGGGTGAATGAATGGATTGCTATATATGAAGGATGAATGGATGGATGAATGAATGGATATAGATGAATGGTGAATGGGTGAATGAATGAATGAATGGTGAATGGGTGAATGAATAAATGAATGGTGAATGGGTGAATGAATAAATGAATGGACTGCTATATGTGATAGATGAATGGATGGATGAATGAATGGATGAATGGTGAATGGGTGGTCGAATGAATGATACTGCTGCTGCTTGCTGCTGTAATTGCTGCTGCATATGCTGCTGCTACTGCTTATGCTGCCTAGCTGCTGCTGCATATGCTGGCCTAGCTGTTGTTGTATATGCTGGTCTCAATCCCCCCTTCAACCACCATGAACACCACCACAAACCACCACTACAACACCACAACTACAACTACAACCTACCACAACAACTCCCTCCATTCTCACTCAAACTCACACACAACCAATAAACATATATACACATTTATCAAGACACCTATATATATACACTCTTAAATATAAAGAGACACACACACAATATTTCGGGTTCGTCGGGTAACCCGACACATGAACCCGATGTAACGCCCCAGTCCTAAAATATACAGGACTAGGAACATAGACATGCCAGCTGTATACTTACGAAGCACACTCTAATATATGGAAACCTCGTATAAATACATAAGCTGTAAAATGCAGTAGAAACCATAACTAATCTCATCCACAAAAAATAAATAAAAGATATCATGTAATGATAATGAATTGTCTTGATACAATATGTTGGGCGGAGACAAATCCACTACCAACAAGTAAAGAAAAAAAATATATGAGAAAAAATAATTTTGGCGAGTGAAGCGAAGACGATCCAAGCGCAATCATCCTCGAAGAAATGGAGATGGTCACGGCTAGAGCTAGAACACCTGCGAAAGACAAGAGCACACACCTGGCGAGATAACCAGGTCCTCAGAGGGACGTAACATGACACATAATATCATGCCATATAAACTGAATAAATATTGCTCAAATAAATAAGTCAATTGAATTATAACATGGTCCAATACACACCTATTGAACTAGCTTACCATCTCCCCAACCAAACAAGGACAGGAGATGGTAAACTAATTCACGGTGACGTATCTTTCCGTGCTATGAATCCAATATGGTATTCAGACCCCAACAAGGTTCAATACCTTCTCATCGAAGTAGTAAGCCACACCTACAACCAAACAAGGACAAGATATGATGAACTAATCCGCAACAAATTATTGTTCCAAGCCATGGTCAGATACAAGTATCCAAACTAAAAGTACTCGTACCTAACGGATAAAGGTGCCTAACCGTTCTAAGTGAAATGTAGTTAAGAACAATCCTTCCTACGCATGGGCCCTGGCTAAATAGGATCGGCGTAGTCCCCCCTTGGGCACCAGAGGCCCAATCAGTAAAAGCATAACGTTCCGTAGAACGTCAGTGGCCGTCAGTAATCATGGGTCATCAATCCCGTATCTCCAGCGGAGCTTTCGGGTCACAAGAGAAAGTGCATCGAAGCCCATACGCTAAGGAATTGTCCTCCCCGCCCAATGCCTACTATGTTGTATCCACAACACAAAACCTTTATTAACCGCTAAGTCAAACTAAGCATGCAACTTTATTAGCGGTTATTTCTATCGCACGGCTTATACGAACCGGTGGCCAGCCAGTCACGCATGTCCGTGTTCTACATGCGACATACAATTTTGTGGTACAACGTGTCAAGGCCAATGAATGCAACACACAAAGGTGCTCCCTTAAATCTAGGTTTAATGTGTAAGAAAAATAATACATAGCAGAAAATATAACTGAACAGTAAGTTCTAACAGGTTATACCATGTATCACAGTTTATTTAGCATAAAAAAATAATGAATAATACATGAAATATGAGCTAAAATAAATAAACAGTAAACGGCAAGGTGTCTTGCCTGGTAGGACGCGTGGTGGTGCTGCAATGATTAATGTGGCACGAACTGCGACTTCGGTGTAACAACTATACAAGGTGACCTCTGATGGTGGCACGGACAGGTCCATCGGGTCCCGAATGATTAAGTTAGTTTGGGGCGAGACGGAGAAGTCCAAAGGACTAGGCACGAACAAGATTTGATAACCGAAGGGTTTGGAGTAAATAATACGTACACTATTTCTTTGAAAAATACTTATAGTACGTAAAATATATTTTATTAGTCAAAATATGTTTTTAAATAAATATTGAAAATTCATTCGCAGAATCTAGTTTTGTCAAAGTATTAAGTATATATTCTTAAATAACGAAAATACTATACTGGTATAAGTATTTTGAAGTCCAAGTAGTAATTTATATATAGGGTTTAAAAATACTTATTTTTCTAATCAGTTCATGAAAATGTATTTGTCAATATATATATATATATATATATATATATATATATATATATATATATATATTTATTAAAGTAAATGCATAAAACTACTGAGGTTAGTCCACTAATTTAAATATGCATATATAGTTTCTAGAAACAAATTTTAGAAATCCTTTTAGAAAAACTCTAGCCCGAAATCCATATTAAAGCCCAAAATATATATATAAACCCAATAACAATAATACTTATTACCAACCCATTAATCAAAGAAATACTCAATTTACTAAATCTTTAACTAAGGCCCAATCCAATCAGCCCGTGGCCTCTCCTCTGCTTATGGGCTTAAGCACAAGAAAAAAAAAGAATCAGTGAATATTAACTCATGTTCTTCTTTAAAGAAGAGAGAGAAACCAGGGGAAGAGAAAAATGAAAAGAGGGAAAGAACAGAGAGAGAGAGCGGTCGGCGGGAGAGAGGGGTTTGCTAGCGAGAGAAAAAAAGAAAGAGAAGTAGAGGGCGGAAGGGAAAAATGGCGGACGGTACACTGCTCCGGAGCAGGCGACGCCCAGTCGAGGCACCCAGTAGGCATCCGCGGTGTTGGCGCGCACAGAGCGGTGGAGCTCTCCGACGAGAGTCGTACGCTGCGGGGATGGCGATGCAGCATTTGGTTTCGATGTAGGTGGCGGTCGGCACTGACCACGGTGGAGGCGAGTGGCGAGGATGGAAGGTCAGAGTCGAGGCTTCGACAGGGTGGCGCCGCGTGGAGGGAGGTCACCGGTGACGGCACGGCGTCATGGCGGACATGTAAGTAGGGTTAGGGGTTTTAATTTCGTCGGTGGGTTTTCGGTGGTAGCACCGGCAGGCGACGGTCGTGGTGGCGGTGGTGGTTTCATTGTTGGTGTTTTTTGTTTGAGGTTTTGGTCGAGTCGACCGGGGGTGTTCGTAGCTTGGGTGGTCGTAGACTGACGGCTCGGCGGAGAGGAGATGGGGGTTTGGCTGGGACTGTTGGTGGTCGATGGGGCAGGGCGGAGATGGACTGGAGTAGTGGTGGCGGTCGAACTGGCGGCGGTGGTGGTCAGGGGTCAGGTTGTGGCGAGGGGTTGTGGCAGAGGCAGGCTGTGGTTATTGGCCTGAGTTGGCCGCGGTGGTGGTTGTTGGGTGGAAGAGGCGACAACGGGGTCGGGTGCTACCGTGGGTTCTTGCGGGGTGGCAGGAGGCCGAAATTAGCTATGATAGGTTTAGGATTAGGATTTTGGTGTATCGTGCCGGGGTTGTCGGCACGGAGGAGGAGCAATGTATATGTATAAATAATGGAATAAGAACGGATGGACAAAGACACGATATACTTTGTGCTTGTGGAGAATATTGTGGGTTTTGGAATTGTTGGAGAAGAGCCAATAAGCCTCTTCTTATATATGAGGTGATGCTCTTAGTTGGATATAAGATTAGGATTAGGTTAAATCCCCGTTAGATAAATCCATTATTAATTTAAATAAATTTAAACCAATCAAATCCAAATCCAGCTTAAATCCAAATAAATCCCCACTTTAGTTTAAAATCGAATAAGATAAATCCAATTTCAATTACCATAATAGTTAAACATTAAATGAAGCAAATTTCTAAATATACTTTTAGAAATAATAATAAAATAATTATTAAATAATTTTGAATTAAATGTTTGATACGCCTTTTAAAAATAAATAAAATAAAAACAATTTGTTTTCGAAAAATAAATTACACATGGAATTAATTTCATGTACTCGCATATGAAAGAATATTTACATAAATATTATTTTCGAAATTAATATCCATATTTGTATAAAATAAATTTTTATAAAACATAAATTTTGGCAAAGGTTTGGTATGTCACATAAAATGAATAAAATGCTTTACGATATAAGTATGTAGAAGAAATATTTATTCAGCTATATTTATTGAAAGCTCATAATAAAACAAATTTAGTAATTGATTAAATATTTCGTATCACGCATTTGTACTCGTCGTACAATACCAAAAATAATAATCACTACCAAAATAATTTTTTTTAAAAATATTAGTAAAAATTTAGGAGATTTACATCCTACCCAACTTACAAGAATTTCTTCCTCGAAATTAAGAATGATTAGGGGGTTGAGAAGGTATTAGGGTATATCGATATGATCAAATCATTGGGTGTGGCAAGGAAACAACGTTCGACGCAAACATGCCATTAGAATATCGTGATTTATATAACCCATAAAAATTTATGAATTAGTCATTGAATGATGGTTGCTAGTTAACGAAGAAACAATGATTTAGGTTCACGAATAAGCACGAATTGAGGGTTGGTAAGGAATTGAATAATTTGAGACTTGGAGGTATGGTTCTAGTGAGAAGACTGCATAATAGCCGTCTAGGTTGAGGGTATGAATACGAGAACTATTGGAATCGCTTTCAAGTTTCAATGATAAAATAGAAGGTTGCGATAATAGATACAAAATTGACGGGTAGTTCAAGGCGAGGATATAGTCACATTGGGTGGTCAAGGGTTAACTATCTTAGCAATAGATGTTTGCAAAAACAAAAGTGTTCTTTATTTCACAAACTTTGTAAGAAGATTACAATAGAATTCTGGGAAAGTACAACTATAGGAATCCGATCTGAAGACGATCGCTTTATCCCTTGGACGATGTGAACTTTGAAGACGGTAGCCTCTGAAGAATGCAGCATCACTTTGGCAAGAACTCCTGATCTCTGGTGATGATTTGAATGATCTCTGATCTTCTGATTTTCTCTGATCTGGGCCTCATAATGAAAGGACTTGAAACTCTATTTATAGAGTTCTGGAAATAACTAATTTTTAGTTATTCTGGATTACGCAGGATGTATTGCACAGACATTGGACTGCGCAAGCAGCGAACTGCGCTGGCACTTACTCGATCGTGGACCAACTGTATGAGACGCGTGGCATTGTTTGATTGAAATATGCTTGGTCGTGTACAGACGGCTGCCACGTGGTGAGCAATTGATGGCATATAGGCCACATATAAATTGTCAGTTATCTTGATGGATTGCACCACATGAACTGCACTGGCTTCAGACTGCGCTGAGATTGAACTGTGCTGCAGAAAATCTGGCAGACTGTGCTTCGATTGGGTTGGTAGCTTGTGCTGTCTGTACAGCTGTCCTCGAGCGCTGTGCTACACGAAAAATGAACAGTTTCCTTGTTCTTCGGGCTGTCAACTGTCAGAATATCTGATTTTCTGTCAGATAATGATGACGTGGCCACGTCAGCTTGCGCGCTTGGATGGGTGCGCAGTTCAGCTTGCGCAGTTGAATTGTTGCACAATCTGTCTCCTGCGCAATTCATTTGAAGGATGCACAATTTGATTTTTATTGCTTCTTTGATGGGTGCAACTTGATTTTTAGGACCTACAAGACCCCCTTCAAAGTTTTTGAAATTTGAAAATATTCAAAGTTTCGAAATACTTTGAATTTTGAATTAAAATCAAGTTGCGCAAGTGATGCCTTGACTGCGCGTTTGGAGGAATTAGCTCCTAATTTCTCGGCGCAATCTGAGGCGACTGTTACTTTAGAAAAACTATAAATAGTTTCCGTTCTTCTTTGTTTCATTCTTTACTTGTTTCCAACAGTTCAAAAGAGAAAAGCTTCTGTGCCAACTCCGACCACTTTTTCTTTTTCTCCGTCGACGTCAATGGCCCCGAAACGTTCAGCCGCCGAGAAGGGTAAAGCCCTCGCTGAGTCTTCGACTCGGGTTGCGCCCAGAGTTTTTTGTTACGAAGTCGGTCACCCTGCGCTGCAAGGTAGATGATGAACTCGATCAAAAACCCTTTTTAGGGTTCTTTGACATTGTCGAACCTTCATACCTCTCTCTTTTTAGAGATTTGATGGTATTGTGCTGCCCTTTTTAGGGTTCTGGTTGCACATACACAATAGTTTTCATTTTTATGAAAACTATATTCTTGCGCAATCGATTGAAAAGTGCTGACAAATATTCAGCGCAAGCTATCGATTTGCGCAAGTCTGTCCAGCGCAAACTGATGCCTTGCACAAGTGTGTCAGCACAATCTGATGACTTACGCAAGTGGATGTGTTGGCGAAACTGGATGTAGGCTACATTAGCGCAATCTGATGCTAGGCACATAGCGCAATCTGATACTTGCACAATTTGCTGATCTTTTGAACAGACTCTTTGATTTTGTATGTACTGAATTCTGTTTTTTTTGTTTGATGCAGTTAATCTCAGGAAAGAGCCAGAATATGAGATCTTTGCAGGGACTTTAGCTGAACCTGAGTTTAAAGAAGATCTTTCCCATGTAACATTTCCTCAGTATGCCCTGCCATCGTCTCGACAAGCCATCTTAACAGCACAAGACAATGAAACATTGCTAAGTCTGATGAACGGGCAGCCTCTGTAAACTGTTGACGCCATTATTCATAAGAAGCCTCTGTTTCTGTTTGGTGAGGCTCTTGATAAGAGTTCTCAGCCGAGACCCCGAGTTGAACAGAGACTCTTTCAGAGAGACGAGAAAAGGATATTGTTACCGAAAATTTCTAGGTGTCTTCCCCTATCTCGCTATGCCTTTGCGAGCTATCCCAGGAGAATGGACTGGGATATAACTCCTCTTCAACAAGCCAGAACATGGAAAATTTATGTGAAAAAAGGACCAAATAACAAGGACATGTTTTACAGTTCTTCGGAGCGTCATAGCTCCTTGCTCAGAGGATTGAAACCTGGGTGCATCCCACCAGAGAACTCTTTCCTGCTGCTGGTGGTTAGAACGCCGATATTCGCAAACAAATTTGCGAAAGTTGAAGGAAGATATCCAGATCAAGACATCCGATTGACAGGTCTTGTTAATCCGGATAACAAGAGATGGAATTGTATAGCCAATTGGATATTGGCTCAATTCGAAGAGAAGCTCAAGGAGATTGAGCTGTACCAGCCGGTATATTCTACCGTTTATGGCTTTCAACCCAATCCTCATCTATTCCTTACTTTGGCAGAAAGGTACAACTTCAGAACTGGGACTTTTATGACACCCTGTGGGGAGATCGGACTGGCTCTTCACGAGATGAAGTATATCTCGAGTCTACCAATGGGAAATATCCCTTATGAGGAATTTGTCCCAACTAATGATGAGTTGGACAAACTTCGTCAAGAAAATGCTGACATAGTGGCCGTCTTCGAGGAGCTTTTGTGCCACTACAAAATCTATTCCTTGTATTACAAGAGCGGTTCATCATGCACCTGCTACTCGACGAAATGGCTGCCATATCTGTTCCTTAACCACATTATGGAGAAGAAAACCAAGAAACACGATAATTGTAAACCCAACTTTTTTAAACCACTCAGCAGCAGTGAGGTGATTGGGTTGATGGAGGAGAATAAGGAGCTGGATATTAAGATCGATGATGAGCTTCAATATCCTCCTTTCAAGACAGGAGATAATATTAAAAGTTTCATGAGGATGGGCTATAGGCCCATGTCAAAGGAAGCCCAGCTGGCGGGTTTCCTCACCTACTGGCTCCGACGATTCGTCGTCCCTAGAGCGAGCGTCGTCGATCGCTTCTATCGAGGTGTGCTGTTTGCTGTCGTCCGTTTAGTCTTTGGCTATCGGATGGATCTTTTGTCAGCAATGACCTGCCGAGTGAACGCTGGCCTCCGCCTGTTTGTAGATTCGATGCTCAAAGGGAAAGGCGAGAAAGGTAGCTTTCCGCGGCTAGAGCTGCCATATACATACCTATTCGGATGGCTGCTTCTACACTATCCTACTCTGATGAATCCCGATATGGGAGCGATAAGCGGTAGCTTCTTAAGTAGATTCTCCAGGAGCAAATGGATATACACCAGTTTAAGAGATTACAGACGTGCTCTGAATCTCGGAAAGGGGTGGAACTTCTATTGTGTTCTCCCTCCGGCTGGTTACGAGCACATGGCTTCAAATCTGGTCGACTTGGGGAGGCAGCCTTTGGGTCATGCAGTTTTTAATTGGCTGAGGACAATCAGGCCGTCACACCTGGTCTACAGATTTGAAGACGAATGTTATTTGGAACCCTATCTTCCCAGCCGCTTTGCCCGTCAATTTGGCTATGACCAGTTTCATGTAGGCAACGCCATCACGTGCCTACAAGGAAAAGGTTATCTGATTGACGGAGCCCGGGCTTGGGCTTATTATAATGCTCGAGACACCAGAACAACATTCTCGATGCCGATGAAGAGCGACCACGGCCCTCGGATGCTGTATACATATTCACTTTTCTATACATCCGCGAGCCGACAGCTTTGCGACAGCAGCCGATTAAAGAAGGGAGCAACTGTTGTGTCGGCTCCTGGCAACGATGAAGAGCGTGAACCGGCCGATACACCGTTGGAAGCTTCAAGGGAAGCCAACTTCCCGGAAGAAGTCAACGAGCCATTGTGCATCTCCTTGAAGGTTGTCAAATCTCCAGCTAAGGAGAGGAAGAGGAGGATAGAAGAACCTTCTTCTCCAATTGCTAAGAAGAAGCTTGTCTTGGAATCATCAGAAAGGGTTACGACCCGGTCACAATCTCGGCAGAAGGCCGAGTCAATTCAAAGAGAAGAGGCGGCGACCCCGACCTCTATTCAAAGACAAGACAATATTATAGATGTAGAGAGTCCGGAGAGACCTCTACACAGAAAGAAGATAGTCTTCAGGAGAAAGAAAGTAGTCACTCCAAGACCTATGTCATCGGTCGTGGCTAGTGCTGCCGCCGGAATCATAATGTCATCTCCTACACCTATCCCTGAGCCCGAAGCTTTGAGTCCAGAGAGGAGGAATGATGTTGTAGAGACCAGGGAGGAAGTCCTGGAGAAAGAGGATGAAGTGGTGCGATCTCCTACACTTGCAGTGGAGACTACCCAGCTTCCAGCTACACCGAGAACACTTCGTGATGAAGAAGATCGATTAATGATCGCTGCTCTGAACGACTGCAACTTCGGCCTCCATGATGATGTAAATCCGGTCGCAGCAACTGACAGCGAAGAAGCACCCGAAGAAAGTGCAGGTGATGAAGTTTCATCAGCAGAGGCTGTTGATGATACTCCGAATCCAGAGGAGGACGCTGATGTCCATGTATCCCCAGAAGCTGTTGATGACACATTAAATCCAGAAGAGGATGTTGATGTGCATGTATCTCCAGAAAAGAATGTGGGTGAAGAAGTAGAACCTGAGGAAATTACTACTGTTGATCCCAAAGGTATTAAATGATATTATTAATCTTCTTTTCATAGATTAAATGGCTGACATCTAAATTTTTATCGATACAGAAGTTGACTCTTCTCCAATTCTTCCAACATGCACTGACATAGTACCAAAAAGGAGATAGCTAGCAGTAGCAGACATTTTTTAGGCGGCTCCGAAGCAGCTAGTAGCCAGGCAGTAATGTCTGAGGCTACTTCTGCGAGGTTGTAACTCGTGTCAGCAGAGGACAAACTTGTCCCTGGACCTAACAATGGTAAGATCACTCTTACTTTTGATCTTTTTTTATAGTTGCTAATGACAGCCAACTGATGGTGTTTGTTTGATTTTGCAGAGGAACACCTGGGAGGGGCGACTAGCTCTACCATGGCTCCATTATCCAAAGAGACCTCCACTCACATGCAAGAAGCTGAATGTCCATCTGCACAGGCACCTGCTGCTGCTTCAATGTCTATGGGAGTAGCTGCTACTCCTGGTGCCATTGCCACTAACAGATTCATAATCGGTTCCTTTACCAACCTTTTCTTCAATTTTCTAGGACCCTTAGTAGAAAGGGTAATGGGGAAAGAAGATATTGGTTTCATAACTGTTAAAGGTCCAACCTCTTATCTGATAGCTGCCATTCAGAGTTAAGGTGATGAAGCGCAAGCTGCTTACCTTGAACACATCTTGGATGAGCTAGAGGAATCGGTTAAGATCTACAAAGATCTGAATCGGAGGGAGGTGGAGCCTTTGGTACAGGCCGAGTTTGAGAGGATGTCACAAGAGGCTGCAGTTACGAAGGTTGATTTCCAGATTATCTTGGACACTTTCACTGCCAAGTCTTCAGAATATAACTCTCAAATAGAGATAATAGCATCTGCTGCCGAAGAGAAGGAGAAGAAAGTTGCTGAACTAAAAGCAGAATCTACCCGTCTTCAAGAAGGGTTGAGACTTGTTCAGCTTGCTCTGGAAGATGAGGCCACACAACATTAAGCTACAATTCAGCAACTGGACGCCCTGACCCTGGAAAGAGATGAATATGTCACAACTCATCAAGCTGAAATCTCTCGCAGACTAGTAACTCTACCGACTTTCGACGATAAGTCTGGAATGGAGGAAGCTAGGAGGCGAGTGATGGATTCTCGTGAGGAGCGACTACAAACTTTAAAGCAGCAGATGACTAGCTTGATGACCCCGCCAGCAGAATAGAAAGACTTTTTGTATCTTCAATTTTTGTGACATATAATTTTGTAATGTCTTTTAATTTTGATCAATAAAAAGACATTTTCTTTGTGGCTCTATTATTTATTGCATATCTTATTCAGATATAAATAATAACGATAGAAAATATATTCAGAGGTGCAAGACATGATATATTTCTTGATTTTATAAAATAATTATATTCATTATATCTGCTCAGAGGTAATGTAGACATGGCAGAATATAATTTGTTGAATATCGTTATTTCAGTAGACAACTTAATCAAAGATAACGAATACATGACAAGTTGCTGATATGAACGAAATGGATGAATCGTCAAAATGTGTGAACGAAATGAATCGTCAGGATGAACGGATGGACCGTCAAATGAATGGAATGAACGGATGAACCGTCAGATAGATGAAATGAACGGGTGAACCGTCAAGTGAATGAACGGGCGAACCGTCAGATGAATATGATGAACGGGTGAACCGTCGGATGAATGTGATGAACGGGCGAACCGTCGGATGAATGTGATGAACGGGCGAACCGTCGGATGAATGTGATGAACGGCCGAACCGTCAGATGAATGTGATGAACGGGCGAACCGTCGGATGAATGTGATGACCGGGCAAACCGTCAGATACATGTAATGAAGGGGTGAACCGTCAGATGAATGTGATGAACGGACGAACCGTCAGATGAATGGGTCGCTTCATTGTCTTACGAATCTCTATCTATAAATAGAACAGAAAATCAGACGTAATAATCACTTTCACTTTTTAACACAAAGATGTCGTCTGGAGATACATCCAAAAAGGCTGAGATCGCCCCGAAGGTTGAAGCGGTTACTGAAGAACGTCCAGTCGAGCCGGCCCATCCAAAGCAGACAGAGGCAGGCGAAGGTTCATCTGCATCCAAGCCGCCAAGGGACATCTTGGACTTCCTTCTTGAACCAGGAAAGACTGAAGAAGAAGAGGCCATGAGGATGGCTGCTTACAAGTTCCTGGTGTGTTCGAACAAGGATGTTCTTGGCTCTTTTGCCGATTATGTTTTTGAGAAGGACGGCAGTGGTCCTCGTCCCAACTTTGAGAAGGATGATAGTGACCTTCCTTGATATTATGTACTGTCATTCATGATAAAATAAAATCAAATTTTATTTATGAACTTGTCTGATAATTACAAGCAATGCCTTTTACATTTATACATAATACTTTTTTAGGAATTTTCTATTGATGGGCATCATTGCAACTCGACCGTCCAGTTCTGTGAGTTGATAGGCTCCATTTGAGAAGACTTTGCTCACAATGTAAGGCCCTTCCCACTTCGCATTAAATTTGCCCTTGCTCATGTGAGTCATAGTCATAGAACGTCTGACGGTTAGAACGAGCTCTCCTTTCTGAAAAGCTCTGACCTTAACTTTGCGGTTGAAGGTCTTTGAGATGCGGGCTTGGTATAATTCAATATGTTGTTGAGCCAATAGCCGTTTCTCGTCGAGCGCTTCTAATTCTTGGAGTCGGAGAAGATCGTTGTTCTCTGTCGTGAGCTCGTTGGCGATGGCAATCCTTAAAGATGGAATTTGAAGTTCCAGGGGTAGAACTGCTTCACAGCCGTACACCAAAGAGAAGGGTGTACAGCCTGTAGTGTTGCGGACCGTAGTACGGTAGGCCCAAAGATATTCTCCAAGCTTTTCACTCCACTTTCGTTTGTTAGTAGACACAAACTTCTTGAGGAGCTTGTTGATAGTCTTGTTTAAAGCTTCAGCCAAGCCATTAGCAGCAGAATTGTAAGCTGTCGAAGCGACATTGTCAATCCGATGATCATCACAGAACCTTGTGAACTTTTGACTGATGAACTGAGGTCCATTGTCATGAATGATTTGTCGAGGTACACCAAATCTATAGATGACATGGTATTTGACGAAGTTGATGACGCTGCTGGTCTTGACTGCAGCCAAGGGTATAGCTTCAGCCCATTTGGAGAAGTAGTCGGTTATTGCCAGTATGAACTGATATCCTCTAGAAAAAGGAGGATTGATGGGACCTATAATGTCCATGCCCCAGGCTTCAAAAGGCCAGAAAGCAGCAGTCGGATGAAGGAATTCTGATGGTTGATGAATGAAATCTACGTGGATTTGACAAGCTCGACATTTCCTTACATATTCAATGGCATCAGATACCATAGAGGGCCAGTAGTAACCCATGCGTCGAATACGGTCTTGTAGCTTAGGACCGGGTTGATGTGCTCCGTAGACACCATCGTGAGCTTAACTTGCTTTGCTTCATCACCAGCAAGACAGCGCAAGAGTAGGCCGTCATAAGTCCGCCGGTAAAGAGTTTTGGTGGTCTGATTGTAGTAGAATCGCAGAGACCGCCGACGAATACTCGTAGCTTCCTTGGGATCTTCAGGAAGTATGTCATGAACTACAAAGTCGATGAAGGGAGCTCTCCAATCTTCACTGATAACATTGGCTTCAGTAAGATTACTGAACTCAATATTACGATTATTTTCGATGCAGAACAATTCACGATTAGAGACAACCACAACCTGCTGTCTTTTGATAGGGATAGCTAAGACTGCTGCAAGATTAGCCAAAGCATCTGCTTCAGTATTGTAAGTTCGACGGACATATTCGATGAAGAAGGCTTTGAATGATGTAGCCATGTTGATTGCCGCTTCATAGTAAGGCACTAGATCTTGATGGCAAACTTCATAGGTTCCTCTAACCTGGTTAACAACCAGTTTAGAGTCACCATAAACTTCAAGATATTCGACGTCCAGTTGTTTAGCTAACTGAAGGCCAATGAGTAGAGTATTGTATTCTGCTACGTTGTTGGAGCAAGGTTCATCTAGGGAGTAGGCTCTTTGGATAGTTGACCCGTCTGGAGAAACAAGGACAACTCCAACTCCTGCAACAATGGCACCATTAGGTCCAATCCTGGATGCACCATCAAAGAATAGACGCCAAGTAGGAAATTCTTCTGAGATCATGTTTGATTCCAATGTCTCGTCTGGAATTTCATCATAAAGTTTGGATGTCTCTGGAACAGGATGAGCTGCTAAGAAATCTGCCAATGCTTGACCTTTAACAGACTTTTGTGGAACATATACCATGTCATATTGGGCTAGCAGAATGGCCCATGTAGCCAGCTGAGAATTGAGTGTGCTAGGCTTCTTCATTAATACCCAAAGAGGATTAACTCGGGATATGACATGGATAGTTTGGCCAATGATGTAATTCCTCGTCTTTTGAACAACGAACATAAGAGCTAGGTATTCTTTTTTGACAGGACTATAACGGTGTTCGGCACCAATTATAGTACGACTGAGGTAGTAGATGGCTTGTTCATGGCCTTCTTTGTTCTTTTGGGCAAGTAAAGCACCCAATGAATGATCCATAGCACGGACATACATTAAGAATGGTATGCCTGAGATCGGTGGCACCAAGACTGGCGGGTTCATAAGATATTGTTTTATGTCGTCAAATGCTCATTGACATTCTTCAGTCCAGATAAAAGATACACCCTTCTTCATTAGCTGAGTAAATGGTCTGCAGCGTCCAGACAGATTCGAAATGAATCTCCTGATGTACGCAAGTCGACCTTGGAATCCTTATAGCTCTTTTAGGTTGCGTGGAGGACGCATCTCTTAAATGGCTTTGATCTTCTCGGGATCCACGTGTATACCCTTAGTGGTAATGACGAAGCCGAGAAATTTGCCACTAGAGACACCCAAAAATGACTTGGTGGGATTCATTTTGAGTTGATGTTGGCGCATTAGATTGAAGATAGTTCTCAAGTCTTGGATGTGATCTACCTTTAGACGACTTTTGACAGCAATATCGTCAACGTAGCATTCGACAGTCTTGCGAAGATGATCTCGAAAGATGGTACTCATAGCTCGTTGGTAAGTTGCACTAGCATTCTTGAGACTAAATGGCATTACGGTATAGCAGTAGACTCCGCGAGGAGTACGGAAAGAAGTATGTTTTTCATCTTCAGGATTCATCCGAATCTGATTGCATTCGGAAAATCCATCCATGAAGGATATTCGCTCGAACCCACAGGTGTTGTCAATCATAACGTCCGTGATAGGGAGAGGAAATTCATCTTTTGGACAGGCTTCATTAAGATCCCGAAAGTCGATGCAAACTCGAACTTTTCTGATTTTCTTTAGGACTGGAACGACATTGGCTATCCAATCCGGATGTTGTTCTTCTCGGATAAAGCCACAAGCGATGAGCATCTTGACTTCATCGTCGATTACATCCATCATTTTTGGCTTAAATCGCCTTTGATGTTGTTTGACTGGTTTTGTATTAGGCAAGATATTCAATTTGTGAGTAGCAACTTTAGGATCTAGACCTGGCATGTCTTCATAGCTCCAGGCAAAGAAATCAATGTATTATTGAATAAGAAGAATTAATTCTTGCTTATCTGCCTCTGGAAGATTCTTGCTGATGAATATTGGACGAGGTGACCCGCTTTCTCCTACGTCAATTTGAACCAATTGATCCTCGGTAGGAGTTTTCCTTTGTTCGAATCGGAGTTCCCATTGGGTATCCATTCATTGAGCCCAAGGATCTGTTTCAGGATTTTCTTCAATATCCGCGTCATAGCCTTCTGGAAGTTCAACGGAGATCATGTTAGAAGATACGATCAATCAATGAACTTGACCGATGCTGGTGTCAGAATCCCATGATCTGGAATCAGAAAAGTTAGAGCGCTCTTCACTATCGGATTCGAAGACTGCCGGGGATAATACCGGAGGTGAAGTATATCCGAGACCTCTTTTGGTCCTGCTATAGTACATCTCTGATTTTCCTTTCGGAACAACCGTACGGATATGAGTTCTTCTACCCTTACCGTAGTTGAGGCCATTCTTAAAGTCATAACCCATTTTTCGGATGATATCTTTTGATTGTTGACTATAACGACGGAGTTGGAGATGCCCCGCATCATTACTTTTGCTATCATCCGTATAGCTGAACTTTTGTTCTGGTCCTTTACTAAAAAGTATTGGACTCTCGCCTCTCTTTCGAGAAGGGACAACAAAGTATGAATCATCTGGGTGTTCGAGTGAGACTTCTGTTTGAAGAGACTGTAAAACTCCCATTGTAAATGACTTAAAGCTATCTAACATATCCAAATAGCACTTAGCATGATAAATGACATCAGTATACTGAAAAGGAGATGCTTTTTCATTGATTTGTACATCTGTATTTACAACAGGACCTTTAGCCTTAGCAGGCTTGGTCAGATTGATTACAAGAGGGGGAGAAGAAGAACGTGGAGGAGGATTGGACTTGTTACGACGGAGGTTGATAACAAGTGGCTCAGAAGAGGTAAGCTCCCTTTTATCCTTGTTATGAGATAAATCAATAACAAGTGGCTTAGAAGAAGTGAGCTGTCTTTTTTCCTTGTTACGACGTAGGTCAATAACAAGTGGCTCAGAAGAGATGAGCTCCCTTTGATCTTGACCACCATCAGTTGGTTGCTTCTGGACTGGCAAGTGAATAGCCAGTGGTTTGGATGATTGAGAACGAGAAACGCACCCTTTGACAGGTATGATGAGGGTGTCATTAGGCACTGCTTCTTGTTCTTCTTCAGTGTCCAAAGCTAGTACTACCTTCATGAACTCATCCTTATACATGCGAGCATCGTTACAATATGCTTTGACACCTTTGAAAGGATAGAGATCCGCAACCTCCTTTTGAACCTCTCCATTGTCATCAACGTATTTGAAACATTGATGGAGAGTCGAAGGAACAATGTTGTGCTCGTGAAGGAATGGTCTCCCCAACAAAGCATTGTAAGAACAACCATGGTTGTCTATGATGTAGAAGGTCACCTTTGTACGAAGATTGCCAATTTGGAGTTTTAGGCGAATCTTGCCCAGAGGTTCACTTCTTCCTTGGTTGAACCCCAGGATGGTGGTAATTGTACTGGAAAGACTATGTACTGGGATCTTCAGTGCATCTAACATTGTCTTTGGTATGATGCTGAGAGCAGACCTTGGATCTATCAGAATACGATCGACTTTCATCGAGTCGACATATCCTGTATAGTATAGAGGACGGTCATGCCTATTGTCTTCCATCAGCATATCATCCTGTGTGAAGGTAATGTTTGGAATTAACTCCAACACACTATGATAATGGAGGCAAGAGACAGGCTCTGCTTTCGGCTCCTTCAGAAGGGCTAGACAGGTTTCCGCTTGCATTAGAGCTTCACTCAGAGTTTTTCGAGTCTCTTTGGAAAGGCGTAAGAGCTTGAAGATTGACAGCCTGACCGGTGTATTGGCTAGTTGGGCCAAAATATCAAAGTTGTATGGCTTCTCAAGTCCAGAAGGAGATGACTTCTTCAAAGGTTTGTCGAAGCAGACTTGTTGTTTGTCTTTGTCGGCTGCTGTCGGTTTGGGAGGAGTGGGTTCTACAACCTGTTAGGATGCAGTAGGGATGCCCTCAGTAGAAGCAGGTTACACTGGAACAGACTCAGAAGAAGAAGCAGGATTATCTTGAGTCTCGGGAAGTTCCCGTATATAGGCTTTCCCTGACCTGGTACCCAGCAGGATTTCCTCTTCAACTATGGGGTCAAAAGACACCATATTGCAGATCATTATTTTGCCCTTGGAGCGTTCTTTCTTCTTGGAGGAAGAGGGAACTTCGAACTCCGAAGCAAGATCAGGGTGGATCCACATAATCTCGCCATTGTCAAGAGACAAGGGGATGAGACCTTCACTTCGTGGAGGAAGGAGATTCTCGATCTCAAGAGTAGCCTTGGGGATAGGGATGACACCGTGATGTATTATCTGCGGAGGGAAGTTACCAAACTGAACTGAGACTATGTTTGCGATAACCGTCTTCTCGTCTTGCTGCAGAGTGACAACACCAGCGTTGACTAGCTCTTGAATCTTGCCTTTGAGCACATAACATGCTCGAGTGGGATGCCCAATGAACCTGTGATAGACACAATATTTGGGATGATCAATCTTACCGACCTCATCAGGCTTCTTTGGGTCTGGGAGTTGGAGCTTGTTACTTTTGATCAAGCAATCGAAGATGCTCACGGTGTCATTCTCGTCAAAAGAGTACTCTACTTTCGGACGAGGTTCCCTTGATGGAGGTGCAGAAGGAGTAGAAGTAGACGTAGGTGGAGCTACGTTGACCGCCAGAGATTCTTTGTTCTTCAAGTTGATATTCAGAGTTTTTTTTCCTTGCGGTTGTTCTGGCGATTACCGCTACTCGATGTCGGGTGTTCGTCCCGGTCGGGATTAGACATGTATACCCCTAGCTGCTTAAACTTGTCAGCGCTAACTTCAGCTGCTTTAGCATTGACAATGAAGGATGGCCAGTCTTGGAATTGAGTTGACCCTGTCCACATGCTGATGATATGCAAAATATTTGCCTTGCAGGTGTCTATAGTGACAGCGGCCGGAGTTCCAGGAGGCATTTTTAAAGCTTCTCGGCGAAACCTTTCAATAAAACTCTCAGCGGTTTCATTATGTCTTTGTTTGATTTTATTAAGGGCTGACATGGTCATGTTGTTGATCCCCTCATAGAATCGTTCTAAGAAGATTTGTTTTAGACCTGAGAAAGAGGTGATACAGCCATCGGGCATGCTTCTGTACCAATCGTATGCTACACCGGCTAAACAGCCGACGAATACCCTGGTAAGAAGAGCATCATTTGGTTGAAGTTGGACAGTCATTACCTCAAAATGGTTAATAAACTGACTAGGAGAAGTGCTGCCATCAAACAGGGAGATTGTTAGAATCTTGTACTTTAGAGGAAATGGGACTTCCTTCCATTCAACTGGGTAGGATTGTGTCACGACCCGCACCCACTGTTAGGGTACGAGAACGTAACAACGCCCAGCCTACGCCGCAGTGTCGGCGGTAGAACGCTGTCCTAGGTCAATCATCTAACAATACCAAAGTACCTGTACAGTTTATACTCTCCGAATGGAGGTGACATAACAATATACATCTCAATCACATCTAGGGTAGAAGAACGAAAGACAGAAGATAGATAGTAACTCAAAGAGAACCATAGCATAGATGAAATAAGACTAAGTGTCTAAGATACATAACATCCAGAATGTCAACTCATAATACAAGACTAAGAGTCTATACATAACTCAACATCTCAAAATACAACTCAGATGTGAGACAAAAGTAAATATAGAAAAGACTGCCTAGGCTAAACTGGTCTAGACTACTGGAACAACATCCTCAGCTGCAGGTGGATCCTGCTGAGGGTCCACAACATAAGTGTCATCTAGTCCTGCTCCATAATAGGTAGACACCAGGGCCTCCTCCTCATCCTCTGTAATATTTTCAACAGGTCCAATCAGGACGGGAACGAGCACAATACATCTCACGCAGTGCATAGTATGATAGGAGATATAAAGCATGCAATAGAGTAAAATACAGGAACTGCTGAAGGAAGATACATGTAGCAAAAGAGATAGCTGTAAAGGAAATATCTACTGTATATAGATAACTAGCAGTGTCTAGTGAGTCAGAGTAAAATATAGACATGTGAAATGGCATAGGAGATTCATGATTACAGCTAGAAGTGATTCATGACTACAGCTACTGGGGTAATATCCACATGACTATTTCCACTCCCCCATCCCCAATCAATACACAAGGATCCGTTCAAGTTATGTTAAGATTCGTGATAAGCCCATAAATGGGAGATTCATGAGAGGCTCTGTGAATCATGAGAGTACACGAGTCACAAGCGATTTGTGAATCTATGAAAGCATAGAGATACATGATGATTCGTGAAACGCACAAACATGCTGTATCTGATGCTCCCGAAGGGGATAACATCTCATGAAAAGATTCATATAGTACCAATCCGTGATAACAATCGTGTCAGCATCAAGTAAAGTAATCTAGAGTAAGAATATAAATCCTGGCAAATATGAAACGGTCAGAGAATGTACTCGCCTGATAACTGAATGTCTGAAGAGGATATACTGCCTAAGGAGAGGTGTCTGGCTCCTAATCAGAGCAATACAAGTCACAATGTATCCACAATGGTAAAAATAAAGTATACAATGCATACTACATGATTCCTAAGCCAAACTAGGTCAAAGTCAAACTTGGTCAACTCTAGATAATTCTAACAGTCAACTAAGTCAACTTAAGTCAAATTTAGACAAATCAAGGTTCTAGTCAACTTTAGATTAGTCAACAAGGTAATTGGGTCAAGGGTCAACTATCCAAGTCAACTCTATAAGGTTAACTCAACTAACCATAGGCTAACTTGTCTTAGGTTACCTAAGATACCATAATACAAAGCTAAGGTATAACCAACTTCCTATATAAGGTATACCACATATAAATACATATATTTAGTACAACATCAAACTTAATCTTATAATCAAGCTAAACCATAGTCTAACTCAATCAAGACTCAACTCTAAGTATCCTACTTAACCCCATACCTATCTTCACTCTACATAGGGCTATCTATATAACCAAGTCATAAATAATACCCTTATATAGGTCAAAGTCTAAACCAACTAGTCAATAGTCTAGGGTTTAGTCAAACTTAGGTCACCAAGTCATTTAGAGTCCATCCAAACTATTTCTAGGCCAATTTGGTTAAGGTTTGACCTATAGTTGACTTTGGTCAACCATGGTCAAACTTGTAGTCAAACTAAGTCACAGGAAGTCATACTAAGTCAAATAAGGTCAAACAAGATCAAACAAGGTCAAACAAGTCCAAGTTAGGTCAAACAATGTTAAACTAGTTAAGTCTTGGTTTACTAGTCAATTAGGGTTAGGCCAAATGGCCATAGGCTAGTATCATAGCCCATAGGTTAGTACTCCTAGGTCAAGGCTAATGATGGGGTTTTCATATAGACCTATAACTAGGAGTCACATATATATATATATATCTATATAATACCCAATATCAATATAGGAATAATACATATAATACAACCCACGTATTTATATATAATGATAACACTATATATATATATCTAATACAATATATATATCATATATATATACATATATATATATATGTAAACAAAACCTATATATATATATAATCATATATATAGAGAGAGGAAAGAGAGAGACTCAATGAGAGAGAGAGCTAACCAGTGAGAGAGGGAGAGAGACTGAACAGTGGGGGGGGTGTGTCTCAGGTTTCCTGAGACAGGAAACCCCCACAGAAAACACACACACACACCACATATACATACATATATATATACACACACCACTACACCTACACACAACCAAAACTCCCCACATTCGACCCACACTCACAAATACATATATACTTCACATCTACACACTAAAATACACTAGTCTAATGTATTAAACACACACAAAATCGAATTGAAATTCGATTTTCAAAACTGGAAATTAATCCCAAAACAGGGACTGTTGCACTGTGCACTCGAATTTGAGGAAATTCGAAATACACGCAACCAAACGAGCTAAGACTCGTATCCCAAGGTTGGTAACTGGTGCCCCACACATACCCTAGTGTCCTAGGTACTTGACACGACATCACGACACGGTTTCTCGTGTCCAAACACAAGAAAACCACACCCGGGTAAACTCTGATACACACGCACACACACAGTATCGTGCACGCGTGCACTTAGCTCTAGGACACGACACACTCATCCACGTGTCTCGTGCTCGTGGGGGAAAGTTCGCCTAGGGGTCTACTAGGTGTCCACTAACCTGATTCGTGTCCAAGTGTCCGCGTGTCCGAGTTCTACGTGCGTATCAGAGAGGTCTGAAACGCGTGTGCTGTGCCAGTGTACGACCCGTGCGAGTGGATTTTCTCCCTCGACACGACACGTCGTGACACAAGACTTTAGGGGTGTCTTATCAGACACTGCCCCTAGGTCTGTGCCAAGTGGCACGTGTCCACGTGTCGTGTCGTGTCCACACGAGGGGTCTGGTAGCAGGGGAGCTACGCAGTGCCTCGTGCACAAGTGTCGGGGGTTCGTGTACTTCACACGTGGCACGTAGGGCCACGTGCTCGTGTCAGGGGGTAGCCTAGGTCTAGGACTAGGGATTAGGCATGACACTTTGTGTCCACGACACGTGTGGTCATGACACGAAGTGTCGAACAGTGGGGTTTAATCAGTGTGCAGTGCAGTACAGTGCAGTGCTTAACACTGTGTTCGTGTCCAATTTGGACACGAACACGACACGATAACGTGCTCAGTCCTAGGGTTTCGTGTCCTACATGTCTAGGGCTACCCAAAAATATAATTTGTTTCACAAAAACACAAGGTTTAGTCCTAAGTGGCATTTACACAAACACTGAAATTAAGACACAGACACGTGTCCGATACGGACACCAAAACACATCAAAATCCCACCAAACTTTACCCACAGTATTGTTATCCCTATATGAATGCATTTATGAAAGAAAAACAGGAATTTGACTAGGTTTGTGAGAAAATACCTATTGAGTGAAAACTCAAGAAAATAACTTCTTGGGGGGGGTTGTTCACTGTCCTTGGGGGTGCCCACAGCTAGGGTATCCTTACTAGCTAGCCTTCCTTGGTATCCTCACTAGTAGGGGGTTCCAACGCAAGAAACGGGGCTCAATTTGGTGGAGAAATGGTCAAGTTATGGAGGTGTGAAGTTGAGGGAAAACCTAAACTCCAATGTATTGAAAATGAAGCCTTTCTTGTGAAGGGTGTACACATATGGAGGGGGGGTGTTCTTGGCTGCCATGGGGGGGGTAGGGGTAGGCTATAGGGTCCCCTTCCACCTTGCAAGACTTAGTCTCTAAGGCTTTGACTAGGGGTTAGATATTCTAGGTTTATAAAATATCCTAGAAAGTTAAATATCTAGATATTTATCAACCTAGATATTTACACATAAAGTAAATATCTACACTTAGTCTTCTAGGTTAGTGACTAACCCCTAGATTAGGGTAAACTAGCTTAGGGACTAACATAACAATAATCAATAATTAAATAATAATAAAAACACATAAATTCAAATAATTCCAAATAAATCCTAGAAAATTACCAAAATACCCCTTAGGCTAAAAATCACTAAAATGATATTCTAAGCCTATGGTCAAGTTCTCATGGTCATGGCAACTTCTAGGTTAGAGAAAACTAGGGTTTACACTAAGTTATTCTAACCAAAATCACAAAGTCATAAGTCATGACTTAGCATGACTTAGAAAATGGTTTAATCACACTAATAATCACTATAAACCATATCATGCCCTAATCACCATTATTAAATAATAAAAAATAATAATTCTTCAAAAATCCCTAAATTCTGAAAACAGGGTGTTACAGATTGCTTGATTCCTAATCTCTGTAACTTGTCCTTCTCTTTGAAGGCCTCGAATTGAGTGCGCAGGAGTTTGACAGCTTCATTAGCATCCTCCATTGATGTAGAAGGAGCAGGCTGAATAAGAGTGTTAGGGGGATGAACAGCGTGGTAAGCACTACCTCCAGCACCTGACTGACTAGGTGAAGGTTGAATTGATACAGGGGGTACTTGAGGAGATACTACCCCCAGCCCTGCATTGACAGGCACCGACGATGCTATGATCTCAGGATTTGCAGCAGGTACAGTCGGTGGTACTGTATGTTGGGCCACGATGATAGAATGCATACTTGTAACCATTTCAGCCATGGTCTTCAGCTTGTCTTCTAGCGCAGCTATTCGTTGTTCTTGACTTGCTGAACTGGAAGCATCTGGGTCTTCAGTGACAACATAAGCTGTCACTTCTCTAGGTACAGTGGAAGACACTGTATATTCAGAACTTTCATTGTATGCATCATAATCAGAGAAAGAATCATCTCCTGAGTGAGAAAGAGAAAGATGACCGGAAGGATCTTGGAGAAGATTCCTTTGACCGATTGTATCTCGGCTTCGGGATCGGGTATGTTGGATTACTCCTTCAGAAGATTCTTGGAGTAGATCTAAATACCGCTGGCTGGGCTTGCGAGGCTTGTCGTGCTTGGAGCATTTTCTACCCCCAGTGTCTCGAGAAGTCATATTGATGGAAGCGTACAACACTTCGCCTTCATCTTCTGACATTGGTTCAGACGATGCATAATTTAAACGATCGAAGACAGATCGTTTTGTTGTCTGACAACAATACTTGATAACCACCTTGTGATTACAATGGTGTCCAAGTGGTTGAACTGGAGGTATTGAGATGTTGTCCCGTTTTTGCTTGAGGTGCTCTCGGAGATCGGGAACAATGACAGGACGAGAAGAAGTCTGGAGGATATGTTCTTTGACAACATTCGGAACATGGTTCCGGTTCTTTAGATGTTTTGTCCCTTGAGTGTATAGAGAAGTACTCATTTCATTAGCATAGGTATCAGGATTCTTTATCCTGGAAGTTTGCCTCTGATGCTGGTTGGTCTTCGGCATTGGCTGTTTGCGTTTCGCCGAAGCTGGTCTATTGAGATAAGTCCTTAGATCAGCAAATTCACCCCTAGGGGTTTCTGTCTGAGACACCAGTAATTTTTTTTGTCTTGAGCGGGATATCCTGAGAGTTGGGAGATCTTGGAATTCTGCTACCGGAGTAGGCAGAATGCCTCTTTGATCAGTACCCTTCCCTTTGGCAAGTTGGGAAGCAGAACTCTTGTTTGAGAGAGTCCTTGTACTGACTGGTGCCGAGGCACGTTCAAGTTGATCTTCTACGATAAAAACCAAGACTGAGAAAAGTCCAAAGGGCCTTTTCCTTTGTTTTGTGAAGAAGGGTTGGCTAAAGAGCATTTCCCTCTGGTGTCTTCCAAGTCGTGGAACGAGGAAGCTAGAGAAAAGACCAACGGGCCTTTTCCTTTGTTCTGGGAAGGAGGAGGAATAATCAACAGACTACCCCCAGTGGATTGCGCTGGAGCAACAGGGTCCTTGGGAAGAGGAGCAGAGTTTTTCCCCTTGCTGTGAGAAGAAGGAAGATTAGCCAAAGGGCTGTCCCTCTTAGACTGCGCTGGCACAGTTTACGCAGAGGTTGAAGTGGCAGTAGGCGTATTGGCTGATTGCGCATGAGAAACTTTGACAGATGGCCTTTTGGCCACAGACACTGTGGCTTGCGCAGCAGGAGTCTTGACTTCAGAGTGCTCGAGTTGCATTCTGGTTGCTGGATTGGTAGACTGCGCAGGAAGAGTTGCAGCCAACTGCGCCAGGGGAAGAGGAGTTTTGCACTTTGACAGAGCAGCATAAGAAGTGGTTTGTGCACTGGCAAGAGGAGCAGTATACTGCGCATAGGCAGTAGAGACAACAGACTGCACAGCAGTTTTGGGAGCAGAGACAGCAGACTGCACAGCAGTTTGCGCAGGGGATTGTGCAGAGGACTTTGGAGTCCACACTGAACAGAATTTGCTCTTGGCATTAGTCGTAGTGCGACGAGTAGTCCCGGAGTTGATCATCGCCTCGTAGGCCGTCTGGTTGACCTTTACAACCAGCGTCTTCTGCGTCTTTCCGATAGACGCAACGTCACATTGAGTTGTCACTTCCTCGTCGGAGGAGAAAGTCGTCCCCAGCAGAGTCGCCATTTTGTTTGCAAAAACAAAAGTGTTCTTTATTTCACAAACTTTGTAAGAAGATTACAATAGAATTCTGGGAAAGTACAACTATAGGAATCCGATCTGAAGACGATCGCTTTATCCCTTGGACGATGTGAACTTTGAAGACGGTATCCTCTGAAGAATGCAGCAGCACTTTGGCAAGAACTCATGATCTCTGGTGATGATTTGAATGATCTCTGATCTTCTGATTCTCTCTGATCTGGGCCTCATAATGAAAGGACTTGAAACTCTATTTATAGAGTTCTAGAAATAACTAATTTTTAGTTATTCTGGATTGTGCATGATGGATTGTGCAGACATTGGACTGCGCAAGCAGCGAACTGCGCTGGCAGTTACTCGATCGTAGACCAACTGTATGAGACGCGTTGCATTGTTTGATTGAAATGTGCTTGGTCGTGTACAGACGGTTGCCACATGGTGAGCAATTGATGGCATGTGGGCTACGTATAAATTATCAGTTATCTTGATGGATTGTGCCACATGAACTGCGCTGGCTTCATACTACGCTGAAATTGAACTGCGCTGCAGAAAATCTGGCAGACTGTGCTTCGATTGGGTTGGTAGCTTGCGCTGTCTGTACATCTATCCTCGAGCGCTGTGTTGCACGAGAAACGAATAGTTTCCTCGTTCTTCGGGCTGTCAGCTGTCAGAATATCTGATTTTCTGTCAGATAATGATGACGTGGCCACGTCAGCTTGTGCGCTTGGATGGGTGCGCAGTTCAGCTTGTGCAGTTGAGTTGTTGCATAATCTGTCTCCTGCGTAATTCATTTGAAGGATGCACAATTTGATTTTCATTGCTTCTTTGATGGGTGCAACTTGATTTTTAGGACCTACAATAGATTGTGGGATAATTAAAGGTATTACTCTGGGTCTATCTATTAAGTACGAGTCTTCGTCTAAATAAGTGAAAGACGAAAACCAATATGAGTCCAAAGAAGTTGTTTTCGAATACCAATATGTGGTTCGAAGGTGAGTGAGTAATTCAAAAAGAATTGCCAAAGCTGTCACAGATGGGACTCTAGAGGACGAGTTTAGCTATGTCCCCATCCACGTAGAACGATAGATAAAAGCGAACCAAAGTGAATTCGGTTGATCAGACCATCATGTACCGATTCTGATTAGACAATATGTTAGTGAGCGCGCTCAATAGCATAAGTCATGAAAAAACTCGATAAATGGATGAGTTTGCAAAACTAGATTATAGTAGCAACATTAGTCAAGGTGTTAAAAACATCGGCACGGGAGACTAAGATTTGGAAGAAAGTAGAAATTGGTTCAAACTTCTAAAAGATATAAGTCATGTCATGTGATGGTCTTCATACAGTCATCCTATAGTCTTCTTGTCCAAGTCTTTGGGTGGCTAGATGGGTTAGGGTCCTCTAAATTCCAGAATCTAAGTAAACTTACTAATATAGGTCACAAGGACAAAGGGATTGCTAGGTCATAAGACATTCTACCCAACTTAAAAATTAAACTAATTTGTTTTGGGGACAAGAAAATACGTCTAACTAGTAGGGGTCACCTTTCTAACCTCTAGCAAGCACGAAGAGGAGATAAGAATAATGATAGAAGGAATCAAGCAAGATGCAGTCGATGAGTCGAACGGTAGTTCGAATATGGAATCGAGGAAAGAGGTCAAGTATGTGGATGAGATCCTAGACTTCTAATCCTATACGCAAGCTTGCTTGGTACGGTAAAGTAACCAAATAATTCATTTTGACCTGCATGGGCCACCACAAAAACATGTAACGCCCCAGTCCTAAATACATAGGACTAGGAATGTAGACATGCCAGCTGTATACATACGAAGTACACTCCAATATATGAAAACCTCGTATGAATACATAAGCTATAAAATACAGTAGAAACCATAACTAATCTCATCCACACAAAATAAATAAAAGATATCAAATAATGATAATGAATTGTCTTGATATAATATGTTGGGCGGAGACAAATCCACTACCAACAAGTAAAGGAAAAAAAATACATGAGAAAAGAAATGATTTTGGCAAGCGAAGCGAAGACGATCCAAGCGCAATCATCTTCGAAGAAATAAAGATGGTCACGGCTAGAGCTAGAACACCTGCGAAAGACAAGAACACACACCTGGCAAGATAACCAGGTCCTCAGAGGGATGTAACAAGACACATAATATCATGCCATATAAACTGAATAAATATTGCTCAAATAAATAAGTCAATTGAATTATAACATGGTCCAATACACACCTATTGAACTAGCTTACCATCCCCCCAACCAAACAAGGACAGAAGATGGTAAAGTAATTCACGATGACGTATCTTTCTATGCTAAGAATCCAATATGGTATCCGGACCCCAACAAGGTTAAATACCTTCTCATCGAAGTAGTAAGCCACACTTACAACCAAACAAGGACAAGATGTGACTAACTAATCCGCGATAAGTTATTGTTCCAAGCTATGGTCAGATACAAGTACCCAAACAAAAAGTACTCGTACCTAACGGATAAAGGTGCCTAACCGTTTTAAGTAAAATGTAGTTAAGAACAATCCTTTCTACGCATGGGCCCTAGCTAAATAGGATCGACGTAGTCCCCCCTTGGGCACCAGAGGCCCAATCAGTAAGAGCATAACGTTCCGCAGAACGTCCCCGTCAGTAATCATGGGTCATCAATTCCGTATCTCCAACGGACCTTCCGGGTCACAAAGGAAAGTGCATCGAAGCCCATACGCTAAGGAATTGTCCTCCCCGTCCAATGCCTACTATGTTGTATCCGCAACACAAATCCTCTATTAACCGCTAAGTCAAACTAAGCATGCAACCTCTATTAGCGGTTATTTCTATCACACGGCTTATACGCACCGGTGGCTAGCCAGCCACGCATGTTCGTGTTCTACATGCGACATACAACTTCGTGGTACAACGAGTCAAGGCCAATGAATACAACACACAAAGGTGGTCCCTTAAATCTAGGTTTAATATGTAAGAAAAATAATACATAGCAGAAAATATAACTGAACAGTAAGTTCTAACAGGTTATGCCATGTATCACAGTTTATTTTGCATAAAAAAATAATGAATAATACATGAAATATGAGCTAAAATAAATAAAAAGCAAATAGCAAGGTGTCTTTCCTGGTAGGACGCGTGGTGGTGCTGCAATGATCAATGTGGCACGAACTACGACTTTGGTGTAACAACTATACAAGGTGACCTCTGATGGTGGCACGGACAGGTCCATCGAGTCCCGAATGATTAAGTTAGCTTGGGACGAGATGGAGAAGTCCAAAGGACTAGGCACGAACAAGATTTGATAACCGAAGGGTTTGGAGTAAATAATACGTACACTATTTCTTTGAAAAATACTTATAGTACGTAAAATATATTTTATTAGTCAAAATATGTTTGTAAATAAATATTGAAAATTCATTCTAAGGCAGTATCTAGTTTTGTCAAAGTATTAAGTATATATTCTTAAATAACGAAAATACTATACTGGTGTAAGTATTTTGAAGTCCAAGTAGTAATATATATATAGGGTTTAAAAATACTTATTTTCCTAATCAGTTCATAAAAATGTATTTGTCAAATATATATATATATATATATATATATATATATATATATATATATATATTAAAGTAAATGCATAAACCTACTGAGGTTAGTCTACTAATTTAAATATGCATATATAGTTTATAGAAAACAAATTTTAAAAATCCTTTTAGAAAAACTCTGGCCCGAAATCCATATTAAAGCCCAAAATATATATAAACCCAATAACAATAATACTTATTACCAACCCATTAATCAAAGAAATACTCAATTTACTAAATCTTTAACTACGGCCCAATCCAATCAGCCCGTGGCCTCTCCTCTGCTTATGGGCTTAAGCACAAGAAAAAAAAGGAATCAGTGAGTATTAACTCCTGTTCTTCTTTAAAGAAGAGAGAAAAACTAGGGAAAGAGAAAAATATGAAGAGGGAAAGAACAGAGAGAGAGAGAGAGCGGTCGACGGGAGAGAGGGGTTTGCTAGCGAGAGGAAAAGAAAATGAGAAGTAGGGACGGAAGGAAAAAACGGCGGACGGTACACTGCTCCGGAGCAGGCGATGCCCAGTCGAGGTGCCCAGTAGGCATCCGCGATGCTGGCACGCACAGAGCAGTGGAGCTCTCTGGCGAGAGTCGCACGCTGCGGGGATGGCGAGGCAGCATTTGGTTTCGATGTAGGTGGCGGTCGGCGCAATGGCGCTGACCACGGTGGAGGCGAGTGGCGAGGATGGAAGGTCGGAGTCGAGGCTTCGACAGGGTGGCACCGCGTGGAGGGAGGTCACCAGTGACGGCACAGCGACATGGCGGTCAGGTAAGTAGGGTTAGGGGTTTTAATTTCTTCGGTAGGTTTTCGGTGGTGGCGTCGGCAGGCGACGGTCGTGGTGGCGATGGTGGTTTCACTGTTGGTGGTTTTTGTTTGAGGTTTTGGTCGGGTCGGCCGGTGGTGTTCGTAGCTTGGGTGGTCGTAGATTGACGGCTCGGCGGAGAGGAGATGGGGGTTTGGCTGGGACTGTTGGTGGTTCTGGTGATGGTCGATGGGGCAGGGCGAAGATGGACTGGAGTGGTGGTGGCGGTCAAACTGGCGGCGGTAGTGGTCAGGGGTCAAGTTGTGGCGAGGGATTATGGCAGAGGCAGGCTATGGTTATTAACCGGAGTTGGCCGCGGTGATGGATGTTGGGTGGAAGAGGCGACAACGGGGTCGGGTGCTACCGTGGGTTCTTGCGGGGAGGCAGGAGGCCGGAATTAGCTAGGATAGGTTTAGGATTAGGATTTTGGTGTATCGTGACGGGGTTGTCGGCACGGAGGAGGAGCAATGTATATGTATAAATAATGGAATAAGAACAGATGGACACAGACACGATGCACTTTGTGTTTGTGGAGAATATTGTGGGTTTTGGAATTGTTGGAGAAGAGCCAATAAGCCTCTTCTTATATATGAGGTGATGCTCTTTGTTGGATAAGATTAGGATTAGGTTAAATCCCCGTTAGATAAATCCATTATTAATTTAAATAAATTTAAACCAATCAAATCCAATTCCAGCTTAAATCCAAATAAATCCCCTCTTTAGTTAAAAATCAAATAAGATAAATCCAATTTAAATTACCACAATAGTTAAACATTAAATGAAGCAAATTTCAAAATATACTTTTAGAAAAAATAACAAAATAATTAATAAATAATTTCAAAAATCTAAAAATATTTAAATGTTTGATACGCCTTTTGAAAATAAATAAAATAAATACAATTTGTTTTCGAAAAATAAATTACACATGGAATTAATTTCATGTACTCGCATATGAAAGAATATTTACATAAATATTATTTTCGAAATTAATATCCATATTTGTATAAAATATATTTTTATAAAACATAAATTTTGGCAAAGGTTTGGTATGTCACATAAAATGAATAAAATGCTTTACGATATAAGCATGTAGAAGAAATTTTTATTCAGCTATATTTATTGAAAGCTCATAATAAAACAAATTTAGTAATTGATTAAATATTTTGTATCACGCATTTGTACTCGTCGTACAATACCAAAAATAATAATCACTGCCAAAATAAATTTAAAAAAATATTAGTGAAAATTTAGGGGGTTTACACCCGAGCCCAACCTGATTGTTGATCGGGTTCAAATATTTTAACCCAAATCCGAGCCCGAACCCGAGTATCTTCAACCCTAACCCAACATATTAACGGGTTTATCCGATTGGGTTCGGGTTTAGCCCGCCCAAGTTGCACCCCTAACCGTGTGTCCGTGTGTGCCTGTGTGTGTGTGTGTATGTCCGTGTGTCCGTGTGTGTGTGTCTGTGTGTGTGTGTGTGTGTCCGTGTGTGTGTGTGTGTCCGTGGGAGAGGAGGAGGAGGAGGGAGAGGAGTTAGGTTAGGGTTTACCTGAGGAAGAGGTGGAGGAGCTCGGATTGGGGGAGGAGGAGCTCGAGGAGGAGGAGCTCGACGGGGGGGGGGGGGTAGGGGTCGCCGGGAGGGAGGGAGTCGCCGGGGGGGGAAGGCGTCGCCGGGGGAGAGGGAGTAGCCGGGGATCGAGGGAAAAAAAAGAAAATTCTAAAATTTTCGAGTGAGGGGGAAAAAGAAACAGCGTGCCTTAAGTAAAAAAGTTAGCGACGTCAAGAGTCGACGTCGCTAACCGTCGCAAATATTTTAATATATGGCGACATATTTAATAATATGTCGTTGAACGTCGCTATTCAACGACGTTTTGCGATGTCTATAGAAAGGAGTCGCTATATTTGATATTTAGCGACGTTATTTTATTCCATCGCTAAACTGCGTCGCTAATAGAGCATATTTTAGTAGTGAATGCAATATATATCTAAATCCACAATAAACGTACGAAACCTGAATGAACACCATGGGTCGTGGTCTGCAGCCCACTAGCATATATGTTCGATTAGACTCCAAGAATAATATGAGTCTATAAAGCTAGGCTGATAAGCAGGATATATCATAAAAGATGAGAAAGATAGTAGATCAATAACTTTAACAAAATACCTGAATCATGCAGATGATGTCAACTACCACATGCTCAGCTAACTAACTCCGTGCAATCAGCTACCTGAAGAGATCATCAGGTCCTCAGAGGACTAGCAAGATACATAAAACATTCCTACTAATATGACAGTAAATAACATGTATGGAGGATAAGAATACTGCAAGAAGAACATCTAAGGACGACGAGTCGGGTGGAAATGTAATACTAGACTTGGCTAACTATCAATCAGAACTCCTATAGCTTCTAGCACAATGCAAGATACTCCCAATCTATAGTGTTTTAATTGACGTACAAGCAGGATACTCTCAGTCGAGATTAGCCAATTCTAGTATCGATCTCCTCTCCTAAAGGATACAAGGTCAAGCAGACTCCTATAAATCGTAGTACAATGCAAGATACTCTCAATTTATAGTTTCACAAGTCAAGTCAATCAATCAATCAATATATGCTATAGGTCGTAGTACAATGTAAGATACTCCCAATCTATGGCATGTCTTAAGTCAAGTAAATCAAGCAATATCAAGATAAATGAACCGGCTATAGGTCATAGTATAATGCAAGATACTCCCATTCTATAGTATATCTCGACTGTAGTACAATACAAGATACTCCCAGTCCAGATTGGTCAAGTCAAGAACAAGATATAGAAACTGACACCTCAATCACGAGACAAGGTAACACGAAAAGACCAATAGTCAAGCAATATCGAATATCCTATACGTGCACGTAATCTAGAACAAGTAAAAAAATCAAAGGCAAATCAATCACAATATGGAATTATGTGACAATATGAAAAGAAAGAGAAAACAATATAAATATTGTATATGTTCGGCAAGGTATACTTGCCTGAGGGTTGCACGGAGATCCAACAAAATACAGTCAACTGCTAAGCCATAAAGTCCAAATCATCACAACTGTCTCCGAAAGCTGAAATAAATATTGCCAACATTTTCAGAATAGTCAAATTAACTAGAATTGCCTGTCCTTAAGTCCAATTCTGGACACAGGGGCAAAACAGTAATTTTGGACCAAAACGATGTCCGCCGTTGGACCCGCTTTGCACCGAAAATGTGCCAGAGTCAGTGGTC
>JANAVB010009799.1:4232408-4466301 GCA_029216955.1 Iris pallida
TATATATTCAATTCATATATATATATATATAAGAAATCCAGATTAAAATATATTTAATACTCTCTATAACAAATTTTAACCAAAATATATTCAATTCATATTTAAACTATTTTAATTTTTATCTATTTTTAATAATATTATAATTTCAAAATTAAAATAAAATTTATTTTATTTTACATGCAAAGCACGTGAAACTACTAGTATATACAATGCGAACTTAGAAATGATTCAAAACTAAAATGAGCCGTCTAAGCCGTATGTATACCCTCCATTAACTAATAAAAAATCCCCCAAAAAAACTCTAAAAAACATACGTATCTCCTCACAAAATAAAAATAGAATTTTAAAATTCTTCTAATTACGTGAAACATATATCAAATCCTAAAATATATTCAATATTCAAATTATATTTAAACAAAGTACATGTAAAAATCTAGCTATAAACACATATTAAATATATATATATATATATATATATATATATATATATATATATATATATATATATATATATATATATATATATATATATATATATATAGATATATATATAGGGGTGAGCAACGGTTCGGTTCGATTCAAATCGAACCGGATATTTGAAAACCGACTGAACCGAAAACCGGTATCTACAAAAACCGAAAACCGAACCGATTTTTTAAAAACCGAAAAAAATTGAACCGAAATAAAACAGTACGCTTTACGGTTGGTTCGGTTTTAAGGGTCTAAGTGGTGATTGTATCCAAATGCTGACCCAAAAAACCAAAGCTGAATAGAAGCAAACCAAATTCATAAAAACCGCAACAAGCCGAACTTGAAAAAAAAACAAATTTCAAATTTTATACAAAATAAGTCCAGTGTGCTATGTCATATCATTATTCTTTTCCAGTGTGCTATGTCATATCCAGTGTACAATAGAAGCAACCACCACCACCAATATTGACTACAACCACCACCACCATTCTCTATTCTTTTCCCTAGGAAAGTGTGCTATATCATATCATTATGTTGATTGTTCTTTCCCAAAGGAAGGAGAAGATGGGGAGAGATGGTGGGTGGCTTGGCTTTGTGAGTGACTCGCCTGGCCGAGGAGGACGAGTAGGGGTGAGCATCATTGTCAAGCTCCTCGTTGGTGAGGGTCGCCACCGTCGCGAGGAGGTCGCCACCGCGCCACCACCGCCGCCTCCTTGAGCAAGTCGCACCACTGCCAGGAGGTCGCCACCCGCCGCCGTCTCGTTGGTGAGGGTCGCCACCGCTGTCAGGAGGCCGCAGCTGTCTCCAGATCTAGATCTGGCCGACGTAGCCGCCTCTCGCCACCAGCTCGAGCGCCTTCTCGAACCTTCTTCCCCATCCTTCTTCTATTTCTCCTTCTCCCCATCCTTCTGTGAGTTTTGGAGAGTGGAGTTTGGAGAGCTATTCGAGAATAAGAAGAGAGCGGCGGTAACAAAGAAAAAGGAAAGAGAGAGTTGTTAGGGCTAAATATTTGTATATATAGGCATAGAAGAGTACAGATGTAAATTTACGTATACAATTCGGTTTTTGGGTCGGCAACCGAAACCCAAAACCGAAATCCGATCCGAAAAACCAAAATTCCTTATACTGAAAACCGACCACCGAACCGAATTAAAAAAAAAAACGAACCGAATTACTATTTCGGTCCGGTTCGATTTTAAACCGTTAAATGCACACCCCTATATATATATATTAAAAAAAACCCCTTTTTATTAATCAAGGCTCAAAATGCCGAAGCCTGACACGTATACAAGGCAAGGAAGCCTATACAAGTATACCAAAAGGAAAGAAGAGGGCGAGAGGCGATCGTGCCCGTCAAAATAGGTTGGGGTTCGGGTGCCAGAATGCTCGAGGACTGTGGGAGCAGAGGGTGCTCCGTTTGCGACATTGCCGGTGAATCTTCCGAATGAGCTGATCGGCTGAGTATTGGTGTCCCTCGTATCTCGTCTTGTTGCGATTCTTCCAAATCGCCCAAGTAGCGGCCACTGCGACGATCTGGTGGCCGTGGAAAGCGGCACCCCAGTTGGCAAGCAGATCGTAAAAGCGACCGCCTCCTGGAGCGATGTTATAGAATTGATTGAGGGTGCTCCAGATTTTGCCAGGAAGACTTCCTCCCCAGAATATGTGGTCGATAGTCTCCGTCTGCCGGTCAATACAGCAATTACAAGCCGACGCTAAGCAAATGTCGATGGAATGAAGAATCTCATCGGTTGGCAGTTTCTTTTTAATGGCTCTCCACAAGAGCAAGGACCACTTCTTGGGGATGCAAGAATGCCAATATCGTGCAATGAAATGCGGCTGTCCGGGCTCTTGGATAGCGATTCTAGTCGATCGCACTGAAAATGTCCCGGAAGCCTCCAGCGACCACCTCCGCTCGTCTGCGTCGGACCCGAGGTTAAGTCCGTGCTGACGGATGCTGTCAGCCGTTACGTCACTGGACCATTTGCGAATCAGATCCCAGTTCCAGTCATTGATGGTGGGGTTCCACAGGTCTCTGATCCTGCTGTTGTTGGGGGATACTGCAATGTTCGGGATCAGGGTATTACCGATCCATCTCTCCAGGAAGGGATTCGCCTCGCCGTTACCCAGATAAAGTCTTATTGCTGGCTCGGCCAATTCGCGGCCTCTTAGAATGCGACGCCAAGCCGCAGAGGATCTGCTGTTGGCTCTGGCCATCGCTGGGGGAATGTGTTTGAAGTACCTAGCCTTCATGAATTTGGTCCACAGGTTTTTGCTCGAGCGAAGTTTCCACCATAGTTTCATCGAGAATGCTTTGACGATGTTGTTGAGTTTGGTGAATCCTAGCCCTCCGTTCCCGGTAGGGATAGCCATGGCATCCCAGCTGGCCCAGTGATGTTTGTATAGCCCTTTGTTGTTCCCCCAGAAGAAATTACAAAAGATCTGTTCAATCGAATCGATGACCTTCTGAGACGGGGAACAAGCCGCTATGGTGTGTATGGGGTCAGAGTTGAGCACGTGTTTGATGAGAATAATCTTGCCTCCTGGGGACAATGTGGCATTATACCATCCCTCGATTTTGTTCCTGATTCTGGTGATCAAGTTCTCAAAGATCCCGACGTTGGATTTTCCATACACCAGGGGGCAACCGAGATAGTTGAAAAGGAGGGTGCACCACCGTGAAAGAAGTTAGGTTGGATAGTCTGGTCGTGTTCTCGATTTTAATGCTATAGTGGGCGTAGATGACGCTCTTGGATTGATTGATCTTCTGGCCAGAGCATCTAGAGTACCTTTACAGGGTGTTATAAATGACCTCCATCGATCCAACATCCCCGGATGAGAAGATGAGTAAATCGTCGACAAAGGCCAGGTGGGTGATGGTGGGGCATCCACTGGAAGTGTGATAGTGCTGGAAGTTTGGGGTGCTAATCATGTTGTTAAGGTTCCTGCTCAGGACACCGCGGTTAGATTTGAAAAAGCCCTCAGATTGACCATTGATAACTGTGGAGAACCATGAGTTGCTGACGGATCTTCACACGATGTTGGTCCAATTTTCTGAAAATTTGAATGCTCTGAAGACCCAGATCATGAATTGCCAATCGAGTATATTGTAAGCTTTTTCCATGTCTATTTTGATGGCAATGTTGCCCCCTCTAGTAGGAAATTTCATGCAGGTGATAAGCTCTTGGGCCAGCATAATGTTGTCATGGATATTCCTGTCACGAACGAACCCGCTTCGCTCCTCAGAGATGATTTTGGGGAGAGTATCTGCTATCCTTGTGGCGATGATCTTGGATATAATTTTGTTGGTAAAAGTGCAAAGACTGATGGGTCGGAAGTCGCGGAAGGATTCTGGGTCATCTTTTTTCGTGATGAGGATGAGTTTGGTGCTGGAGATGGCTTTGGGGTAAGTCGCTCCTTCGAGGAAATCAGTAGCCATTTCGGTAATGTCCCGCTTGATAATATCCCAGCAGGTACGAAAAAAGACTCCCGAAAAGTCGTCTGGGCCTGGGGCACTGTGCTCATTCAGAGCCCACACCGCATCTTTTACTTCATGTTCGGTGAGGGGGGCGCTCCAATCGTGCGTTATCGATGTTGTTGATAATAGTGAGAATTTGGTCAAGGAAGGGTATGTCTTTGTGGACCGTCTCTTTGGCAAATAGTTTGGAGTAGTAGTCAGCGGCTGCCGCTTGGATATCTTTGTAGTCTGTTATGATGTTCCCATTCTCATCTGAGGTGTGGTGAATCGATAGTTTGTGTCTTCTGCCATTGACGCAAGCGTGGAAGTATTTTGAGTTTTGTCCCCCTCACTGTCCCATTTTAGTCTAGCTTTTTGCTTCCAGAAATTTGTCTCTACTTTGAGCCTGAATTTGAGTATAGCCTTGGTAAGGTTCAGGGCTCTCCTGGCCGCTGGGGATCGGTCGGATAAGAAAATGGCTTCTGCTCGGGTGACGTCGTCCTCTGCACCCCGAATCGCTTGAAAAATATCCCCGAAGGCTTGTTTGCTCCAATTGGAAAGAACTTTCCTGGTGGCTTTGAGCTTGTTACTAACCCAAGTGAGGGGATTAGGGCATTCCTGACCGTTCTAGGCTTCTGCGACGATTCCCAGAAACTATGGGTGATCGGTACAGAAGTCGAGGAATTGGAAGTTCTTTTTGGATGGGTTAGTGTTGTTTTTTATCTCAACTAGAATTGGGACATGGTCGGATTCTGTGGAGTTGAGATGGGACAGGGTGGAGCTGATCTCCATGCCGTGCCAGTGCACGTTAGTGAGGGCTCTGTCCAGCCGTGAATATTGACGGCGGTCGCCATCCTGCATGTTACACCAGGTGAATTCGCTGTCGTTGAACTGGGGAGGGGTGAGATGAGCATTGAATATGAAGTTGTTGAAGTCATGCATGGCTGATAGAGGCGGGGGACGACCTCCGATCTTCTCGTCTCTGCGGGTGATAGAGTTAAAGTCTCCTATACAAAGCCAAGAAGAGTTGGTGTTGTGGAGGTGGGTGTCGAGAAGGTCGTTCCAGAGTTGTTTCTGTTCCGCGATGATACAGCTGCCGTGGACCGCTGAAAGGATGGCTTGCTCTGGAAGAGTGGGGTGAGTGATCCAGCATGAGAGGGCTTGCTGGGAGTCCTGAATGATGCCGAATTTGACATCCTTGGAGCTGAGGATCCAGATATTATGCATGTCTGCAATGGCAGAGGGGAGGCCCAGAGTCATCTGGATAGATTTAAGACGTTTGGGGAGAATTTTGGGTTCAATGATGACGATGATGTCAATCTTGTAAATTTTTCGAAGATTGAAAATTCTCCTTAATGTAGGTTTGTTAGTCATACCTCGAACGTTCCAAGATAGGATGTTAAGCATTTATGAGATTGTGGGTGGGTTTTTTGTTCCGCCTAGCAGCGGATCTGGTTTGAATGGTAACGGTTTCGTCGATGCCTGACTTTCTCCGATGGGAGTTTGACGCTTCCGCTTTCGTTGAGGTGGGTTGGTTGCAGTTGTGCTTCTCTTGCGGACCCGAGGGGGACCTATCAGATCTCCAGCGGAGTCTACGGTGGGCTCCTCCGTAGGGATGGCCAGGGAGTCGCGCGTGCTCTCAATCAACAATTGCTGGAGAGGGAATCCGGCTGCTTGGACCTGCAGACCTCTCGACACTTGGTCGGGCCCAATGATGGCTAGGGCGTCTTCGACTGGGACTATGCTGGTGGGATGTGGTACTGCATTGTTGGGGAGGGTGGCCTGTGAGTCGTCCCCTTGGCTATTGGTGGATTGTTGTTGGTCTGCGCTTCCGGAGTCTGAAGCTTCTTCCGTCCTAGACGACTTGGGGGTGTAGAGCTGTAGCTCTGGGGGGCCGGCGCCTTCTGGAGGGCTACCAGTGTCCGGATTAACTTTCGATCCCTCCGAGTCTAGAATGTCGAATTGGTTAGAGAGCGTGATGGGTTTGGGGGTGAAGGGGATCAGGGCTCTGCTCGGGGACTCGCTAGAATGTCCGGATTAACTTTCGGGTTGACTTCTTCTTGAGATCCGGGTGAAGACGGTGGCAATACTTTGGTAGGTGACCTCTTAAATGGCAGTAGTTGCAGAACAATATGTGGTTGTCGTAGAGGCTTTGTTGGGTATGGGTTTGGTTGTCCTGCTCGATGGTAATGAAGTTGGGGGTTCTGATGTGAGATCCTGTCACCCTCATTTCCCGTATTTCCCGTATTTCGTATTTATACTCGTATCTGGATTTTGGCATGTATTTTTTATTTTTTTCAACTTGTGGATTTCGGTATTTCTCGTATTTGGGTTTTTTTGGCTTGGCTCGGTTTTAATTGGTTTGGAATCGGTTTGGTTTGGTTTATGTGTTGGAACACCATAGCCCTAAGCTCCACCCTCAAAAACACCTCAACACCCTCTTTATAACTCCACCTACCACTCTCTCTCCTCATAACTTCCACCATTAATTTCCTTCTTCTTCTTCATCTCCTTCCTCAACACAACTCCCCAACCCCTAGGCAAGTGCATCTTGCCACTACATGAGGACCCTATTTTCTTTGTCCATTTGCTAGTTTAGGACATGGAGATCAACATTAGTTCTTGGGTTTTTATGATTTGGAGTCTCTGTTGATGTAGAACTAATTTATTGCTATTTTCGGATTTTACATGTTTTGATCCATTTTGGTTGGTTTTCTTTGATTTCTGATGTTTACATGTGGAAGAGCTTTCAGTTTTACTCCAGTTGGAGCCTTGGAAATCCGGATTTGGAGTTCGGATGGACAAGTTATGAACTTTTGAAGTTTTGGTTTCAGCCATGGTGTTCTTGCTGTTTGGAGAAGACAGTGAGCAGTGTGCAGAGCTGTTTAGCTACGCACACTGAGCTACGTACGCTCTTTAGCGCTGCGTACGCAGGCTTGAGTACGCTTCCTGTTGGAGGCGTGTCTCCTTGAGCGTGCGTGACTTTCACACACTGCTCCTTGAGCGTGCGTGACTTTCACACACTGCTCTCTTCTGAGTGCGTGACTTTCATATATTGCTCCCTGTAGCGTGCGTGACTTTCACACATTGCTCCCTGTAGCGTGCGTGACTTTCATACACTGCTCCCTGTAGCGTGCGTGACTTTCACACATTGCTCTCTGTAGCGTACGTGACTTTTTACATACGCTGCCCCTTGAGCGTGCGTGACTTCTCACCTACGCTGCTCTCTGTAGCGTGCGTGACTTTTCACATACGTTGCCCCTTGAGCGTGCGTGACTTTTGCACGTATGCTGCCCCTTGACCCCTTGCTTAATCCCATTGGCTCTTGGAGTTTTGGTTTTATTTCTTTAAGCTTGGCTCTTCTATAACCCCGTATTTTGATATTTTATTAGATATTTTATGCCCATTTTATATCCTTACGCCTTTTGTCATGAACTTGATTTTACTTAATATGTTTGGAATGACTATGTTACATGGCTTGGTATGGCAAGGAACTAGCATAACACGACAGTGACCCATAGTGGTACACTCTTGACATGACCAACATGACTTGATAGTGGCCCGTGGTGGCGCACTCCTGACTTGACATGACTTGATAACTTAACTTGACTTGCCTTGACACCGTGGGTAGTTCTTTCTTGCTTGCTTGTTAATTCCACTTGTCTTGCATCATGTCTAGGATGGGACTCCTGAGTACCACGGTCAGGAGTACCTACTAAAATGGATTAAGGTTAATAACTAGAATAACATAGTAGTCATGAAGAGATGACACAGCTACAGGCAATCCCGTTACCTGGGCGCTCTTGGGATCTGTAGCCTGCCGTCGAGTAGGGCACATTTTCAGCGCACCGTCGAGTGTTGCACCCTCTAAGTCACCTAAGGGTACATTTGTCTCCTGGACGATGTACCCACCTGAATTCAACCCTAATCTTTCGTCCTGGGTAGCCTGGATGGTCTGCAGGGCTTGTGGCTGTGGAACAATCTTACTGCATCTTGTTAGTAATTAGGCCTGTGATAACCCTAGTTAGTTAAAGTAGTAAGCCGTAGTATCTGCTTGGCCGTGATTGATTGAATGAAGTATAACCAGTCTAGTCATGTCTTGATCCAGTGCAAGATTGCTTCCTGTCTTGATTACTTACATTACTTATTTTGCCGATAAATGGTGGGAAACCAAGCTCTGTTCAGATGAAGGGTTACAACCCCGGTCCTTGTTTGGTTTACGGGTTGTAACCTGGCTATCGGAATAGTTCCATGGTTATCTCGTCGTATATCATCCTGACATGTTTTCGTAAATTCTAGTTTTTAATATTATATCTTCTTGTGTTAATGCTGGCTTTTGTTCTTATTTCGTGGCCCCCTTGTGGCACTTGCTCTTTCTGGGGTTGACCCAGCTGGTTTTGTGTGGCCAGATTTCGGAGCAGCTTCCGAGGATCTACCAAGCTTCCAGCCCAATGGTGACAACTTGACGGAACCCGGGCCAAGAGTGGGTTTTCCTTTTTGTTTTGCTCACTCTATTGTAAAATTATTCTTTTGAGGCGTTTAGCCGACGAGCACCTGTTAGCTCGGAGCACTTTTACTTACTGTCTGCCTACGGGCTGTAAACATGATTGACAAATCCTAGGGTTGATCATGTATGATTTAATTCTTGCTAGTCCTCGCATTTTGTATGACTAGCTTCATGATCAGCTGAATATGTAATATTTGGGACGCCTTATTATTGTATATTTAATGATCATACATCTTGTACTTATATTACTTGCTTGAGATTGAGACAATAGGCTTGACCTTAAGAGACTGTTGGCTTGTAGTAAACCCTCATATCTAGACAGCCGTGACCGTATAGTTGAGATGTATTCTATTTCAATATACGTAGCTGGCTATGTCTGCCCCCGCTCTCCAGTATTCTGGTTCTGGGGCGTGACATGGTTTAAGTGGTGGCCCATGCAGGTCTTGTCAATCAAAAAATGTGAAGGTTTACCACATAGATGTCTCAATCATTATTCGCCCTTGATCTCCGCCCGTATTTTCAAATCCCTGAAATTCTTGTCCTGATTACATGCTTGTATCGTTGATCTGTCCTGGTCCTTCCTTATTGTTTTCCTGTGTCGTCTTCTTCAGCGACACTGTACCTGACCCTGCCGATCACCGAGATGGAGCACGTCCCATGGATCAGCAGCAACCCGGAGATCAAGCCCAGCATTCCGGAGTAGCCTCTAGAGTTGTGCCTACTGGAGGAGAGTCACCAGTTCGGCCCGTCCAGTCTGCAGAGCCAGATGATGGTACCTTAGTAGGCCTCATCAGAACCTTGATAGCTTCCCAGGATCGTCGAAGCGATGCCCTGCACCAGACGGTTCAAGATGCTTTGACCCGAGGCGGACATCCAGGGAACCAGGCGGCGAACAGTTTCAAGCGATTGAACCCTCCTTTCTTCGACGGCACCGAGGATGCGATTGCCGCGGATGCATGGCTTCAGGATACCGAGGTGGTTCTGGAAGCAGGTAGGACACCCGAGAATGAGAAGGTGGCGGTGGTACGCCTGCAGTTGTTGGACCTAGCTCGCAGTTGGTGGGCAGCACAGGCCATGGGATTAGTGGCACCCATTGCTTGGACAGTGTTTAGAGAGAGATTCCAGACGAAGTACTTTGATGCTGTGGCTCGGTACGACCTGCAGACCAGATTTACCAACTTGAAGCAAGGAGGCAGAACAGTCGACAGTTATGCATCAGAGTTTTCTAGACTCAGTAGGTTTGCCTCCACCTTGGTGGCGACCGAGTTTGATAGGGCCCAGCGGTTCTAGCAGGGACTACATTTGGAGATCTTGTTGGCGGTTGAGCAGTTCGAGCACCAGACGTTCGATGCGGTCTTGAGAGCAGCTAGGAGGCATGAGTATACCTCCCAGAGGATCGTGGATAGGACCGGAAGTAGGAAGCGGTCCCACAGTCAGATGCACCAATCATCAGCTCCAGCCCCGGCAGCTAGGGGATTGACCATTGGAACTCCGAGACAGGCGGCCTCAGTAACGTCGGTTCAGCATTCGACCCCGACGTACCCGCAACAGCAGAAGCAGAAGCAGACTTCCGCGATGGGATGTTCTCATTGCGGGAAGCCAGGGCATGTGGTGGCAGATTGTCGCAGGGCGCAGGGATTGTGCCTGGCTTGTGGAGCAGCAGATCATAGGATAGGAGCTTGCCCGAATAGGGGTGGTTCATCAGCATCCAACCCTTCCAGCTCTTCGGTGAGAGGACCGGCCCCAGCACCAGTTCAGCAGCAGCAATATCAGTCTTCGAGGCCCTTGTCGCCTCAGTCTCAGGCATTCCAGCAACAACACCCCCAGCAGTATGCGCAAGCCCAAGCTCAGACCCAGAATAGGCAGAGAGGTTTCCAGCAGAGGGGACCCGCAGCTAGAGGTCAGGCCATGATGATGGCTATGGAAGAAGAAGTTACACCAGGTGAGGTTGTGGCAGGTACTATTCTCGTCAACTCCTCTCCAGCTTCGGTATTGTTTGATTCTGGTGCATCGCATTCATTCATGTCTGCACGAATCGTGACACGGATAGGATTGGAGCCCGAGTCATTATCAGTGAGGCTCAATATACTTACTGGTAATGGTCTTGTGGGAGTAGATCGAGTGTTTTCCTCGTGTCGGATCGTAGTTAGCGGTAGGGAGTTCCCTGCTAGATTCATAGAGTTTCCTATGGCAGACTATGATATAGTCCTAGGCATAGATTGGTTGAGGAACCAGTATGCTAGGATAGACTGCCATATTGGCAGAGTTGTCTTTAGTATCCCCGGCGAGCCAGAGTTTTCGTTTTCCAGAGGCGCAGTGGAGCCGTCTTCCCCAGCATTAGGGATGGCAGTAGCAGCAGTGCAGTTACCCCGGATAGTTGAAGATTTTCCAGATGTCTTTCCAGAGGAGCTTCCAGGGATACCGCCAGAGCGGGAGATTGAGTTCACTATAGACTTGATTCCCGGGACAGCACCAGTATCAGAGCGAGTCTACAGAATGGCACCTTCAGAATTGGAGATTTTGTACAAGATGATTGAAGAACTCAGGACCAAGGGATTCATCCATGCTAGTGGATCGCCTTGGGGAGCCCCGATGCTTCTTGTGAAAAAGAAGGATGGTACGTCCAGGCTATGTGTTGATTATCGTACCTTGAATTCGGTGACAATCAAGAACAGATACCCTCTTCCGAGGATAGATGACTTGTTTGATCAGCTCAGAGGGGCTTCAGTATTCTCGAAGATCGACTTGCGGTCAGGATACCACCAGATCAGAGCCAAAGAGCAGGACATCCCGAAGACAGCATTCAGATCGAGGTATGGATATTGGGAGTTCCTTGTTATGCCCTTTGGAGCGACCAATGCGCCGGCCGTATTCATGGACCTCATGAATCGTATTTTCATGCCTTACTTGGATCAATTTGTAATCGTGTTCCTAGATGACATATTGGTCTACAGCAAAAGTGAAGCAGAGCATGAGCAGCATCTCAGAGTCGTCCTCCAGACGCTTAGGGAGCATCAGTTGTACGCCAAGTTCAGTAAATGCGAGTTCTGGCTCGATCTATTTCGTACTTGGGTCACATCATTACCCGAGAAGGAGTGGAAGTGGATCCCCAGAAGATTGTGGCTATCGAGTCATGGCCGGTACCCAGCTCAGTGGCAGAGGTTCGCAGCTTTCTTGGATTGGCCGACTACTACCGACGGTTCGTTTCAGATTTCGCAAGGATTTCAGTGCCGATGACCCAGTTGACCCGCAAGGATGTGCCGTTTGTTTGGACAGCAGAGTGTCAGGAATCATTTGAGAAGTTGAAGCGAGGTTTGATAACGGCTCCCATTCTCACCCTTCCAGATGGGACCGGAGGATTCACAGTTTATTACGACGCTTCAGGCAGAGGATTGGGGTGTGTCTTGATGCAGCATGGGAAGGTAATATCTTATGCGTCACGCCAACTACGTGATCATGAGAAGAATTACCCGACCCACGACTTGGAATTGGCAGCGGTAGTGTTTGCTTTGAAGTTGTGGAGACACTACTTGTACGGAGATAGAGTGGAGATCTTTACTGATCATAAGAGCCTGAAGTATGTTTTCACCCAGAAAGACCTTAATATGCGGCAGAGAAGATGGCTCGAGCTATTGGTGGATTATGATGTGGATTTGCAGTATCATCCCGGGAAGGCCAACGTTGTAGCAGATGCATTGAGCAGGAGAGCCGGAGTTTATCTCCTGACGGCGCAACCAGAATTATTGGCAGATCTTCAGAAGATGGGAATTGAAGTGGTTCTTCCTACCAGTGTGGCGTTGATGGCCAGTCTACAGGTTCAGTCCAGCATAGTTGAGAGAATCCGGGTGGCGCAGTCAACAGATCCCAAGATCCAGCGACTTAGAGCAGAGTGTGAAGCAGGAAGAAGGCCAGAGTTATGTATCCATGAAGACGGTACACTTCGACACGGCACTCGTCTTTGTGTACCCAGTGGAGATATCAGACAGAAAGTCATGGCAGAAGCCCACAGTTCGCAGTATTCTATTCATCCGGGTGGTACGAAGATGTACCGTGATATTCGTCAGCATTTCTGGTGGAATGGCATGAAGAGGGAGATAGCCCGGTTTGTCTCTCGGTGTTTGGTTTGCCAACAGGTTAAAGCTGAACATCAGAGGCCCGCTGGACTTCTTCAACCCTTACCGATCCCAGAATGGAAATGGGAGCATATAACCATGGATTTCGTGACCGAATTGCCCAGATCTCCGGTCGGCAGAGATGCTATTTGGGTAATTGTGGACAGGCTTACCAAGGTGGCACACTTTCTCCCATTCAGAGTTGGGCAGTCGACGGCGCAGCTAGCAGAGATGTACCTCAGGCAGATCGTCAGGCTTCACGGTATGCCAGTCAGCATCACCTCGGACAGGGATTCAAGATTCACATCACACTTTTGGCGCAGCTTGCAGAAGAGTTTGGGGACTCGACTTCAGTTCAGCTCAGCTTATCACCCGCAGACGGATGGTCAGTCAGAGCGCACAATCCAGACCCTTGAAGATATGTTGAGATCCTGTACCCTTGACTTCGGTGGTTCATGGGAGAATTATCTGTACCTGGTGGAATTCTCGTACAACAACGGTTATCAGGCCAGTATCCAGATGGCACCCTTCGAGGCTCTTTATGGCAGGAAGTGCAGATCCCCGCTAGCATGGGACGATATCGGAAAGAGGCAGATGCTTGGACCCGAATTGATTTCCCAGACGGTTGGAGTGGTCAGGAAAGTCAGAGATCACCTCCGAGTTGCCCAGGACCGCCAGCGCCATTGGGCCGATGCTCATCGGCGTCCCTTAGAATTTGTTGTCGGTGACCATGTATTCCTTAGGATCTCGCCTAACCGCGGCGTCATTCGCTTCGGCGTGCGGGGAAAGCTTAGTCCTAGGTATATAGGGCCGTTCGATATTCTAGAGCGAGTAGGAGATGTATCCTATCATCTCGCTCTTCCGTCGTCGCTAAGTGAGGTGCATGATGTATTCCATATGTCCCAATTACGACGGTATATTCCGGACCCGAGCTACGTCCTAGACCATTCGGAACTGGTTGTTGGTACCAACCTTTTGTATGAGGAGAGGCCCGTGTCTATTTTGGACCAGAGGGAGAAGACACTCAAGAACAAGACTATTAAATTAGTTCGTGTTGCTTGGGGTCATCACTCTCTAGGTGAGTCAACGTGGAAGCGTGAGGACGACATCCGATCGCGATATCCCTACCTGTTTGACTCGTGAGGTATAATGTCTTTCTTATGCCTTACATTTTCCCTTCCTTGCTTGCATTGTATGATTGTATGATTGAACTGCTTAGTGTAACTTGCCTGTGCTTAATGTAGCTTGTCGTGGCAATCTCTAGCTCCTTGATTAAATTTCGAGGACGAAATTCTTTTAAGGTGGGTAGAGTTGTCACCCTCATTTCACGTATTTCTCGTATTTCGTATTTATACTCGTATCTGGATTTTGGCATGTATTTTTATTTTTCTCAACTTGTGGAATTTCGGTATTTCTCATATTTGGGTTTTTTTTTGGCTTGGCTCGGTTTTAATTGGTTTGGAATCGGTTTGGTTTGGTTTATGTGTTGGAACACTATAGCCCTAAGCTCCACCCTCAAAAATACCTCAACACCCTCTTTATAACTCCACCTACCACTCTCTCTCCTCATAACTTCCACCATTAATTTCCTTCTTCTTCTTTATCTCCTTTCTCAACACAACTCCCCAACCCCTAGGCAAGTGCATCTTGCCACTACATGAGGACCCTCTTTTCTTTGTCCATTTGCTAGTTTAGGACATGGAGATCAACATTAGTTCTTGGGTTTTTATGATTTGGAGTCTCTGTTGATGTAGATCTAAGTTATTGCTATTTTCGGATTTTACATGTTTTGATCCATTTTGGTTGATTTTCTTTGAGTTCTGATGTTTCCATGTGGAAGAGCTTTCAGTTTCACTCCAGTTGGAGCCTTGGAAATCCGAATTTGGAGTTCGGATGGACAAGTTATGAACTTTTGAAGTTTTGGTTTCAGCCATGGTGTTCTTGCTATTTGGAGAAGACAGTGAGCAGTGTGCAGAGCTGTTTAGCTACGCACACTGAGCTACGCGCGCTCTTTAGCGCTGCGTACGCAGGCTTGAGTACACTTCCTGTTGGAGGCGTGTCTCCTTGAGCGTGCGTGACTTTCACACACTGCTCCCTGTAGCGTGCGTGACTTTCACACATTGCTCTCTGTAGCGTGCGTGACTTTTCACATACGCTGCCCCTTGAGCGTGCGTGACTTCTCACCTACGCTGCTCTCTGTAGCGTGCGTGACTTTTCACATACGCTGCCCCTTGAGCGTGCGTGACTTTTCACATACGCTGCCCCTTGAGCGTGCGTGACTTTTGCACGTATGCTGCCCCTTGACCCCTTGCTTAATCCCATTGGCTCTTGGAGTTTTGGTTTTATTTCTATAAGCTTGGCTCTTCTATAACCCCGTATTTTGATATTTTATTAGATATTTTATGCCCATTTTATATCCTTACGCCTTTTGTCATGAACATGATTTTACTTAATATGTTTGGAATGACTATGTTACATGGCTTGGTATGGCAAGGAACTAGCATAACACGACAGTGACCCGTAGTGGTGCACTCTTGACATGACCAACATGACTTGATAGTGGCCCGTGGCGGCGCACTCCTGACTTGACATGACTTGATAACTTAGCTTGACTTGCCTTGACACCGTGGGTAGTTCTTTCTTGCTTGCTTGTTAATTCCACTTGTCCTGTCTTGCATCATGTCTAGGATGGGACTCTTGAGTACCACGGTCAGGAGTACCTACTAAAATGGATTAAGGTTAATAACTAGAATAACACAGTAGTCATGAAGAGATGACACAGCTACAGGCAATCCCGTTACCTGGGCGCTCTTGGGATCTGTAGCCTGCCGTCGAGTAGGGCACATTTCCAGCGCACCGTCGAGTGTTGCACCCTCTAAGTCACCTAAGGGTACATTTGTCTCCTGGACGATGTACCCACCTGAATTCAACCCTAATCTTTCGTCCTGGGTAGCCTGGATGGTCTGCAGGGCTTGTGGCTGTGGAACAATCTCACTGCATCTTGTTAGTAATTAGGCCTGTGATAACCCTAGTTAGTTAAAGTAGTAAGCCGTAGTATCTGCTTGGCCGTGATTGATTGAATGAAGTATAACCAGTCTAGTCATGTCTTGATCCAGTGCAAGATTGCTTCCTGTCTTGATTACTTACATTACTTATTTTGCCGATAAATGGCGGGAAACCAAGCTCTGTTCAGATGAAGGGTTACAACCCCGGTCCTTGTTTGGTTTACGGGTTGTAACCTGGCTATCGGAATAGTTCCATGGTTATCTCGTCGTATATCATCCTGACATGTTTTCGTAAATTCTAGTTTTTAATATTATATCTTCTTGTGTTAATGCTGGCTTTTGTTCTTATTTCGTGGCCCCCTTGTGGCACTTGCTCTTTCTGGGGTTGACCCAGCTGGTTTTGTGTGGCCAGATTTCGGAGCAGCTCCCGAGGATCTACCAAGCTTCCAGCCCAATGGTGACAACTTGACGGAACCCGGGCCAAGAGTGGGTTTTCCTTTTTGTTTTGCTCACTCTATTGTAAAATTATTCTTTTGAGGCGTTTAGCCGACGAGCACCTGTTAGCTCGGAGCACTTTTACTTACTGTCTGCCTACGGGCTGTAAACATGATTGACAAATCCTAGGGTTGATCATGTATGATTTAATTCTTGCTAGTCCTCGCATTTTGTATGACTAGCTTCATGATCAGCTGAATATGTAATATTTGGGACGCCTTATTATTGTATATTTAATGATCATACATCTTGTACTTATATTACTTGCTTGAGATTGAGACAATAGGCTTGACCTTAAGAGACTGTTGGCTTGTAGTAAACCCTCATATCTAGACAGCCGTGACCATATAGTTAAGATGTATTCTATTTCAATATACGTAGCTGGATATGTCTGCCCCCGCTCTCGAGGGATATGCTGGGGCCGATCTTGTGCTCGCGGGCCTGCCTAGGATGGAGGTGGAAGACTGGTGGATGGGGGAGAGGGATGAAGGGGGCGGGAGAGAGCAGAGGGGATGGGGGGGATGTTGAGCGTAAAGGAAGGAGATGTTGAAGTGGGGAGCGTAGTGCGGAGGGGGGGTGAGGGCTCAGCGTAGAGAAAGGAGTCAGAATAAGACCGGGCGTAAAGTTGGGGGGAAAGGCTGGGGGCTGGGGGGTCCCATGAGGGAGCTCGTTGTTGGAAAACGCTTGGGAGAGTGGGCCTCCATAAAGGGGTGCGCGCTGCTGGAGCAGCGTAAAAAGGGAGGGGTGCACATTGGGCGGCTGGAGTGGCGCTGAATGGGAAGAGCGTAAAGAGGATAGATCCAGCTGGGTCCCACCAGGAGAGGATGGAAAAAAACCGGGATTACGCAATGAGCTGGAAGCGTAAAAAGAAGGGTCCGCCTCGGGCTGCACACCAAACGTGGCGTGCCCGAGGGTCCAAGAAGTGGGAGGCCCGAGACCTGCACCGCAGGGGGGCTCACCACCCGAGGGAGCGCTAGAGCCATTTGAAAAATAAAGGGGAGCGGGAACGGAGATCTGCGTCGCCTGGAAGTAGAGGACGGCTGACCCTCCGGCCGGAGCGAGAGGGTTCAGTGAGCCGGCGGGCTCGCCTGGCGAGGCTCGGAGGGAAGAGCTACCCCAAGACGGCGGGGGGGGGGGATGTATCTCTGGACGACCAGGCGGAGCAGCGGGGCCACCGGCTGGCGGTGGGGGGAGACTCGGGGTCGGAGTGGAGTAGGAGTGGAGGGCAGCGGGGAGGAGCTGGCTGAGCAGGGCCAACGCTTCGGCCGGCCACGGAGTCGACATCGGGAACCAGGCGAGGAAGGCCGACGAGGGGCAGCCAGGGGACACAGAGAGGGAGGGGGGTAGGGCGGGCGGGGGGGGGGGGGGGGGGGGGGGAAGGGGGCGGCCGGCCTAAGCCGGCCGAGAAAAGGAGAACGGGAGCACTGGGAGCTGGAGAGAGCTAGGCATCGAACGATATATATATATATATATATATATATATATATATATATATATATATATATATATATATATATATAACAAATCCTAATTAAAATATATTTAAATTTTATTTAAAATATTTTAATTATAATTTATATTTTTATCTAATTTTTTAATAATATTATAATTATTATTTTTTTTTTTTTTTGAGAAAGTAATCCTTCATTAAGTAGATAAAGGGGATACATTGTTCATGTCATTCCAGACATAAGATTGAATACAAAGAGGTAAAACATCAAATACAGATATGGAAGAAGGAATATTTGAAAGCATAGCATCAGATGCTAATGAGTGAGCACACTCATTTGCATACCTGTGTACATATGAGAATGTAAGATTGGTATCAGAAATTAATGCAGCCCTTGCTTCTTCAATGGTGTGTCGAGCTCTCCATAAAGGGATTGAGTTTGTAGTGTTGATTGAATCAATTAAAGGCTTGCAGTCGCCTTCAATGACTACAGATTGTAGATGTTCTTTTTTACAGATATCCAATGCAAGATGGATACCCATGGCTTCAGCTTCTAGTGGCGATCCTCCAGCCTCCATCTTTGAGAGAGCAAGTTTGAAATTTCCAAACTCATCTCTAAGTATTGCACCTGCTGACATTCTCCCATCCAAGTACGCACCATCATAATTTATTTTGAAAGAGTTCGATTGAGGTGGAATCCAGGAAACATTGGTTTGGTTCCTTGATAATGGTCCATCACTGATTGCAGAGACTTTGTTGAAAGCTTCAAATCTTTCCTTTAAGCTGATTGCATCTTCATATATTCTCCTCCCATTGATCGGTTGCTTTTCAAAAATAAACTTGTTTCTAGCCTTCCAAATGTTCCACAATAGATAGAGACATAGTGAAACTCTATCATGATCACCATCTTTCAGAATACTGGACATGAGAGATGAGACTGTGGCCATGTAATATTATAATTATTATTTTTGATGCCTGCAACGGAAGACTAAGTATATATAAAAGAACAAGGGATAAAAGATATTTAGACGTTCATAGGTTAACCTTAATTGATTTTGCAGGAAATGATGTAGACAAAAAGGAAGAGAATAGTAGCATCTGGTGTCAACATTGACTAATTCCCACGGCCCTTCCGTGGTCGGGTCTGCTACGTACGTACATGCATATGTTTGATGCTTCCAAAAAGATTTTGAAGAAACAGTGAATATTAGAATTGCGACTGGGTATTAATTGTCCCATATACTTGGTCGTTGTCGCCCCAAAATTCTCAATATTGGAACGAAGCATAGTTTGGTGACAAAACATAACTCCAGATTTGGGACGAGACCTACGCCGCTCTCTTTACTCGTCTTGATTTTGACTGGTAATGCACTATATATTGTCATCTAGAGAGAGAGAATGAGAATCCATCAAGTGTTTTAGTTCCCATCACTCCTTTTCTTGCTAGTATATATATACTTGTTGCTCAATCGATGGGTCGTCTTTTCGAGGAGCGGTTGTCCGAGTTCGTCGAGGCCTTGAGCCTTGTTGTCAACGATGCGGATGGTGAGTTATTTATGTCGATCCTCTCTCTCTCTCTCTCTCTCTCTCTCTCTCTCTCTATATATATATATATATATATATATATATAAAAGGTGTCTGCATCGGCCCGCAGCCACGTGGCACGTGGCCATTGATCTCTTGGTCCGAGGTGAGCCGTGTTAGCAGAAGGGAACAATGGGTGACCGTCACGTGTACGCATGTCTGCGGACGACAAAATATTATTTTCAATACATATATGCTCTCGTATCTAATCTTTCTGCGCTTGCATGCATTCCTCACTGCAACCATGCAAAATCAATATTCTTATGCATGCTGCAATGGTTGTAAGCGCTCTCTCTCTCTAGAGAGAGAGAGAGAGAGTTCATCAAGCCATGACTTCTAGAATTATTCAGGTTGGGTTCATTCAAATTGAATGGAAGTACTCAAATAATAGTCTAACAAAAGGAGAACATGTACAGTCAAGCCGAAGATGACATGTGTCAATATCTAGAATGTATAGAGTAATGTCAATATGTCTTAGTACCCAATTTTCTCAAAAGAAAAATACTTTATTAATCGATGGGAGGAGACAAGAGTCAGATCGAAGCTGACGTGACCTCCTCCTATTAGTCTCACCTCCTCTCCTAGGTATCTGGGTTCCACGCTCGGCCAATGGAGACGACAGTCAACCTCTATCTGACTTTTGGTTCCTCTGTCTGTAAAGCATCATTGTTCTCAAAAGTAAAAACTAATAGGTAGAATGTTGAATAGGTTGATAGAATTGGCAAATGTCAATATGTATGTGGGAAAAAGGGGTACCCACGGACAAAGAGGCCTAGTTTTCTTGAATAGTCAAACTGAGCTAGGTCTAAGTATTACTTTTGATCAACAACACGTACATTGACTTAGACTATACAAATTCTTTAGTAACATGATGATCACCAAATCTACTCTAGAAAACTATTGAACTACGTACTATTTCAGGCTTAACTCACTTTCGAATACTGTTTTTATCTGCATTGGTCAAAGTTCCACAACCCCACCCCCCCTCCCCCCCACCCCACCCCCCCCCCCCCCCCCCACCCACCCCACCCCCTTTTCCCTAACAAAAGTTATGTGGAGAAATTTATCTTAGAGTAATGCTATTCGTACTTCCAAATTGTCCCTCCAAATTATTCCTCCTTATGTGACGGCTGACATGGCATATGACATGTCAGCTGACATATCAAATTCTAACCCAAAAAAATTAATTATCCAAAAAAATTAATGTTAATGTTAATATTATTTTTATTTTTAATTTAAATGTTAATGTTAACGTTAATGTTAATATAATATTAATGTTAATGATACCTTTAATGTTAATTTTAATGTTAATTTAAATTTAAATTTTTATAATTTGTCTTTTTAGCTGTCATGTTAGACGACACGTGCCACATAAGGAGGAATATTTTGAAGGGACAAATAGTATTTTTCTTTATCTTATGCTTGTTAAAGTAACTCTTCTCACATAGATAACTCTTTAAATGTGGACAGGAAACATATTCCTGTCTCTCAGTTTACTCTTCTGTATGTTTTGACTAAAACAACTGTCTTTGTAGGATTCACTACACCGAAGGAACTGGTCACTTTTGTGGAGTCATTTGGTCGGAACCCCAACATAGCTGAACTTGTCGACACGATCAAGGAGGCGAATCAGGGCAACGCGAACGTTGATCTTGAAGATCTTCTAAATCAATTTGTCAGAAAGATGAAGGTAAAACCGACATGTCCACGCTTCGCTTTAATTCCGCATGTTAGCTACTGTAACCAATCATTTATGTACTGATATTGTCAATGAACTTCCATCAGTTGCAGGAGAATGACACAGAAGAGACTCGCGCAGAGGAAGAAGTAAAAGAAGTTTTCAAGGTCTTCGACAGGGACCAGAATGGGTTTATAACAGCTAAAGAGGTGAGCTTAGTAGTACCTAAGTCATTTTTATCTGCATATATATTTATGTTATTGATATTAGTTTCTCTGTTGATTTTAGTTGAGGAATGTGATGATCAGTCTCGGAGAGAAACTAACAGAGGAGGAGGCAGAGCAGATGATCAGAGAGGCGGATCGGGACGGCGATGGGTTAGTGAACTACGAAGACTTTGCACGTATGATGGCAACAATCTGATAGATTATCCATGGGAGGATCGATGATCATGTTGCTAAAGATCATATACCATAATCTTGAATTCAATAAGATGATCATATGTAAGGCCTAGGCATTAGACATTACAAGTTTGTTTCCAACTTCACTTACAAACCAAGTGTAATTGGCTAGCTAGGGGCAGCTACAAGCTCTCTTCTTTCTCTTTTTGCTTGTAACTGTATCTAATTACAAATGCCATACAATCTTTCAACATCCTCAAGTTTCAGGGTTTAGGTATCAATTTAGCAATTTGATTCCCTTGTTCTCTAAATTTTGAAATTTTATGGCCTGAAAAGGAAACAAGCAAAAATAACAAGATAAAAATTATCAGGATGATGGAAACTTAAGGCTGCTCGTATGAGTTTGACCAGGTTTTGACATCAAATCTCCCCCAGGATATAACAAAGCCTAAGGGATCTTACTGTTGGGTTGTATGTCGAATCCGGTTGAGCGCTCAAATGCACTAATAGTAGAGTTGGTAGTTTAGTCTCACATCTGGTAGGAATTGTGGGATCATGAGATGTAGATAATTGGAATTGGTTAATATTGATGACTTAACATAAGAATTTACTTTACAAGATATAGGACAATCTAATATTATGCCTCATGAGTCAACTCTGATTCGCGATAACTATTTCTCAACATAGACAAATACTGACTAAATCATGACATAAGAAAACTCCCTTATGACTAGGGACATTCTTTTTGTTTTTTAAATGTTAAGCTAAATATATAGCTAGATGAATTCTCTGATTATATTGTGTATACTAGGAGTAACCCTTAAATGAATTTAAATGATTTTTTTCTATGTATTATACGATAGTCAAAAGGTTTGTAATGGATAACCATGTATATCTATAGTTGACACATTCATATTTAATTAATTATAAATAATAACAACACTCTTCGTTGAGTGTGCACAACTCAATAAATAATATGCACCAGTTTTCAAGAATGATCGGCATCAGTTTTCAGAGATGATCATATATATTAGTCTTTAAGAGTGACCAGTATCCATAATTCAGGGATGATTAACATTATCTTCCAAAAATGATCAACACCAGTCATGCTCCTTCTCCACCTTCCCAGGCCCTGGCTCCTTTCTACGACCCCCCTTGCAAATCTCTTCTCTTCACGATGTGACCAACCGACATGAACCCCTGCCAACCAGTACCGAACTCGTCGGTTGATCACTACCATGGCTGCAGCAGCGCCTGACACTATGTCAACAGCAATCGAGCAACAAGATCATAGACATGGCCGATCTAGGGGTAAACCAGACAAGATTTTGGGCTTAGACAAACCCCTCTGCTCAGGGCAATCCCCAGGCTCAGCGTGGTCCTAATAGAGGTCGGGGTCATGGGTGACCCTCCAGGACCGGCCTATAAGAAGGGTCAAGGAGCAACCGAAACTAGCTCCGGATAGGGCAACCCAACCCCCGTGCTAGCCCTGACAGTAGAGTCAATCATTGCCTCTCGTCGAGCCCTCCTCTGAGCAACGCTCGATAGTTTACACCTTGTTGTCGACCATCGAGTCCTTGCAGATCGAGCCCATCGATTCCTTATGAAGCCATACATGAGCAGTTGTTGTTGACATTGTTGTAGACCATCAACACCACCAAACGTCACTCCCTCAAGAGCACCTAGTGTACTCGCAACCCTCCGCCTCGCCATAGACTTGCACAAGCATCTTCCCGACCTCATTTCAACACCTCGATGTGCGACCACCCATGTTGCTTCAATGACACGCCGTCAACAACCGATCTTCGTTGACAGAATCCACATCCGGTGCTCGAGACTGCCTTTTTGTGAAAGACATCCTCCATGTCAACATGCTTCATAGAGATCCCATCGCCATATTCTTCTTTTTTTGCAGTCCTCGTCGAGGAAGGAAGCCCATCTCCCATTCTTTTCTTCGAAGCAGAACAAATAATTTATATTTAAATAGGTAAAACTTGGAGTCTATTTTTGTTCACCTACCAAAACTATGTGGGATGTTCATCACCCACTAAAGAATGAACACATGATATTTTTATACCACACAAACCACTTTGTAAGTTGTTTTGTTTACCCACCAAAGTTATTTTGACATTTAGTTTGCCACGTGTCCAATTTTTAGTGGAAATGAACATCTCACCTAATTTTGGTGGGTGAACAAAAAATGGACTAAAACTTGCATTTTAACCTCCCCAAATTTCTGTATTCACAAATTGACCTTAAACTAATTAGTTAAATTGCAACGTATAGATGAATCATACTTACTTAGAACTAAACTAATTATAAATCCTATCATAGAATTAGTTAGACACCTAAGTTTATAAATAATTCTAAGACTTAATTGCAACTTTATACCCTCAACTATTCCATTTTTTAACTTGATATCCTAAACTTTTTTACTCGACAACCTGATATCATGCAAAAAAATTAGGACCAAAATACCCATTTTTGAAACTTAAAACTGTAGTGCCCTGCACCGCAAAGGCACTAGATGAACAGAAAAATTGGATTATTGGCTTTGGAACAGAAGACGATTAATCTGGGTGAGTGGACGAAGACTCATTTTCTGATTCTTTTACGCCTAATAAGAATCTGAATATTTGGAATAATGTTATCGCTAATAATAAGATTGTAATAATTGAGAATGCTAATACTAGAAAAAAAGATAATCTGCATGCTAAGAAATAAGAATGTTGCCTGCTAAAGTTAGAAAATGCTCACATGTTCGAATTCGTATACTGTCAAAGGTAGAATGATATGCTAAATCTGCACATAACTAATTATTATGTTTCAAAAAGATGAACTATGCGTGTCCCTCAAAGATGTTCTGAATGTTATGTAATATCCCGTCCCTCTCAGTTCAACCGGAGGAATCGAAACGCAACAACGTTTAGATTTAGCTATACAACGTCTTGCTCGAAGTCACGCTCGATCGAGACAACTCCTCGCTCAGGTGGGTGGTTTCGATAAACTTACCATAACTTGGCCTTCACACTAATAAAACAAAAGTTTTTATTGCACTAAATAGGCTTGATAATAAAAGAGACGAATTCACATAACTAAGGGAACAATCCCGCTCGGAGTTGGATTGAATAGAACATGAAAAATGGTTAACTCGCTGCCTAGATATCACTCCACGATGGTTTTCAAAGTTGGCACTGGGTCCTTCGATCGAACTATTGAGTTAGGCAAAATTATGCCACGGACTATCGAAGTTATAGCAGGCATGTCCCTACGATCCTACTGCTTATCATAGCAAAAACGTCCCACAGTCTCACAGTTAGTCATATAAAAGATGCCACGGGTTAAGGAGCTCAAAGAACACGGTTGTTCAAGTTGAGCACGTACACAGTCCCACGGTTCTACGGCTTGATATAGCCATATGTTCCGACAATCTCAAGGCCTGCCATATAGAGTAGGACATGGACGGTAGTATCGCACAGGACACAATTGGTTTAAGGCACGAAATACGGCTGGTTCAATAAAAAGTTAGCCATGGTCTATGGCACCTATGGAATATGTTTTCTTCAAGTTAAGTAGGAAGACTATGCAGTAGTCTTTCCCTGGGTTTCAAAGAATAGAAAGTTCACGCGACCGTTTGTCGTCGATATAACCCCGTTCTTTCGAAATTACTAAATTTCTTTTTCCTGGTATTTTTAAAATTATAAGAATAATTATGTTTTCAATTTATTTCTGATTAATATTAAGACTCTTTATAATTTTCTTTATAAGTGAAATATTTGTTTAATTATTCTAGAAGGATTTGAGAGGGAAGATTCTAGCAACTAAGGTTGGAGAGCTTTCCAAGCATCTGACAAACCTTGTAACAAACTTTCTCACTTCCTAACAGACTAACAACCTTCATAACTAACTTTTAATTACAGTTTGTAACAAACTGTTTATTCATGTAATTACAACAATTCTTTTTTGTAGTTTCCTACTTTATTCTCTTTTTCTATTTATACTCAGCAAAATAGGAAGAGAGAGAATCTCTCTGTTATTTTTCTCAGCAAATCTCAATCGAGCTCTCGAGACCTTCGTCCCCAAATCAAGCCAAACCCTAACCCTAGTTTTCTTGAAGGGACAGCCATGGCGAGGCTTCCCTCCGCAGCAGTGGTGCCGGCTGTCACGCCCTGATTCGAGAAATCTTTCGTCCTCACTTCGATTCGCACTGAATCGTTCATCCTCGCTAAGGCGTGATGTCGTACAAGTCTGATGTTGTACTTGTACAAGTCAAGAACGTGCAATGTTATGTCATTTAGAAATATTTGAAAAGTCAGCAATATTTCATAAATATTGAGGACACAGTATAGGAAGAAATAACACTCATTTTACTGATATTTGTAGCCAAGATTACAACTTTTCTCGGTACTATTTGGAATGATTTTTTGGCTACATTGATTCATGAAAAGAGTATAGCTGATAGGCTGCCATAAAATAACTTTTCGTTCCATGCATCATGCCCCTTTAGTACTTTGAAATCTAAGTAGCAATCTTTGAAAGCTCCGTAATACTTTGTGCGTCTTTAGGAAAAACAACTTAAAAGTAGTAGCAATTCAGAAAGCCTTAGTTCGGTCATGCGCCTGAGCCTTCTCCTGTACCTGTGGAGGAGGGGACAGCACATTATAACAATGCGCTAGTGAACCCCGTTGGCTCACTCAGCTAAACCAACATTTTATTAATGACAAGCATTTTAAATCATGAGCTTATTAGGAACATGCAACATTTAGAGTAAATCATAATTAAGGCAACATGGAATTTTATGAAACCATGTTTACTTTACCATTGGCAGAATCTAGATTTCCTGCATAAGATATAGGATAATAATAATATACTTACCGCCCCTGCATAAGACATTGATTAGCATACATCCTTACAACATGACCACTGGTGATTGTGTACCATTTCGACGTTGCCATATAGGACTTTGTATGGTATGCGGTTGACCACTCACCAAGTTGCGAGCCCGAATGAAGGTTCCGATACCGTGCTACCAAAGCACTAATTCCCTCCTAAGCCGAATCGATCCCATCGCCACGGGTACCGTTCGAGGAAAATCCTTGTATACAAGTACGTCTATGGTCACGCGAATGTGTGTCCGACTCGATAAACATTGTGTGCATAGAATATTAAAGTACTAGGCAACATGTTCATTCTTAACATTTCACATTCCATCATTTCAAGCATCAATTCATCTCATTTTAGTGTTCATTTCATCGCAGCAATTCAATGTTCAAGAGACAAGCATCATTTCAATGTTCATTCTCTAGCTTCTTAGTGGTATTGACTTGTGGCATTAGCAACTTGATATCGATCAACGGATGTTGAAAGACAATTATTTAGTTGGTATGAAGGAATAGCGAGAGGGACAAAACCACCACAGAGATCCACACTCACCAAATTAGAGAATCGCAGATAGAGAGAGGAACACTTGCACGCTTAGCCTTTCGTCACGCATCAGTCTGCAATGGCACTAAAAGTTTGGTTAATACTCCGTCTCGTTATGTTTCCTTCTGTCAGAATTCTCAAGAATGAATGCTATACAAATCGATAAAAACGGGCAAAAATCAAATCATCGAAAACTATTCAGAAAAGCACCCATCAAAATCAAGCAGCAAAACCAGCAACAAAATATCCAGAGAAAACTCTTGGACGCATTTTAAAAGAAACCAATCCATTAGTTGGAAAGGTTCGTATGAATTTGTCCGTGATCGATTCGATGCCGACAAAAAGTTTTCCCAATACTCGATTCCGACCGAGTTAACCAAGCCACAAGCCTTACATAGTGAACCGCTAGGAGCGGGGAACTACATAATATACCACTAAAAAAAAGTTTCATCCTCGAAACTTAAAGCAAAAGTCCTACCTCAAAATTATCAAACAGCAAGGGGTATTCCACCCTCATCTCCTCCTCTAGTTCCCACGTCGACACTTCGACCGCATGGTTCTACCATAGCACGTTGACCAAGGACATTGTTCGATTCCGTAAAACTTTCTCCTTTCTGTCCAAAATTTGGACATGCTTTTCAGTGTAGGATAGGTCAGCGCTTAGCTGCAACTGATAGAAGTTCACTACGTGACTTGTATCATGCACGTACTTCCGCAGTTGGGACACATGGAAAACATCGTACACATCAGCCAGAGCCGGAGGTAGTGCAAGTCGATAAGCCACTGAGGTTACCTTCTCCAAAATCTTGAAAGGTCCAACGAATCTCGGGCTCAGCTTTTTCTTCATCCCAAACCGTATTACACTTCGCATAGGTGTGACCTTCAAGAAGACATGATCGCCCGCTGTAAATTCCAAAGGTTGTCGATGTACATCCGCATAACTCTTTTGTCGACTTTGAGCAACTCTAAGCCTTTCCCAAATTAAGCGGACCCTCTCGACGGCCTGTTCCATAAGTTCTGGCCCGAGCACTTGCCGTTCGTCGACTTCATTCCAGCATATCGGTGATCTACATTTTCGTCCATACAAGGCTTCTTACGGGGCCATCCGGATACTTGCCTGATAACTGTTGTTATAGGCAAATTCTGCCAATAAAAGATGTGTATCCCAATTTGTCTTCGAATCGAGCACGCACAATCTTAACATATCTTCAAGGATCTGATTTACTCTTTTCGTCAGTCCATCAATCTGTAGATGGTATGCCGAACCAAAATTCAACTTTATGCCTAATGCTGAGTGCAGACTTATCCAAAATTGTGACAAGAACCGCCCGTCTCTATCTGACACTATAGAAGCTGGCACCCCGTATAATCAGACAATTTCATTCATATAGATCTGAGCTAACCGTTCAACGCTGCATGTCACTTTTATTGCAATGAAATGAGCCGACTTGGTTAATCTATCCACGATCACCCAAATCGCATCATTTTCTTTCTGCATTTTTGGTAGGCCCACTATGAAATCCATGCTGATATTTGTAGGATGTGGAAAATTATGACACGCTGTCATTTTCATCCATACGCTTAAAGACAGATGTCAGTTGAAGCCATACGCTCAAACAGAAGTCATACGCTCAAGGCTATACGCTCAGTAAAGAACCATACGTTCAGTTCAGAGTTGTACGCTCATTCAAAAGCCATACGCTCAGTAAATATTTTATTATTTACTGAAGTGACAGCACAGCATATGTTTAAATGAGGAATGAATCTGACACTTCATCTTTTGTGCAAAGACAGCTGTCAGGTGAAAAGTAACCGTCGTATAGGTTTTCGAAGAGTCTGTTTTGTCTTTTATGAGGACAACTCAGCAGCCTTCATAAATACAAAAGCCATCATTACTGTCAGTTTTGACAGTCTGTCAGCCGTCAAATCCGCAGTCACGACGCTCGAGAAGATTTTGTCAGTTATGGGAAGATATGGTGTACCAAAGAAGATTGATGATAGCCACGTGGCCACTTCTCCAGTGAGCGTATCGACCTCACATGACTCCTTCTTCACCCAGCCAAGTGAGCGTATGGACCTCACATGATTCCTTGCTGACCAAGCGAGCGTATGATCTCCATACGACTCCTTGCCCATAAAGTGAGCGTATGGATTTCCTATGGCACTACGCTGTCCAAATCAGCGTATGACTCCTCTTCAAAAGCTAGCGTATGACTCTACAGCAGTTGTATCCAGGATGATTTTCAACGTACAGTCAACACACGTTCTCACGTGTCCTGTACTCAGTTACTCATTTATTCAGAAGTTATGCAATGTGGCCTACATGCCATCAATCTCTCCTGAATGTGCTTCACTACTCTCAACCGCACGCCAACGTGTCTTCGTCAGAATTTGCCACGCGTCCCTGCAGTTTTGCACACGTCAAGTAACTACCTGAGCGTATGGTTCAGGACAGTTATCCAGAACTCTATAAAAGAGAGTTTCTTCACCTTCATGAGGAGAGGTCATTTTTCAGAGAGAACAGAGAGATTGCCCAGTTGCTGTCCAAGTTCTTCGAAGTTCGAGTTTTCATCATCGCATCGTCCAAGGGATAAAGTAGTCGTCTTCTAGATTAGATTCCTACAGTTATAATTTTCTCAGATACAAAATAAATAAAGTGAATTTATTTATGGAAAACAAATTGGCGACTCTGCTGGGGAAGCTGTCTCCTCCAACGAGATAGCAACAACTCAATGCGATACTTCGTCGATCGGCTCGACGAAGAAGACGATGGTCGTACAATTCGACCAATCTGCTTACGAAGAAATGCTCAAGGCGAAGGAGGGCCGAACTGCTTCCTCCGCTCTTTCTGCTGCCAAGAAGATGGAACGTTCTGTCTATGTCCCCAAGTCTTCTTCGACAGCCCGAGATGTTCCTGTCACTTCTCACGTTGACAAGAACACATCTTCAACTTCAACAAAGCACACTTCTGCTTCCCTGAACACAGCAACAATGGTTTCCCCTAGTCATGCTGACAAAATTGGTTCTTTAACCAAGTCAGTGTGTCCAAGGAAAACCATCTCTGGACATGTCAAAGTCCCTTCTCCTTCTGCTCTTACGACAGCAATCGGCTCTTTAGCCATTGATGACTCTGTGCGTACAGCAGTCAGAGGGCAGCATGCGGTAAAGTCAGCGTACGCTAAGCAAAAGCCAGCGTATGCTACCAAGAAGGCAGCGTACACTGAGCAAAGACCAGCGTATGCCAACAAGAAGGCAGCGTACGCTAAGCAAAAGCCAGCATATGCTAACAAGAAGTCGGCGTATGCTGACAGATACAGTCCTTTGACTGATTCTCAAAATCAGACTGGGGGTTCTCTTTCACAGAACCTACAAATGATTCCCCCACAACTTGCGCATCTTGTGCCAACCAAGGAGAAAGGCTCTTTAGTCGATTCCTCTACTTCTGAGGTCTTTACCTCTGGAGTTAATTTGACTAGTACTTTTACTAGCTCAAACAAAGAAAAACGCCTTTTGGCTAATTCTTCTAAAGATGGATTATTACCGACTCCTAGTCGGAATAATACTCATCTCCCTTCTCTCAAAATTTCTCGATCTGAGAAAGGCAAGTTACAAGTATCCAAAACTGATACCAAAGTCATATCTCCCACGGATCTTCGTAACAAGCTTAATCAAAATCACCACAGTTATGCTTCTGGTATTAAAAAGTCTTATCAAATTGAGACAAGTGTACTAGACCCTGATGTTGAATATGCCAGGAACTATGTGGCTCAAATTAATCGGTCTCTATACACTCAAGAACCAAGAAGACAGAAGAACAAAAGACAAGTTTCTACACAGAAACTATCTTCCAGTACTTCCTAATCTATCCCTACAGATCTCCGGGAATATTTACAAAACAAACGGAGAATCGACACTCCATCTGGCTATGGCATTGCCCATATTCGCCATGAAAAGCATGGTTGTGACTTCCAACCTTGGGTTGTCATCCAATGTTGTTGTTCACCGAAAAGACGGTCTGTTTTGAACGGATTCAATATGAACCAACATCAGATGAAGATGAACCTCTTTATGCTTTTGTTAACATGACCTCCAGAAATATTGGAGGTAGAATCCGGTCTGACGCTATATCAGATTCTGAAGATGGTGTTTATCTTGGCACCCGATCCAGGACCGGAGCCTTGGCCAGAATCTCTTCTTCTTCTCATCCAAGTAATAATCCGGAGATCACGGAAGATTTCCTTGGAGAGTCCAACTTTTCGGCATTAACTCCTGTAAACAGTCCCGGAAAAGATACTGATTCTTACAGCGATGATTCAGAGCAAACTGTTTCATCATATATCCCTCGAATGATTACCACTTACATGGCAGAAGGTGATCATGAACCTTCGATTCGCAATGAGGCTCATGAACAGAGGATTTCTTCTTTAGAACAACAATTGCGAGCTATGGCAGATACATTGAGTGCTATGCATAATCTAATGCAGGCTCAACAACAGACAGCACCACCAGTGGTATTGAATTCCCCTGTTGTTCCAAACCCCGAACCCTCTACTATTCCGGGGGTACAATCTAATGTTCCTGTACAAACCACCCCAAGTCACTCTGGAGCTGGGGGTGGTACATATGCTGCAGTCCCTCCTCCCAATTACACTCAACAAGTCACAACTCCACAATCCTCTGGAATTGTTACAGAAGAGTTAAAGAATCTCAAAACTCAGTTTGAGGCATTCAAACAGAAGGATGGTTTACAAAGGTTAGGTATCAAGCAACCTTATCCGATAGAATGGAAGCAAGTATCATATCCTCCTAAATACAAGCCTCCGACTATCTCCTTCTTTGATGGGACTACTTCCCCAAGTCAGTTCATTAATCACTTTGAAGTAATGACTGATCAATTGCAACCAAGCGATGCCCTCCTTACTCGGGTGTTTGTTGGATGTCTCAAAGGAACGGCTTATGAATGGTACAGAAGTCTCCCTGACGGGTATATTACTTCATTTACCGGTTTCAAACAAATGTTCCTTGAACGATTCTACGAAGGGCTCAATGATATGACCATGTCGGCCCTCATAAGAATCAAACAGAAGAATAATGAGACCACTGAGGAATTCATTGAGAGATTCAGAAGAGAAGCCCTCAAAATGCCTCTTGGAACTCCCGATGCTGTTACGATCGACACTTGCAAGTCGAACCTCTTACCAATTATCAGCATGTGGACAGGGTCCACTCAGTTCCAAGATTGGCCTTCATTCATCGTCAGTGCCAAAGCTGCCGAAGTCAGTGCTGAGACCTTCAAAGGTCTGGGGGTACAAATGGCTCCCAAAGAATCAAATCAGAGTGCTAGCAATAGTACTCGACCCAACAATCGCAAAGGGAAAGAAGCTCTGGAAGTCAATCTCCAAAGCAGTAGTCAAGAAGTAAAGACTACCCAAGTTACTTCAGCTCCAACAAATCAACAACAGAGATCTCCTCGGCCGAAAGAAGAATATTCTTTCGATGATGACGATGTTCAGGGTATCTTTGAATGCTTGCTCAAAGGTAATAAAATACAATTGCCAGAAATTAAAAAGCCTGATGAAGCCAATAAAACAGATCATCCAAAATACTGTCCATACCATAAAATGCTGGGTCACACCATCCGGTCTTGCTATGTATTAAAAGGAAAGATCCAGGAGATGATTAAATCAGGAGCTGTGACACTAACACCCAAAGACAAGACAGTCACAGCAAATGTGATTTCAATGCAGTTTGGTGATTTCCCTCCTTTAATGGTGGAAAGTGGGATTGTTCCTATTCCCAAAGCAACTCTCGAGGTGGTGAATATCCCACCAGCACAGAATGAAGGACTTGTTCCTGTCACAACTAAGAAGGGAGAAATCATGTGGATCCACCCAGACTTAAAGACAGAGTTTGAGACACCTTCCTCTTCTCCTCGGAAGACTCCTTCATCTAAAAAGAAACTCGGGAAAATTAAGTCATGCAATGTGACTTCTAGTACTACACCCGATTTTTATTTAACCTCTACTTTCATCTTAGCAGGAAATTCACTCCCTACTGAGGTAAAAACTGTACCTCAATTTGAAGATAAGTACAAGCCTGCATTCCATCTATATAGTTCACAATCTCGTGAATTAATGGCAAAGATGGGCTATGATCTAGCCACTGCTCCTGGTCTGAACTTAGGCAAAGGACTCCGAGCACCTTTTGCCCTCATTATGAGACATAATCAATCTCGTGTTGGTCTCGGCTTCTGGGACGAAGCTCTCATCAAGCATAAAAGAACCAAAAGCAAGATGAAGAATTGCAACATGGTTTCGATAGATCCTGAACCAGAATCTGAAGTTGAAGTTCATGCTGGAACTCGGTCAGGAAAAATATATCTCAAAGATTATGCTGACACTTCTGGAGAAACCTCTGATGTCCCTCCGGCTACAGCCCCAACACCAGTCTCTACTGAAGAACCTTCAAATGTTCCTGTCGAGACAGTTCCATCTAAACCAACAACAGCTGACAAGGGCAAACAACAAGTCCGCTTCGACAAACCATTGAAGAAATCATCCCCTACAGAACTTGAAAAGCCTTATAATTTTGATATATTGGCTCAACTAGCCAATACACCAGCTAAATTGTCAATCTTCGAACTCTTACGTCTCTCTAAAGAGACTCGAGAAACTTTGAGTGAAGCACTGTTACAAGCAGAAATTTGCTTAACTCTCCTCAAGAAGTTGGAAACAGAACCTGTCTCTCACTGCCATAATGTATTGGAATTTATTCCAAACATTACCTTTACGCAGGACGATATGCTGCTAGAGGATAATCGACATGATCGTCCTTTATATCATACAGGATATATTGATTCTATAAAGGTTGATCGTTTATTGATTGATCCAGGATCCGCTCTCAGTATTATGCCAAAGGCTATGTTAGATGCATTGAAGATACCTGTGCATAGTCTTTCCAGCACTATCACTACCATCTTGGGATTCAATCAAGGAAAAAGTGAGCCTTTAGGCAAGATTCGCCTTAAATTTCAAATAGGCGATCTTCGTACTAAGGTTACTTTTTACATCATCGACAATCATAGTTGCTCGTACAATGCTCTATTGGGGAGACCTTTCTTGCATGAACATAATATTGTTCCTTCAACTCTTCATCAGTGCTTCAAATATGTTGATGATAATGGAGAGGTTCAAAAAGAAGTGGCAGATCTTTACCCATTCAGAGGAGTCGAAGCTTACTTCAATGACGCTCGCATGTACAAAGATGAATACTCGAAAGTCTTGCAAGCTATGGATAATGAAGATGACACATCCAAAGTTGATACCTTTATTATTCCTGTAAAAGGGCGTATTACTCCTCCACAGTCTGTTAAAACATCTGAAGAAGGCTCATTGATAATTCCGGTCAGTGGACGTAATACTTCATCATCCGCCCAAGGCTCACTGATAATTCCTGTCAGTGGACGCACTACTGTACCATCTTTCCAAGCTTCACAAAGTTCGTTGATCATTCCTGTCAGTGGATGCATCACTCTCCCTCCATCTTCTCAGGCTAGATCAGATACTCTAGTCATTCCAGTCAGTGGACGCATTACTTATCCACGGTCTTCTTCAAGGGAGCTCACCTCTTCTGAGCCTTTTGTTATCGATCTTAATCGAAACAAAAATTCTAACTGTTCTTCTTCTTCCCCCTTTGTCATTAATCTGACTAAGTCTGATAAGGCTCAGCCTTCTGTTGTAAATACAGCATCTAGTATTAATGAAGCATCTCCTTTGCAGTATATTGATGTTTGTAGTTATGTGCAAAGTTATTTACAATTGCTAGATAGCTTAGAGCCACTAACTATAGGGGTTGTTCAAGCTCTTCATACAGACGTATCATTAGACTCTATACAGAAATCATACTTTGTGGTCCCCAGTCGAAAGAAGGGAGAAAATCCAATATTTTTCTATAAAGGACCTCAGAATCCTCCTAATCTGGAGGAGGATGATATAAATGACGATACTGGAAGATTACAGCTACGTCGCTACAGTCAGCAATCCAAAAATATCATCAAGAATATGGGTTATGATTTCAGAACCAGTCTTAATGGAAAAGGAAGAAGAATGCCTGTTCGAATTCCTCCATTAAAATATGGAAGGACAAAATGTGGTTTAGGTTACATTGCTCCCACCCCTTTTATCAACATAGTTCATGAAGAGTCAAAATTCAATAAAGACGAACAATCTGAAGATGAACGATCTGAGTCTTCTGATTTCCTTTCTTGGGATTCTGATACGAGTGTTGGCGATCTTCATCGCTCTATTCTATCCATCAATATGGTCTCTGTTGATGGCCCACAAGAAAATGGTGAAGATGAGAATGATTTTGAAATATCACCTGAATCAGAACAATGGGCTCAAAGATTAGATAATCAATGGAAATTTAGGTTCGAACAGAGGGAACCTCCTATTGAAGATAAACTGATCCAAATTGATGTTGGTGAAGAAGGTTCCCCTAAACCAATATTCATCAGTGAGAGTCTTTCAGAAACAGATAAGCAAGATATGATCAAGCTTATTCGTGATTACATCGATGTCTTCGCCTGGAGCTACGAGGATATGCCAGGACTAGATCCGAAGATCGCAATGCACAAGCTTAATATTATGCCAAATGCTAAACCGGTCAAACAGCAACAGCGACGATTTTGTCCAGATATTATGGATGCAATTGAAGCTGAAGTCAACAAGCTTATGGCTTCCGGATTTATCAGAGAGGAACAACATCCTGAATGGGTGGCCAACATCGTTCCTGTCCTCAAGAAGACCGGCAAGATCCGAGTCTGTATAGACTTTCGTGATCTCAATGCTGCTTGTCCTAAAGACGAGTTTCCTCTTCCAATTACAGATGTAATGATTGATAACACATGTGGTTTCAAACGAATGTCATTCATGGATGGGTATTCGGGGTATAATCAAATCACGATGTTTCCAGATGACGAGAGACATACTTCTTTCAGAACACCGATCGGTACATATTGTTATACAGTGATGCCGTTTGGTCTCAAAAATGCAGGAGCAACATATCAACGAGCAATGAGCACTATATTCCGTAAACATCTCCGGAAAATAGTCGAATGCTATGTTGATGATATTGCAGTCAAAAGTCGACGAAAGGAGGATCATATCCAAGATTTGAAGACTATATTTGATTTAATGCGTCAGCATCAACTTAAAATGAACCCTACTAAGTCCTTCCAAGGCGTCTCTAGTGGCAAATTTCTCGGCTTCGTCATTACCGCTAAAGGTATACACGTGGATCCCGAGAAGATCAAAGCCATCCAAGAGATGCGTCCTCCACGCACCTTAAAAGAGCTACGAGGATTTCAAGGAAGGATTGCTTATATCAGGAGATTCATTTCCAACTTATCAGGACGCTGCAGACCATTCCACAAACTTCTGAAGAAAGGTGTATCTTTCATCTGGAACGAAGAATGTCAAAAAGCATTTGACGACATCAAACAGTACCTCATGAACCCTCCAATTTTGGTACCTCCCGTCTCGGGAATACCATTTCTCCTATATGTTCAAGCTATGGATCATTCTCTTGGTGCATTACTCGCCCAGAAAAATAAAGATGGTCATGAACAGGCCATTTATTATCTCAGTCGCACAATGACAGGCGCTGAACCGCGTTATTCTCCAATCAAGAAAGAATGCCTAGCATTAATGTTTGCTGTTCAGAAAATGCGACATTATATTATCGGTCAGACGATTCACGTCATTTCCAGAGTGAATCCACTCAGGATTATGATGAAGAAACCCGGTATTCTCAACTCTAGACTTGCTAATTGGGGAATCTTGTTAGTCCAATACGACATGCATTATATTCCTCAGAAGTCGGTTAAAGGACAGGCTCTTGCTGATTTTCTAGCAGCTCATGCAGTCCCAGAAGATTCTAAATTATATGATGAGATTCCCGATGAAGTTCTGGATTCAAATATGGTTTCTGAAAAAGTTCCTACCTGGCGTCTATTCTTTGATGGAGCATCTAGAATAGGTCCTAACGGCGATATTGTCGCTGGAGTTGGAATTGTTCTTGTATCCCCAGAGGGATTAACTATTCAGAGGGCTTATTCTCTGGATCAATCATGTTCAAATAATGTTGCAGAATACAATGCGTTGCTCATTGGTCTTCAACTCGCTAAACATCTGGATGTTCAATATTTAGAAGTTTATGGAGACTCTAAGCTTATCATCAATCAGATCAGAGGAACATATAAAGTTCGTCATCAAGATTTGATACCTTATCATCGAACAGCACTCTCTATGGCCTCCTCCTTTGCAGGTTTCTTTATTGAACATGTTCGACGAGCCTATAATGCAGAAGCTGATGCTTTGGCTAATCTTGCTGCTGTATTAGCCATACCAATCAGACGTCAGCAAGTGATAGTGGTTTATAACCGAGAACTATTCTGCGTTGAAAATAATCTGGCTTTGGCTTTTCCCCATAATCCAGACGAAGATTCTCTCAACTTTGATGCTGAATTAAAGTTTGACGAAGTGTCCTTGTCTTCTTCCGATTCTACTATGGAATATGTCTTTTCTAACAAAATAGACACCGTAACTGAAGACTGGAGACGTCCGTTTCTGGACTTTGTGTTGTATGACATACTTCCTGATAACCCGAGTGAAGCAGCATCTATCCGGCGTCGGTCTCTCAGATTCTATTATAATCATACTACGAAGACACTATATCGTCGAGCCTATGATGGTCTTCTCCTTCGATGCATCGCTGGTGAAGAAGCACAATAGATAATCCGTGAAGCACATGATGGCGTCTGCGGAGCTCACCAGCCAGGTCCAAAACTTCAAGATCGTATCCGACGTATGGGTTATTATTGGCCCACGATGGTAGCTGATACCATTCAATATGCTCGGAAATGTAAAGCCTGTCAAATTCATGCAGACTTTATCCATCAACCATCGGAGTTCTTACACCCAACAGCGGCATCATGGCCCTTTGAAGCTTGGGGCATGGACGTAATCGGTCCTGTCAATCCACCATCATCAAAAGGACATCGGTTTATTCTAGCAATAACTGATTACTTTTCTAAATGGGCTGAAGCAATCCCGTTATCTGAAGTCAAGACTTCTAATGTTATCAACTTTGTCAAACATCATGTCATCTATCGATTTGGTGTTCCTCGGCGTATTATCCATGATAATGGACCACAGTTCGTCAGCCAGAAATTTACTCGATTCTGTGATGATCATCGAATTAATAATCTGGCTTCTACAGCATATAATCCAGCAGCCAATGGACTAGCAGAAGCTTTCAACAAAACAATCATCAAACTCTTGAAAAAGTTCGTTTCTTCCAATAAACGTAACTGGAGTGAGAAGCTTGGTGAATGTTTATGGGCTTATCGTACCACAGTTCGCAATGCGACCGGATGTACACCTTTTTCTTTGGTATATGGGTGTGAACCTGTTCTTCCCCTCGAGATACAAATTCCTTCTTTGAGAGTTGCAATCTCCAACGAATTTACAACAGAGAATAATGATCGACTTCGACTTCAAGAGCTGGAAGCTCTAGATGAAAAGCGATTGTATGCGCAACAAAATATCGAGCTATATCAAGCCCGAATCTCAAAAGCTTTTAATCGGAAAGTCAAAGTCAGAACATATCAGAAGGGAGAATTGGTCCTTACTGTCAGACGTCCGATGACCATGACACATATGAGCAAAGGCAAATTTGACGCGAAATGGGAAGGCCCATTCGTAGTAAACAAAGTCTTCTCTAATGGAGCATATCAGCTTGCCTCTATGGACGGGAAAGTCACGATGATGCCTATCAATGGCAAATTCTTAAAGAAATATTATGTATAAATTTCATCAATATATATAATATTTTCATTACTCCCTAGCAAGTGTAAAATAAAAATTTTATTCTTCTCTACAAAAGCTATTTCGATGTCGTTATCCCCAGCGGAAACTGATATTCTACCATGTATCATTTTCCCAGAGAATTTGATATTTTGTCTTATTAGATTCCCAGTGGATTTAATAAAGATCTTGTATAGAAAATCATGTCCATATCACCTCTGAATTTTCTATCTCAGTATGTACCATATTCTATGAAAATGATATCTCGTCCTTTTGATTTCTGAGTCTAAAGATCAGTGAATAAAGGCAAAATAATATAAAGCAGGAAGGATATATCATAAACAAAGTTTCCTTAAACAGAGTTTATTTGAGACAAATTCTTCAAGAAATACATCATCATGGAAGATCACTGGCATCCCTTTCGTACTTGGGACGAGGACCACATACATAATTAGCAAAAGAATTGAATACATCCCTTCCTGATCGCACCAAGAACTGACAGGCAGCCAGCCTCATTGCTTCTTCTTCTTCGGTTTCTCCTTGTTCGATCAGGAAATCCAAGATATCTTTCGGCAGCTTGGGAGCAGACGAGCTTTCGCCCGTCTCCTTCTTTTGTGGAGTCGAGTGCTCTTTAGCATTTTCATCAACTTTGGAGACGACTTCGGCTTTCTTCGTGTTCTCTTCGGAAGACATTTTGAATAAAAGAGAATAATATGTGATCCTTCTACTCAAAGAGATGCTCTATTTATAGGCATATATTTGCCAGAATTAAAGGAACGTGTCTTTTCCCGATATTCATTCATTAATACTTGACGGTTCATCCGTGCATTTATTATATTCATCCGATGGTTCGTCTGTTCATAATCTTCTATCGATTGGAATTCGTTATCTTTCACATTTTCATAACCTTTGACCTCTGTATAAATACAAATCTGACTTTCTTTTTTGAGTCTTTACATCCTATCACGTCCATATTACCTCTGATGGTATTGTACACTCTAAAAACAGAAATCAATATTTCTATTTATCATGTTCTTTTTACATCCAGAGAGATACAAAATCACTTCAGATAAAGAAGATTTATCATTTCCATTATCATATTTTCATAAAAAGTCTATTACATTTCTTAGACTTTCCTACAAATCATAATGGAAATCTATTACAAAATCTTGGATTTTCATTTCTATGTACAACTGAGATCTATTTCTTCTTGGATCTTCTCCGGCAATCTCGTTGTTTGTGGCAATTCCTGACTGTCTGGGCCTCAGTCACGACCAGATCAACAGGAAACAAACTCTGGTCTTATCTCTCAGACGAGAGGAGAACCACAGAGTATGGCAACACGATGGCGTGTTGTTGCCAATACAGCGCGTGGAGGAACGGCGGCACCTCAAGCAGATAGGAATGTATCCAAACCTTGGGATACAATTCCTAGTTCTGCCGTGAAAGGAACTCTACTACCCAATCTCTCGGGTAAGAGTTGACTCCACCGTCCAACTCTCCATGTATAAAGGCTCTTCCTACCAACAGAGGAAGGCCATTATATCTCATGGAGAGTTCTGAGTTGTTTGATTTACGCGTCAAAAGCGTATGAGCTCTCTGATGTAGATGTCAGAAGGACATTCTCCATAGCATCCACATCGCCAATGCCAGTTCTGAAGCTGAAGAAAAGACTTAGCCAAGTTTCTACGGAAAACAGCAAGAGGAAAAGAATTAAATCAACAGAAATGCCATATACGCTCAGAAACAGAAAGCCTATTTTCCAAAACAACGAAAACAGTATGTGTATTACACTGGATTTACCTTCAGGATTGACATTGAGAATTGGCAAACTGATGTCTGACATATTGCTCAGAATTCGAATGTTCAGGAGCATTTTGCTTTCTGATTTGAGATTGAAATCTCACGTTGGTTCTCAGAGAAAAGAAAGAGAAAAGGAAGATGGAAATGAGTTCTGTGAAACTATTCTATCTATTTAAAGTATGGAGCATGAACCTATTCTTGGAAAGGATCCGCATGAATAGCGCTCGTAAACGTGGAATGAATGACACGTGTACTTTGGAAACCAGCACAGCCTTGGAAATATTCAAAGAGTGCTTTCCACAACGTTGGAAGATAGCGTAACTTACGGGCTATTTATTGGTGCACGCTATTCATTGGCGTACGTTATTTAGCGTAATTCACAACGTTAAAGGACAGCGTAATTTATAGCGTAACATACGCTGACATACGCTATTCAGCAGAATTCACAAAACATTGGAAAATAGCGTAATATACGCTATTTCATTGGCATACGCTATCTAGCGTAACTTACAACTTGGAAGACGGCGTATTCTACAGTTATTCATCGGTGCACGTTGGTTTTCAACACGGATTTGGACTAAACAGAGGATTCTTGAATATTCATTTTTCATTAAGGCACTGATGGCCTTACAAAAAAAAAGGGAGGAAAAGGAAAGGAGTGCAATAAAGTCACGCTCTATTTTCCAGAGCGACTAAGCTTGACGCCTAACTCTTCTACGCTTTGGACCCCCATGCGGTGTAACAGAGCAACGAACATTTTACGCTTCTCTGCGAGGCTCTGCCCATCAGAAGAAGAGGAGCCGTCCAGACCAAAGTAGCCCAAGAAATTCTTGGCTAAATGCATAGGGTCGTCCTTGAGCTCGATGACGACAGGTTCGGGTTCTTGGCCCCCAAAAGTGGGGTCACCCTGGGAACAGAATCCCAACTTACGTGCTTCTTCTTCAGCGGCTTCCTTTGGAGTCATGGTTTCAAAAGATGAAAGTCAAAAATTGAATTCTCTCGGTTTATATAATAGAGCTTGCTGGCTGTTCATATTCTTCCATCAGATTCAATCAATCTCGAAAAATGAAGAGTCATCATGACATTTAATGAACTTAATGCCAGCGTGTCAGGACTCATTCCCACTTTCTGTTCAAAGTAATTTCGAACTTTTGAAACTCATAAAGTTCGAAAACTTTAAAGGGGGTCTTGTAGGATGTGGAAAATTATGACACGCTGTCATTTTCATCCATACGCTTAAAGACAGATGTCAGTTGAAGCCATACGCTCAAACAGAAGTCATACGCTCAAGGCTATACGCTCAGTTAAGAACCATATGTTCAGTTCAGAGTTGTACGCTCATTCAAAAGCCATACGCTCAGTAAATATTTTATTATTTACTGAAGTGACAGCACAGCATATGTTTAAATGAGGAATGAATCTGACACTTCATCTTTTGTGCAAAGACAGCTGTTACGTGAAAAGTAACCGTCGTATAGGTTTTCGAAGAGTCAATTTTGTCTTTTACGAGGACAACTCAGCAGCCTTCATAAATACAAAAGCCATCATTACTGTCAGTTTTGACAGTCTGTCAGCCGTCAAATCTGCAGTCACGACGCTCGAGAAGATTTTGTCAGTTATGGGAAGATATGGTGTACCAAAGAAGATTGATGATAGCCACGTGGCCACTTCTCCAGTGAGCGTATCGACCTCACATGACTCCTTCTTCACCCAGCCAAGTGAGCGTATGGACCTCACATGATTCCTTGCTGACCAAGCGAGCGTATGATCTCCATACGACTCCTTGCCCATAAAGTGAGCGTATGGATTTCCTATGGCACTACGCTGTCCAAATCAGCGTATGACTCCTCTTCAAAAGCTAGCGTATGACTCTACAGCAGTTGTATCCAGGATGATTTTCAACGTACAGTCAACACACGTTCTCACGTGTCCTGTACTCAGTTACTCATTTATTCAGAAGTTATGCAATATGGCCTTCATGCCATCAATCTCTCCTGAATGTGCTCTACTACTCTCAACCGCACGCCAACGTGTCTTCGTCAGAATTTGCCACGCGTCCCTGCAGTTTTGCACACGTCAAGTAACTACCTGAGCGTATGGTTCAGGACAGTTATCCAGAACTCTATAAAAGAGAGTTTCTTCACCTTCATGAGGAGAGGTCATTTTTTAGAGAGAACAGAGAGATTGCCCAGTTGCTGTCCAAGTTCTTCGAAGTTCGAGTTTTCTTCATCGCATCGTCCAAGGGATAAAGTAATCGTCTTCTAGATTAGATTCCTACAGTTGTAATTTTCTCAGATACAAAATAAATAAAGTGAATTTATTTATGGAAAACAATATTATCCCATTTCTACTGTGGAATAGCCAGATTTTGTAGTTTTCTGCTGGCCGTTGGTGTTCGGCCTTCATACGCTGACAAGATAAGCATTGTGACACAAATAGAGCCACATTATTCTTTATAGCATGCCACCAAAATGTTATGCACAGATCTTTGTACATTTTAGTGCTTCCCAGATGCAAGAAATACTTTGCAAAATGAGCCTCCGTCAGTATTTTCTTTCTGAGTTCCTCGTCCTTAGGAAAGCACAATCTTCTCTTGACACGAATAGTGTCATCTTCTACTGCAAATTCGGTCATCTTTTCTACTAGAATCAACTCGCGTATCTTCTGCAGAAACGGATCGTCCTTCTGAGCAGTCTTTATCCTTCCCTGGAGGCTCGACTCAAGCTGCAATTGAGCCAACTGTATATTATGTGTACGAATTCTGAATTCGATGCCCATCTCTTCAAGATCTCGTAGTACCTCCTTTGTTACTGCTAGTGTCCCAACGAATTTTTGACTCAAGGCATCAGCTACCACGTTCCCTTTACCCGGCGTGTAGGAAATTGTCAAGTCGTAGTCCTTGATCAATTCTAACCAACACCGCTGCCTCAAATTCAATTCTTTTTGTGTGAATATGTACTTCAGGCTTTTGTGATCCGTGAAGATCTCACAGGACACAAGGACACACCATAGAGATAGTGTCACCACAATTTCAATGCGAACACAATCGCTGTCAGTTCTAAGTCATGAGTTGGGTAATTCTTCTCATGCTGTTTGAGTTGTCTCGACACATATGATATTATCTTTCCACGTTGCATGAGAACACATCCTAAACCAAGTTCCGATGCACTACTGTAGATCTGAGCCTTCTGGAAGTGCTAAAATTGGAGCCATGATGAGCTGCTGCTTTAGTTCCTGAAAACTACTCTCACAGTCGTCGATCTACTTAAATATGACTCTCTTCTGAGAGAGGCGAGTCAGAGGCGAAGCGATTCTTGAAAAGTCTTTCACAAACCTATAGTAGTATCCGGCTAAACCAAGGAAACTTCGTATCTCACTAGTTGATATAGATTGTTTCCAGTCTACCACTGTCTCAATCTTCTTTGGGTCAACGGCAACACCTTCTGTCGAAACAACATGCCCTAGGAACGATACGATGTTCATCCAAAATTTATATTTGCTCAGTTTGTATACAACTAATTTTCTCGCAGTGTCTGAAGTACCTCTCTCAAGTGTCCGACATGTGTCTCCCTGTCCTTTGAGTAGATCAAGATGTCATCGATGAATACAACAACGAACTTGTCTAAGAACGGTCGAAATACTCTATTCATTAGATTCATAAAGGCTGCTGGAGCATTAGTCAAACCGAATGGCATGACCAAAAACTCATAGTGTCCGTATCTCGTACGGAAAGCTGACTTAGGGACATCGTCGGGTCTGATCTTCAACTAGTGGTATCCTGAACGAAGATCGATTTTAGAAAACACGGTCGCCCCTTGTAGCTGATCGAACAGATCATTTATCCTTGGCAAGGGATACTTGTTACGGATGGTTGCCTTATTTAGTTCTCTGTAATTGATGCACAGCCGCATCGTCCCATCCTTCTTCTTTACAAACAGCATCGGAGCTCTCTATGGCGATACACTTGGCGAATGTATTCACGGTCTAGTAATTCTTATAGCTGTACCTTTATTTTCTTTAATTCTGCCAGAGCTATCCTGTACGGCACCTTCAATATCGGGTGAGTATCCGGGAATGTATCAATTGTGAATTCAATTTCTCTATCTGGCGGCATTCCAGGTATCTCGTCCGGGAACACGTCGAAGAACTCTGCCACGATTTTGGTCTGATTCGAGCCTACACTCTTCATCCGAGTGTCTTGAACAGAAGCAAGGTACCCTTCACACCCTGAGTACAATATGTGCCTTACTGTAACTGCCGATATTACCATTGGTCCTTGGAACGTCAAGCCATACGAGTAAGAGAACTCTGTTTCTCTGGGTAGACGAAACACAACTCTCTTATCCGCATAGTCGATTGTCGTATGACAGGCGCTGAGCCAGTCCATTTCTAAGATGATGTCATACTCTTTGATATCGAGTACAATTGCATCCAAGGATAAAGTCTTGCCTCCAATTTTGATGTAGCCATCCCTGCAAATTAAAGTTGCAGGCATATCTACTCCTGAAGGAGTACTAACATACAGAGCCGTCTTTAGTAGAGTCATACAAAATTTATTTTCTATTGCAAAATCAGACGAGATAAAGCAATGAGTAGCACCAGAATCAAATAGTACCATCGCAGGTATGCCTTTGTACAACAACATACATGTTATAACGTTCTCCGCAACCTGGGCCTCTGCCTGAGTCAAGGCATAAACCCTTCCTTGCGCACCTTGTTGTTGATTCGGCGCATTCCCAGTTGGAGCAGGTAAGGCCAGTGGTGCCTGACCACGAATCTAATTGTTATGTTGGCCCCTGTTTTGATTATTATTTTGTCCATGAGGAGGATACTGATTCCCTTCCCTGCCTCTACAGTCAACTGCCCTGTGACCTATACCTCCACATTTGAAACAACCAGTACGACAGTCTTCAGTTTTATGCCCCCATCGGTTGCATTTATTACAACATGGCAACTGTTGCTGAGGTCCCTGTTGTCCCCTGTGTTATGACGCTTAGGTGCGTCATTTCTCCTTCGACGACCAAGGTCGTTTCTGGTTACTGCTTTAGTAGTTCTGTCTTGTCCCACGACTAGCCGACTGATGAAATCTCTCCATCTCGAGAGCTGTTTCGTACGCCTCCCATTAGGACGTATACTGCACATCGCACTGCAGGCCATCATTCAAGCCTTGTACGAATCTTCCTCGCTTCGCATCATCATTCGGAACCACGTATCTAGCGAATGCAACTCTCTTCAAAAATTCGGTTTCATAATCATCCACTGACATACTGTCCTGTTGGAGTGCTATAAACTCCTTTTCTTTCTGTTGACGGACAGCTGGTGGAATGAATTGGGCAATAAAAGCCTGCTTGAAGGTCTCCCAAGATATCTTCATATCCGGACTATTACCGTAAAGTGCATGTCTCTGCGAAGTCCACCAGTCCTGGAACTTGAGACAAAGTTGTACAGCAGTACACTCTACCCTCTTACTGCCCTGTATATCCAACATTCAAAAGTAGCCCTCAAGTAAGTTCAAGAAGCCCATCACTTCATCTGGCTTCGCCCTTCAATTAAACTCAGGCGGGTCACAGCTTTTGAATTTTGAGAACTTGAAGCTCGTTCTCTTCCGTATTGGTGTTTCAGGTTTCTTTGCTGGCACTTTTACGGTCTCGGTTGCTGCAGCCTTTGCAAAAACATTGGAATCGACCGTCAGCTTGGTGACAATCTGAGACAGATTATCCACTTGCCTTTGTTGAGCATCCAGCTGCTCCTGAAACTGATACTGAAGCTGCTCTTGAAGTGCGTGATATTGAGTTTTGCTCTGTTTTCTCTGAGCTTCTATTAGTTTTATTAGTGTAGGTCCTAAAAATCAAGTTGCACCCATCAAAAAAGCAATGAAAATCAAATTGCACACCCTTCAAATGAACTACGCAGGAGACGGATTGTGTAACAACTCAACTGCGCAAGCTGAACTGTGCACTCATCCGAGCACGCTAGCTGACGTGGCAACGTCATCATTACCTGACACAAAATCAGATCTTCTGACAACTGACAGCCCGAAGAACGAGGAAACTGTTCGTTTCTTGTGCCATGCCGCCATGACAGCTGTCTAGCGCGGTCCAGCTACCAAAAGCCAGTACAATCTACCAGATCCTCTTCAGCGCAGTTCGATTTGAGCGTAGTTTGAAGCTAGCGTAGTTCAAGTAGCGCAATCCATCAAGATAATTGACATTTTGTACGTGGCATACATGCCATCAATTGCTCACCATGTGGCAACCGTCTGTACACGACCATGCGCATTTCAATCAAACAATGCCACGCGTCTCATACAATTGGCCCACGATCGAATAACTGTCAGCGCAACTGGTAGTCTGCGCAGTCCAATGCCTGCGCAATCCATCATGCGCAATCCAGAAATAACTACTAATTAGTTGTTTTCCAGAACTCTATAAATAGAGTTTCAAGTCCTTCATTATGAAGATCATATCATTCAAGATCATCACCAGAGATCAGGAGTTCTTGTCAAAGTGCTGCTGCATTCTTCAGAGGCTATCGTCTTCAAAGTTCACATCGTCCAAGGGATAAAGCGATCGTCTTCAGATCGGATTCCTATAGTTGTACTTTTCCAGAATTCTATTATAATTTTCTTACAAAGTTTGTAAAATAAAGAACACTTTTGTTTTTGCAAACAAAATGGCGACTCTGCTGGGGACGACTTTCTCCTCCGACGAGGAAGTGACAACTCAATGTGACGTTGCGTCTATCGGAAAGACGCAGAAGACACTGGTTGTAAAGGTCAACCAGACGGCCTACGAGGCGATGATCAACTCCGGGACTACTCATCGCACTGCAACTTCTGCCAAGAGCAAAGTCTGTTCAGTGTGGACTCCAAAGTCCTCTGCACAATCCTATGCGTAATTCTCTGCGCAGTCTGCTGTTTCTGCTCCCAAAACTGCTGCGCAGTCTGCTGCCTCTACTGTCCATACGCAGTATATTGCTCCTCTTGCCAGTGCACAAACCACTTCCTATGCTGCTCTGGCAAAGTGCAAGACTCATCTTCCCCTGGCGCAGTTGGCTGTAACTCTTCCTGCGCAGTCCACCACTCCATCAACCAGAGTGCAACTCAAGTACTCTGAAGTCAAGACTCCTACTGCGCAAGCTACAGTGTCTGTAGCCAAAAGGCCATCTGTCAAAGCTTCTCATGCGCAACCAGCCAATGCGCCTACTACCACTTCAACCCCTGCGCAAACTGTGTCAGCACAGTCTAAGAGGGATAGCCTTTTGGCTACTCTCCCTTCTTCTCACAGCAAGGGAAAAAACTCTGCTCCTCTTCCCAAGCACCCTGTTGCTCCAGCACAATCCACTGGGGGTAGTCTGCTGACTATTCCTCCTCCTCCTCAGAACAAAGGAAAAGGCCCGTTGGTCTTTTCTCAAACTTCCTCGTTCCACGACTTGGAAGACAACAGAGGGAAACGCTCTTTAGCCAACCCTTCTTCACAAAACAAGAGAAAAGGTCCTTTGGTCTTTTCTCAGCCTTCCCGGGTTTTTACCTCAGAAGATCAATCTGAACGTGCCTCGGCACTAATCAGTACAAGGACTCTCTCAAACAAGAGTTCTTCTCTTCCTGCCAAAGAGAAATGTACTGATCAAAGAGGTATTTTGCCTACTCCGGTAGCAGAATTTCAAGATCTCCCAACTCTCCGGATATTCCGCTAAAAGCGAGGAAAATTACTGGTATCTCAGACAGAAACCCCTAGAGGTGAGTTTGCCGATCTACGGGATTACCTCAGTAGACCTCGTTCTACATCAACTTCGGCGAAACGCAAGCAGCCAATGCCAAAAATGAACCTGCATCAAAGGCAAACTTCCAGGATCAAAAATCCTGACACCTATGCTAATAAAGTGAGTACTTCCCTGTACACTCAAGGGACAAAACATCTGAAGAACCGGAACCATATTCCGAATGTTGTCAAAGAACATATCCCTCGAACTTTTTCTCATCCCGTCATTGTTCCTGACCTCCGAGAGCACCTCAAACAAAAACGGGATAATATCTCAACACCTCCAGTTCAGCCACTTGGACACCATTGTAATCACAAGGTTGTCATCAAGTGCTGTTGCCAATCAACAAAGCAATCTGTCTTCGATCGTTTGAACTTTGCAACTTCTGAACCAATGTCGGAAGGCGAGGACGAAATGTTGTATGCTTCTGTCAACATGGCTTCCCGAGATATTGGGGGAGGAAATGCTCCAAACATGGCAAGCCTCGCAGGTCCAGCCAACGGTACTTAGATTTACTCCAAGAATCTTCTGAAGGGGTATTTCAACACACCAGATCCCGAAGTCGAGACACAATCGGTCAAAGGAATCTTTTCCAAGATCCTTCTAGTCATCTCCCTCTTTCTCATTCAGGAGATGATTCCTTCTCTGATTATGATACATACAGCAAAAGTTCTGAACAGACAGTGTCCTCCATTGTACCTAGAGAAGTGACAGCTTATGTTGTCACTGAAGACCCAGATGCTTCTAGTTCGGCTAGTCAAGAACAACGAATAGCTGCACTAGAAGACAAGCTGAAGACCATGGCTGAAATGGTTGCAAGTATGCATTCTATCATCGTGGCCCAACATACAGTACCACCGACTGTACCTGCTATAAATCCTGAGATCATAGCATCGTCGGTGCCTATTAATGCAGGGCTGGGGGTAGTATCTCCTCAAGTACCCCCTGTACAAATTCAACCCACACCCAGTCAGTCAGGTGCTGGGGGTAGTGCTTATCACGCTGTTCTTCCCCCTAACACTCTGATTTAGCCTGCTCCTTCTTTATCATCGGAGGATGCTAATGAAGCTGTCAATCTCTTGTGCACTCAATTCGAGGCTTTCAAAGAGAAGGATAATTTACAGAGATTGGGGATTAAACAACCTTATCCTATTAAATGGAAGGAAGTTCCGTTTCCTCCAAAGTACAAGATTCCCATAATTTTCCTGTTTGATGGCAGTACTTCTTCGAGTCAGTTCATTAACCACTTTAAGGTAATGACTGTCCAACTTCAGCCAAATGATGCTCTTCTTACCAAGGTATTCGTCGGCTGTTTAGCCGGTATGGCATACGATTGGTACAGAAGCTTATCTGATGGCTGTATCACCTCTTTCTTGGGTTTCAAACAGATCTTCTTGGAACGATTTTATGAGAGGATCAACGATATGACCATGTCAGCCCTTAATAAAATCAAACAAAGACATAATAAAACCGCTGAGAGTTTCATTGAAAGATTCTGCCGAGAAGCTTTAAAGATGCCTCCTGGGACTCCGGCCGCTGTAACTATAGACACCTGCAAGACAAATCTTTTGCCTATTATCAGTATGTGGACGGGGTCAACTCAGTTCCAGGACTGGCCATCTTTCATTGTCAATGCTAAAGCAGCTGAAGTTAGCGCTGACAAGTTCAAGCAGCTAGGGGTACACATGTCTAACCCCGACCGGGATGAACATCAGACATCGGGTGGTGGTAATCGCCAGAACAACCACAAAGGAAAAGAGACTTTGAACATCAACTTGAAGAACAAAGAATCTCTGGCAGTCAACGAAGCTCCACCTACGTCTACCTCTACTCCTTCTGCCCCTCCACCAAGGGAACCTCGTCCTAAAGTGGAGTACTCCTTTGACGAGAACGACACCATGAGCATCTTTGATTGCTTGATCAAAAGCAATAAGCTCCAACTCTCAGACCCGAAGAAGCCTGATGAGGTCGGTAAGACTGATCATCCCAAATATTATATCTATCACAGGTTTATTGGGCATCCCACTCGAGCATGTTATGTGCTCAAAGGCAAGATTCAAGAGCTAGTCAACGCTGGTGTTGTCACTCTGCAGCAAGACGAGAAGACTATTACCGCGAACATGGTCTCAGTACAGTTCGGTAACTTCCCTCCATATATGGTACAGCATGGTGTCATCCCTATCCCCAAGGCCACTCTTGAGATCGAGAATCTCTCTCCTCCACGAAGTGAAGGTCAGGTCCCCTTATCTCTTGACAATGGTGAGATTATATGGATTCACCCTGATCTTGCTTCGGAGTTCAAAGTTCCCTCTTTCTCCAAGAAAAAAAACTGCTCCAAAGGCAAGACAAAGACTTGCAATATGGTGTCTTTTGACCCCATAGTTGAAAAGGAAATCCTGCTGGGCACCAGGTCAGGGAAAGCCTACCTATGGGAAGTTCCTAAAAATCAAGAAAATCCTGCTTCTTCTTCTGAGTCTGCTCCAGTGCAACCTGCCCCTACTAAGGACATCCCTTCTGCATCCTCACCGGTTGTAGAACCTACTCCTCCCAAACCGACAGCAGCCGACAAAGGCAAACAACAAGTCCGCTTCGATAAACCTTTGAAGAAGTTATTTCCTTCTGGACTTGAGAAGCCATATAACTTTGATATCTTGGCTCAACTAGCCAATACACCAGCCAGGCTGTCAATCTTCGAGCTCTTGCGCCTCTCCAAAGAGACTCGAGAAACTCTAAGCGAAGCTCTAATGCAAGCAAAAACTTGCCTAACCCTTCTAAAGAAGCCGAAAGCAGAGCCTGTCTCTTGTCTCCATTGTCACAGTGTGTTGGAGTTAATTCCAAATATTACCTTCACACAGGATGATATGCTATTAGAAGACAATAGGCATGACCGTCCTCTATACTATACAGGGTATGTCGAATCGATGAAAGTTGATCGTATTCTGATAGATCCAGGGTCAGCACTCAGCATTATGCCGAAGATAATGCTAGATGCACTGAAGATCCCAGTACATAGTCTTTCTGGTACAATCACCACCATCCTGGGGTTTAACCAGGGAAGAAGTGAACCTCTGGGCATGATTCGCCTAAAACTCCAAATAGGTAATCTCCATACAAAGGTGACCTTCTACATCATAGACAACCATGGTTGTTCTTACAATGCTCTGTTGGGGAGACCATTCTTGCATGAACACAACATTGTTCCTTCTACTCTCTATCAATGTTTCAAATATGTTGATGACAAGGGAGAAGTTCAAAAAGAGGTTGCAGATCTCTATCCTTTCAAAGGTGTCGAAGCATACTGCAACGACGCTCGCATGTATAAAGATGAGTTCATGAAAGTAGTACTGGCTCTGGATACTGAAGAAGAACAAGAAGCAGTGCCCAATGACACCCTCATCATACCTGTCAAAGGGCGTGTTTCTCATCCTCAGTCCTCCAAACCATTGGCTATTCACTTGCCAGTCCAGAAGCAACTAACTGATGGTGGTCAAAATCAAAGGGAGCTCACCTCTTCTGAGCCGCTTGTTATTGACTTATGTCATAACAAGGAGAAAAGGCAGCTCACCTCTTCTGAGCCACTTGTTATTGATTTATCTCGTAACAAAGATAAAAGGGAGCTCACCTCCTCTGGGCTGCTTGTTATCGACTTCCGTCGCAACAATTCCAATCCTCCTCCACGTTCTTCTTTTTCCCCTCTTATAATCAATCTGACCAAGCCTGCTAAGGCTACAGGTCCTGTTGTAAATACAGATGTACAAATCAATGAAAAAGCATCTCCTTTCCAGTATACTGATGTCATTTATCATGCTAAGTGCTATTTGGATATGTTAGATAGCTTTCAGTCATTTACAATGGGAGTTGTACAGTCTCTTCAAACAGAAGTCTTACTCGAACACCCAGATGATTCATACTTTGTTGTCCCTTCTCGAAAGAGAGGCGAGAGTCCAATACTTTTTAGTAAAGGACCAGAACAAAATTTAGCTATACGGATGATAGCAAAAGTAACGATACGGGACATCTCCAACTTCGTCGTTACAGTCAACAATCAAAAGATATCATCCGGAAGATAGCTTATGACTTCAAGAATGGCCTCAACTACGGTAAGGGTAGACGAACTCCTATCCGTACGAATGTTCCGAAAGAAAAGTCAGAGATGTACTACAGCAGGACAAAAAAAGGTCTTAGATATGCTTCACCTCCGGTATTATCCCCAGCAGTCTCTGAATCCGATAGTGAGGAGCGCTCTAACTCTTCTGACTCCAGATCATGGGATTCTGACACCAGCATTAGTCAGGTTCATCGGCTGATCGTATCTTCCAACATGGTCTCTGCCAAACTTCCAGAAGGATATGACGAGGATATTAAAGAAAATCTCGAAACAGATCCTTGGATTCAACGAATGGATACCCAATGGGAACTCCGATTCGAACAACGAGAACCTCCTACTGAAGATCAATTAGTTCAAATTGATGTAGGAGAAAACGGGTCACCTCGTCCAATATTCATCAGCAAGAACCTTCCAGAGGCAGATAAGCAAGAATTAATTCTTTTTATTCGAGAATATATTGATGTCTTTGCTTGGAGTTATGAAGACATGCCAGGTTTAGATCCCAAAGTTGCTACTCACAAATTGAATATCTTGCCTAATGCAAAACCAGTCAAACAACAACAACGGCATTTTAAGCCAGAAATGATGGACACAATCGACGATGAAGTCAAGAAGCTCATAGCTTGTGGCTTTATTCGAGAAGAACAACATCCTGATTGGGTAGCCAATATTGTCCCAGTCTTGAAGAAAACTGGTAAAGTTCGAGCTTGTATCGACTTTCGGGATCTTAATGAAGCCTGTCCAAAAGATGAATTTCCTCTCCCTATCACAGACGTCATGATTGACAACACCTGTGGGTTTGAACGAATATCCTTCATGGATGGATTCTCTTGATACAATCAGATTCGGATGAATCCTGAAGATGAAAAACATACCTCTTTCCGCACTCCTCGCGGAGTCTATTGCTATACCGTGATGCCATTTGGTCTCAAGAATGCTGGTGCAACTTACCAACGAGCTATGAGTACTATTTTTCGAGATCATCTTCGTAAGACTGTCGAATGCTACGTCGACGATATTGCTGTCAAGAGTCGTCTAAAGGAAGATGACATCCAAGACTTAAGAACAATCTTCAATCTGATGCGCCAACATCAACTCAAAATGAATCCCACCAAGTCATTATTGGGTGTCTCTAGTGGTAAATTTCTTGGCTTCGTCATTACCTCTAAAGGTATACACGTAGATCCCGAGAAGATCAAAGCCATTCAAGAGATGCGTCCTCCACGCAATCTAAAAGAGCTACGAGAAGATCAAAGCCATTCAAGACTTGCGTACATCAGGAGGTTCATTTCGAATCTGTCTGGACGCTGCAGACCATTTACTCAGCTAATGAAGAAGGGTGTATCTTTTATTTGGACCGAAGAATGTCAACAAGCATTCGATGACATAAAGCGATATCTCATGAACCCACCAGTCTTGGTGCCACCAATCTCAGGCATACCATTCTTAATGTATGTCTGTGCTATGGATCATTCATTGGGTGCTTTACTTGCCCAAAAGAACAAAGAAGGTCACGAACAGGCCATATATTATCTCAGTCGTACTATGATTGGTGCTGAATACCGTTATAGTCCGGTTGAGAAAGAATGCTTAGCTCTTATGTTTGCTGTTCAAAAGACGAGGTATTACATCATTGGCCAAACTATTCATGTCATATCCCGAGTTAATCCTCTTCGGGTATTGATGAAGAAGCCTAGCACACTCAATTCTCGACTGGCTACATGGGCCATTCTGCTAGCCCAATATGACATGGTATATGTTCCACAAAAGTTTGTCAAGGGTCAAGCACTAGCTGACTTTTTAGCAGCTCATCCTGTACCAGAGACATCCAAACTCTATGATGAAATTCCAGACGAGACATTAGAATCAAATTTGATCTCCGAAGAATTTCCTACTTGGCGTCTATTCTTTGACGGTGCATCCAGGATCGGACCAAATGGTGCCATTGTCGCAGGAGTTGGAGTTGTTTTTGTTTCTTCAGATGGGTCAACTATTCAAAGAGCCTACTCCCTAGATGAACCTTGCTCCAACAACGTAGCAGAGTACAATGCTTTACTCATTGGCCTTCAATTAGCTAAGCAACTGGACGTTGAATATCTTGAAGTCTACGACGACTCTAAGCTGGTTGTTAACCAGGTTAGAGGAACCTATAAAGTTTGCCATCAAGATCTAGTGCCTTACTATGAAGCGGCAATCAACATGGCTACATCATTCAAAGCCTTCTTCATCGAATATGTTCGTCGAGCTTGCAATACTGAAGCAGATGCTTTGGCCAATCTTGCAGCAGTCTTAGCCATCCCTATCAAAAGACAGCAGGTGGTGGTGGTCTCTAATCGAGAATTGTTCTGTATCGAAAACAATCGTAATATTGAGTTCAGTAATATTACTGAAGCCAATATTATCAGTAAAGATTGGAGAGTTCCCTTCATTGATTTCATGGTCCATGATATACTTCCTGAACATCCCAAGGAAGCTACGAGTATTCGTCGACTGTCTCTGCGATTCTACTACAATCAGACCACCAAAACTCTCTACCGACGGACTTATGATGGCCTACTCTTATGCTATCTTGCTGGTGATGAAGCGAAGCAAGTATTGCGTGAAGCTTACGACGATGTCTGCGGAGCACATCAACCCGGTCCTAAGCTACAGGATCGTATCCGATGTATGGGTTACTATTGGCCCTCTATGGTATCTGATGCCATCGAATATACAAGAAAATATCAAGCCTGTCAAATCCATGCAGATTTCATTTATCAACCGTCAGAATTCCTTCATCCGACTGCTGCTTTCTGGCCTTTCGAAGCTTGGGGCATGGATATTATAGGTCCCATCAATCCTCCTTCTTTTAGAGGACATCGATTCATATTAGCAATAACCGACTACTTCTCCAAATGGGCTGAAGCTATACCTTTGGCTGAAGTCAAGACCAGCAGTGTCATCAACTTCGTCAAACATCATGTCATCTATAGATTTGGTGTACCTCGACGAATCATTCATGACAACGGACCTCAGTTCATCAGCCAAAAGTTTATAAGATTCTGCGATGATCACAGGATTGACAATGTCGCTTCGATAGCTTACAATCCTGCTGCTAATGGCTTGGCCGAAGCCTTCAACAAGACTATCATCAAGCTCCTTAAGAAGTTTGTATCTACTAACAAACGGAACTGGAGTGAAAAGCTTGGAGAGTGTCTATGGGCCTACCGTACTACGGTCCGCAACCCCACAGGCTGTACACCTTTCTCTCTAGTGTACGGTTGTGAAGTAGTTCTACCTTTGGAACTTCAGATCCCATCCCTGCGGATTGCCATCGCTAATGAGCTGACAACGGAGAACAACGATCTCCTTCAACTTCAAGAATTAGAAGCGCTTGACGAGAAGCGGCTATTGGCTCAACAGCATATTGAGTTATATCAAGCCCGAATCTCGAAGACTTTCAATCGTAAAGTTAAGGTCAGAGCTTTTCAGAAAGGAGAACTTGTTCTAACCTTCAGACGTCCTATGACTATGACTCACATGAGCAAAGGCAAATTTGATGCAAAATGTGAAGGGCCTTACATTGTGAGCAAAGTCTTTTCAAATGGAGCCTATCAACTCTCAGAGCTGGACGGTCGAGTTGCTATGATGTCTATCAATGGCAAATTCTTTAAAAAATACTATGTATGAATGTAACAGGGATTTTATGTAAATATGATCAGACAGTTCATAAATAAAGTTTGATTTTTATTTCATCATAAACGTTGTTACATAATATCAAGGACGGGAATCACTATCGTCCTTCTTGAAGATAGGACGAGGACCACTACCGTCCTTTTCAAAAACATAATCGGCAAAAGAGCCGAGAACATCATTGCTCGAACCCACCAGGAACTTGCAAGCAGCCATCCTCATGGCCTCTTCTTCCTCACTCGTCCCTGGTTCAAGTAGGAAGTCCAAGATGTCCCTTGGCGGTTTGGGTGCAGACGAACCTTCGCCCGCTTCTATCTGCTTTGGCTGGCTGGGATCGGCTGGACGTTCCTCCGGGAGTTCTTCAACCTTCGGGACAATCTCAGCCTTCTTGGATGCATCTCCAGACGACATCTTTGTGTTGAAAAGTGAAAGTGATCATTTTATCTAATTTTTTGTTTTATTTATAGACAGAGATTCGAGAAACAATGAAGCGACACATTCATCCGACGGTTCGCCCGTTCATTACATTTATCCGACGGTTCACCCGTTCATTCCATCTATCTGATGGTTCATCCGTTCATTCCATCATCTGACGGTTCGCCCGTTCATTCCATACATCTGACGGTTCACCCGTTCATTATATCCATCCGACGGTTCGCCCGTTCATTACATTCATCTGACGGTTCATCCGTTCATTCCATCTATCTGATGGTTCACCCGTTCATTCCATCATCTGACGGTTCGCCCGTTCATTCCATACATTCGACGGTTCGCCCGTTCATTATATCCATCCGACGGTTCGCCCGTTTATTTCATTCATTTGACAGTTCACTCGTTCATTCCATTCATTTGACGGTCCATCCGTTCATCCCGATGATTCATTTCGTTCATACATCCCGATGATTCATTTCGTTCACATATTTTGACGATTCATCCATTTCGTTCACATCAGCAACTTGTCATGTATTTGTTATTTCTGATTAAGTTGTCTACTGAAATAATGATATTCAACAAATTATATTCTGCCATGTCCACATTACCTCTGAGCAAATATAATGAATATAATTATTTTCTAAATCAAAAAATATATCATGTCCCGGACCTCTGAATATATTTTCTATCGCTATTATTTATATCCGAATGAGATATGCAATAAATAATAGAGCCACAAAGAAAATGTCTTTTTATTGATCAAAATTAAAAGACATTACAAAATTACATGTCACAAAACAGAAGACACAAAAAGTCTTTCTATTCAGCTGGTGGGGTCATCAAACTAGTCATCTGCTGCTTTAAAGTTTGAAGTCGCTCCTCACGAGAATCCATCACTCGCCTCCTAGCTTCCTCCATTCCAGACTTATCATCAAAAGTCGGCAAGGTTACTAGTCTGCGGGAGATTTCAGCTTGATGAGTTGTGACATACTCATTTCTTTCCTGGGTCAGAGCGTCCAGTTGCTGAATTGCAGCTTGATGTTGTGTGGCCTCATCTTCCAGAGAAAGCTGAACAAGTCTCAACTCTTCTTGAAGACGGACAGATTCTGCTTTTAGCTCAGCAACTTTCTTTTCCTTCTCCCCGGCAGCAGATGCTATTATCTCTATTTGAGAGTTATACTCTGAAGACTTGGCAGTGAAAGTGTCCAAAACAATCTGGAAATCAACTTTCGCAACTGCAGCCTCTTGAGACATCCTCTCAAATTCGACATGTACGAAGGGCTCCACCTCCCCCCGATTCAGATCTTTGTAGATCTTAACCGATTCCTCCAGCTCATCCAGGATGTGTTCAAAATAAACGGCTTGAGCTTCATCACCTTGATATCGGATGGCGCTGATCAGATAAGAGGTTGGACCTCTAACAGTGATAAAACCAACATCTTCTTTATCCATTACCCTCTCTACTAAGGGTCCCAATAAATTGAAGAAAAGGTTGGTGAAGGAACCGATTATGAATCTGTTAGTAGCTATGGCACCAGGTGTAGCAGCTACTCCCATGGACGTCGAAGTAGCAGGTGCCTGTACAGATGGACGTTCAGCTTCTTGCACGTGAGTGGAGGTCTCTTTAGACAAAGGAGCCATGGTAGAGCTAGTCGTCCCTCCCAGATATTCCTCTGCGAAATCAAACAAACACCATCAGTTGGCTGTCATTAGCAACTATCGAGAAAGATCAAAAGTAAGAGCAATCTTACCATTGCTGGTGTAGAAGCATGGAAAAGAATAAAGAAAGGTCTATGCGGCCAAGGATCTCCATGCAGCTCAGAGAGCCCATGCGGCTCAGGGGTCCATGCGGCTCACACGTCTATGCGGCTCGAATAGACCCAGGGCCACGTGGCCTTCAACAGCTCTTCCCTTCGTCTTTTGCTGCATTTAATGCCCTGACGGCTGACAGCTCTGACAAATGACAGCTCTGACATAAAGGCGCCATAATGACTGACATAAAGGCACGTTCCTAGGGAAGAGAAGAAAATCTTCTCACAGCTGGCAGGATCCACCAAATTCCGAGGCATACGGCTGCTGCATTTATGCGATCGACCACTCCATGCAGCCGCCCATTTTCATGCGGCCACCCATCTTCATGCGGCTGTATCCTTTATGCGGCCGCCCATCGTCATGCGGCTGCATCCTTTATGCGGCCGCCCATCAGCATGCGGCTGTCTATCCCCATGCGGTTGCCCACCTTCATACGGCTGTTCATCCCTATGCGGCTGCCCATCTTCATGCAGCCGTTCATCCTCATGCGGTCCACTCATATGCAGCTCTGCCAAGATGACCCAGTGGAGACACGTGACACTTTTTACGATGATTGAGACACGTGGCAGTCTTATCTTCCTGAAATCAGATTTATTGCAATCACCATAATTGCCCAGATCAAGTCAAATTGAGCAAATAGGACACATGGCATCAAATCAACAAATCCTAATAAAATATTGGGATCAAATCAGATCATTTGCAATCAGGCAAATCAATGACACGTGACGGGAAATCCGAGATTAGTAAATCATGAAGATTTATGTCAATCATCATTAATTACCCACAAAAGATTTGATGCAATCACATTAATTGCTCAAATCTCTTATATTCAAGATGAGCAGCCCAGATTCAGTGATGCTTAGCCGCCGACATATCAAGGAGGCAATCATTGCAAAACCCTAATGATTGTATCCCACTCCTATAAATAGCAAGGTGCCATTCCCTTGCAAAAAACCCCCATTCAGAGATCAGAGTACCAGAACACTTGGAGAGAAAAAGAGAGAGAGAAAAGAGAGCATTTCTTCAACGTCAAGCAGATCTTCCCCGAGCCAAGGCTGCATCCGATCATCCAAGGAGTAAGGCAGAGCTGCCGTCGCTTTCCCGAGCCTCTATCGTCACCTCCCAGAATCTAAAATAAACAATTGTACTTAGATTGTTGTACCTAGATTTTCGTTCCTAGGCTTTCTTTGTACAAGCGAGTTTGTATCGTGAAGTAAAAGTCCAGTCCTCTGATAATTGTTCTATCCTTTTATATTTTATGGCAAACACGATGGCGACTCTGCTGGGGACAAACTTCTCCATGGCTGAGGAGTTGGTGACGTAATCGGATGCAGCCAAACTTGGCTCCACGCAATAGAAGATGGTCGTCCGCTTCGACCAACAGGCGTTTGAAGAAATGCTCTCCGAAGGAAGCGCTGGCCCGGTCCAGAAGCATGCCCGCACAAAGAAGGCTCGCAGGGAGTGGAGGCCAAAATCATTTGCTCCTTCCCAGGCCCTGGACGGAGTACTCTCTGCTACCCAAGACGGCGAAGGCGATTCTCGCGTGGCCCCACTTCAAGCCATAGAAGACTCTGATGTCCCCAAGTCTGGCAGAGGAAAGCACTACGATGCTGGACTTGCAAGGGCAAAGAGCGATTCTATGTGTTCCAGAAAGAAACCGAACAAGGGCACTAGCCGCAAAGCGAAGACTCATGCGGCCAAGATGGCCAGCCGCATGAATGATGACCATGCGGCTGAAACTGCTAACCAAATACATAATACTCATACGGCCAGGATTTCCAGCCGCATGGAGAACACTCATGCGGCCAGGGTTTCCAGCCGCATGGAGAAGAACTATACGGCTACGACTGCCAGCCGCATGAAGATTATTGATTCCAGCCGCATGACGCCTACTCCACGCGGCTCTGTCTTCGACCGCCTCTCCTATGGTCCTGATCTCTTGTGCTCCCAAGAAGACATGTCTGATTCTCTCCAGCACCACTTAGACTCTTCCTACTATGTGCCCTCACGCACTAGAGTGAAGAAGTCTAGGGCAGCACGAGTTTGGCAAGCTCGGTCCGCTGATCTGATCTCTGACCATCCGAGCGTCCCATATACTGTTATGAGGGCCTCTGATGGGAAGTTGTACAGAACCACTCGAGTCCAGCCCCCGACGGCAAACGGACAGAGAGGTTCCCAAAGGTCTCCCAAAATCCAAGGAGCAAACATGGTCGATCCGGACCCATCTGACTTGCGTGAGGCCATCCTCCACAAAAGCAAGGAAAGAGAAGGTGCCCCGGGGTACAAAGAGTCCTCCCACGAACGTCACTGCACCCAAGTCATCATCAACTGCTGTTGCAATAATGCGATGATACGAGAAGACCGGCAGTCCGTCTTCCAAAGACTGCAACAACCATGTTCAGAGGATGAGGCACCTCCCGTCGTCTCTTGCAACTCCACTCAGAAAATTCCCGTTGACGGAAGAGGAAAGAAGATGAACATTTCTAGCCCAAAATTTCAACCACTGTGGCTGAGAAACTGTCGTCTAAACGGCTGTCCACCACCGGAGTATTCCAAGGCACCCGTTCGAAGATAAAATCTGCTACAAGCCGGAGATTCGTCATCTGCACCACTGGGGATTACTGAGACTGGTGGTAGCACTCTTCCGAACCTCCACGACAATCCGATGTTCCAAGAAGACGAGCTGGGGGAAATAACTCTTCCATCAGATGCAGCAAATCCTGACGTCCCCGAGGACGTCCACGACTCTCAAGATGAAGCAAACTCTGAAGCCGGGGGTACTATCCCTTCTGAATCCAAACCAGAGGAAAACATTCCCACATACCCCGATGACTTCTCGTTACAGGGGTATGATTCGGAGGGCACGTCCTCCACCGTTCCTTCTATCTCTCCTCATATAAGGACAGTGTTCATGACGGACAGCAACCAAGGTGGTTTCAGTGATCGCCAACGCATCGACACTCTGGAGGCCATACTGCACGCCTTGGTCAAGTCTGTAGACAAGATCAAAGCGGCCCTTCTAACTCTCCAAGGAGGGACGCCTGGCCAAACAAGCGCGGGTCCTGCGGTCAATGCGTACTCGAACTCAGCGGCACCGAACCCGGGCAATAATCCTCCTGAAATGACGGCTCCCACCGCTGCAGATGATGCCAGAGAAGCAAGAAGAGAGGTCAAGGAGCTCCGAGCCATGTTTTACGCCCGAGAAAACTCTCAAGACCTCAGAATACGGCAACCATACCCCGCTGCATGGAGGGATGCCCCCTTCCCGCCAAGATATAAGCCGTTCAACATTAACCCCTATGATGGCAAGACCTCCGCAAGTCGATACATCACTTACTTTGAGGTCACCACCGACCATCTGCCCCATGACGATGCCATCCTCACACGATTATTCATCGGGGCATTGGAAGGAGTCGTCTTCGACTGGTATCGTAACCTGCCAGACAACTGCATCCACTCCTTCGCCAGCTTCAAGCGCATGTTCTTGGAGAGATTCTACGAAGTAGGACAGGACGTCACAATGTCCACCCTCATGGACGTCGTCCAATGGAAGAAAGAGCTGACAAGGAACTATATTGAGCGGTTTTGCCAAACCGTAATGAAGTTGCCGTCTCCTCCTTAATTGAAATTTGCCAAAAGAGATTGCTCCCTACAATCAGTCTCTGGATGGGCGAAAGTCAATTTAAGGACTGGAAGACGTTCATCATCAGTGCCACTAGCGCCGAAGAACGGTTGAAGAAGGCTCGCCAACTGGGATTGCACATCTTGGAGGGAGAGAACAAGGGTAAGTGTCCTAATGCCAACAACGACAATGGGGGTAGTATAAGCCCCTATTTTTCAAAAATTCATTTTTAATTAGTGTTAGTTAAATTTTTGTCATTTATAGCCTTAAATAATTATTAGGAATTTTTAAGAATTTTCTAGAAATTTTAAATGATTTTTAAATGATTTTTAAATACAAAAATGTTGATCTGTAAATTTATAAAATGTTTTAAATATCATTTTACAATTTTTGAAATGTTTTTATATCAGTTTGTAAATAGAAAATTGTTTTTAATTTGGGGATGCAAATATTATTTTGCATTTTATATGTGTTAAAGCCTTTATGTAAAATCCTAAAACCTAGAGGACCTAATTGCTAACTACCCGAACCCCTCCCCCCCCCCCCCCCACGAACACACCCTCTCTCTCCTCACCCACTCCCGTTGACCTCCGGCTGCCCCGACCGCCACGCCGCCCTGCCCCCGCCATTCTCGGCTGCCCCGACCGCCTCGAACACCCTATTTAAACCCCCCTTCGACCCCCAGACCAAAACCCTAGACCTAAACACCCCCACGACCGACCACCGCCCTATTCTTCCCCGAAAACCTAAGCCGAAGCCCTAGCTCCGGCGACACACCACCACCGCCTCACCACTCGTCGTCGACGGTCGCCACCACCGCCATCCGCTTCGCCACGACGAGACGACCGCAGCACCACTGAAGCGCCGCCGTCCCGACGTCTCCGCCGTCGTCCAGAGCTCTCAAAAACCCCCCCATCGACCGGACACGTGAGTGGCAGCATTCCTTTGTGTCGTGCGTGTCTCGTGTTGGGTCGGAAGTGTTCGCCGTGTCCTGGCGAACACGAATGTAGACGAGGACACGTGAAACTCGTGTCGTACGTATCGTGCTAAGCAAGGATACAAGACACCTGTGTCCCTAACAGTCAGGACACAGGACTGTGTTTTATTTTTATTTTTTTATTTAATCACTTAATTTCTAAATAAAACTAACCTAATCCTATTCCTAACACAGCTGGCCAACTGGCCCACTGGCCAGCGCGCAGTAATAAACCCCCCCCCCTCCACTGGCCAGCGCGCTCGGGTTCGAGCCCCCTCCTTTCTGTTTCCTTTTCTTTTTATTTTCTGTTCTTTTCTTTTTCTTTTCTGTTTTATATATTTATATATATATATACATATATATATATATATATATATATATATATATATATATATATATATATATATATATATATATATATATTAGTATATATATATGTACATACTGTATTTTGACAGTATTTTATATATATATATATATGTATATATTTTATAGTTAGTAAGTTTCATGTATATATATTTGTATATATATATATGTAAAATATATATATATATATATATATATATATATATATATATATATATATATATATATATATATAAATATATATATATATATATATATATATATATATATATATATATATATATATATATATATATATATATATATATATGTATTGTTATTCATACTACTTTATATATATAAACTGTTTTTATATATATATATTTGTCACTTTAGTATTTTATAAATATATATATGTATGTATGTATATATATGTATTTATGTACATATATGTATATATGTATATATTTTTCTTGTGTGTATATTTTCATAGTTAGTAAATATTACACATATATATATATATTTGTATACGTATATATATTTTTTCATATATATATATATTATTATACACTTTATAATTTAATGTCTCCTTATATATATATACATATTTGTATATATATATATATATATATATATATATATATATATATATATATATATATATATATATATATACTTTATAAATTAAGTATTTTTCTTATACATAGATATATGTACTTTTTTTATGTGTAGGTATATAATTATTTTGTATAACTTTACCATATTAAAATAATAATATTTATTTAGCACTATTACCAAATTGTATTTTTAGTGTATTTAAATTACTGCAACCATTTGGTGTCCAAGCCTAGCATGGGTATTTGGGCCCAAATGTGTTTTCACACATTCAAGACCTGTACAAGTCATATTGGACTTGATTCATGGCCTTGGGTCCTGTATTTGAACTTTGGTTCAAATTATATACATGGACAAAATACGCAGATAATTAATTATTGTGTGCAATACTGTTTTTGATTTTCTAAAAATACTTAAAGTACTGCTAAAATTATGGAAAAATAGTTTTTAGATACTATGTTAAGTTAGCTAATTTAGTATAATTTTTGTAGTATTTAATTTACTGTTTTACCACTAGTTTGGCATATGAAACCAAAACTCATTTTCTGTATACTTAGGAAAACTGATTTTTATAAAATATTTGTACTGGTTAATAAATTCCAGAAAAATTATAATAAATTTCTATGATTAACAAGGATCACTTTGGTACTTTACTTTAAGAAAAACCAAGCTTTTTGTCTATCTCAAAAATTGTTAGAACATAATGGTCATTGGATTTATTTATTGATTAATTACGACTTGTAGCTTTTTGTGTTATTTTGAGTTTTAGCCGTGTTGAACCCCACCCCTCACTAGTGTAAAGACCCTAGAAAGTTAGTTAAAGTAGTGTGTCACCCCACATTGATCTCCTATGCCAAAGTTATCATTTTGGCTAGGTGCCCAGTCACGAGTCGTGTTTCACCAATTAGTGTCCTAGTGTTTTAGCTTAGTATAAAAACTAAGTTATTGTATTTATTCTACAGTGACAAGTTACCGGACATCCATAGCACTTTTATCACAGCTTGTTTTGCTTTGCTCTGCTAGAGGCAAGTACTTTCTACGAACTTTACATACTGCTATAAACCATAAAATTGTGAATCACCAACCATGTTAAATGCTGATCCTTGGGGTAGCAAGTTAGAACTTTACATGTTGTATTACTTTCAGTCTCTACCATGTTTATACCGTATCTCATAATCTCTCTCACATGCTTAAATAACGGGTTAAGGGGAAACTGCTAGTAGTGTACGTGATCATGACCCCCTTCTCCGTATGTATTTACCGAGCACCGTTACATTCTGTATGTATCTGTGTCGTATGTCTGGTCCCGCGTTTGTGTATGGATATACACCGATGCCGTTATGTGTACGTATGTGCACATCAGAAAATTGATATGTACCGCTGTACATCCTGATTACCTATTGACTGATCACTCACCTACTACAGTTTTAAACTTTAAAATGTATATCTATCGCCATGATAAAATATACCTAAAACTGAACCAATATGATATGTCATTTCCTTTTTATCACATGATCAGTATTATATGTTTGTTAGATTTAGTACTTGCTCTCGTCCTGACAGGATAACGTTGTAGGTATCCTTACTGAGGAGGAGTTACTCTGTGACACATACTATGGAGATACTGCCGAGGACCCGGCTCTGCTTTACGAGGATGTTCCTGCGGGGAACCTCGCCTAGTTGTCTTTTGTTTACTTAGACTTTTGAGAGTAGACATGTTTTAGACTATATCTTTTTGTAACTGGACATGTATCCAGTTTTACTTTACAGTTCACTTGTACTTGGACATTTCACTATATACGACGACTTTTGTGTTTGGAGCATTTATGATTCTTCTTCACTTATAGAACTGTTAGCACATTTTAGTCTTATCATGTTGTCTTTAGAACAGCTTACTACGTTTTATCTCAACGTAGGCTGGGCATGACTCGGCCTGGCCCAACAATTTAGGTAGCGGGTCGTGACATATTTTTAGTGGTGGCCCATACAGGTCCTGACTAAACTGTTTGGTTACGTTATTGTACCAAGCATGCCTGCAATTAGGAACTTAAGGTAATTAGACAACATTAGGAAAGACGCTTAGAACACTTAGAGGAATGCTAGGATTGCAACATAGGAAATACATCACATGTTTGCTATTATAATTATATTTTCTTGCATATGATTACTTACTTTAAATAAGTCCTTATAAGTCTTTTTATGTGTAATTTAGATGGTGCTTACTCGTTCATCCCAGTATGTTACCCTCGAGAATGGGGCCCTCCATATCCAGTCAGCTGACCAGTTGACTGATACACCTTCACCTACCACATTCCCCCACTCCACAGATCCACAGACCCAGATACCACCTTCCACATCACAGGCCCGGCAGGACCCGATACTTCCACCATCCCCTATCACTATATCCACCCAGGCTTCCGTCACACTCGACGGGATCCAGCTGCTCACACTGATCCAGGGGTTCCTAACAACCCATCAGGAGCAGACTACCCTACTTCGCCAGAGCATGGAGCGTTCTGAGGGACGTCCCGTGGTCCCACCACATGTAGAGCCACGGCAGAGAGCGGAGACAATCAAGGACTTCATGGGTCTGAATCCCAAGGAGTTCTCAGGGACTGAGGGCATAGTAGTAGCTGATGACTGGCTAGATTCAGTAGAGAGGAAGCTTCTGGAAGTTAGGATGCCGGATGACCTCCAGGTCGAGGCAGCGGGATTTCTGCTGATAGACTTAGCAGGAGTCTGGTTCCGGAATGAGCCGTTGTTTGCGAGAGGTAGAGCCACTTGGGACCAGTTCAAGACCCAGTTCAAGAAGAAATTCTTCTCGACCACTGCTAGAGTAGCCATGGGGCTACGATTCCAGAACATCCAGCAGGGGAACCGTTCTGTTGACGAGTATGCGGCAGAGTTTAGTCGCCTGAGCCGTTTCGCTCCTAGTCTGGTTGCTGATCCAGAGGAGATGACCCGTAGATTTTGCCATGGTCTAGTTCCAGACATTGGCATTCTTATAGTGGCAAATGGTACGACTGACTACTACCAGAGCCTAGAGTTGTCCCGGAGCATCGAGGAGCGTCTTCTGTCATGCAAGAGGCCGGCTTCTGTACACCATGAGGGACCGTCCAAGCGTCAGGCTTTCCAGCAGAAAGCACCGACGCCGCCCCAGCAGGCTTACCGTCCCCTATATCACATCATCAGACCCCGCCAGTTAGAGCCCCGGGACCCCGACAGCAGCCGAAGGGAGGTGTTTGTGCATTCTGCAAGAGGATAGGCCACGACGCTTCCATCTGCAGGAAGAAGTTGGGGCAGTGTTTGGCTTGTGGGTCTGCCACCCATCAGCTTCGAGAGTGCCCAGTAGCGAAGACTAGAGGACCACTCCCGACTCAGCAGCAGAGGTTCGGGCAGCATCTGCAGCAGCAGAAGGGACCTCAGGAGAGGGTTTATAGTCTAGCCATTGAGCCGGAGCCGGAGCAGGTTTCGGAGCCGGATTACTTAGCTGACGTCATTACAGGTCATGTTTATTTGCATACTTTTCTAGCTCTATGCTTGTTTGATTCTGGTGCATCTCATAGCTTCCTCTCATTAGAGTTTATGCAAGAACATCATTTAGTATCTACACCTACTGCGGAGATTAGTAGAGTAATGACGGGAGGAGGACCAGTGCCTATTAGAGCTAGCTATAGATGCTCTATTATGATAGCCGGGAGAGAGTTCGAGGGGCGATTCTTTGTGATGCCACTCCCCGATTATGATATCATATTGGGGATGGACTGGCTTAGCTATGCCCATGCATCTATAAATTGCCATGAAGGTAGTATTTTGTTCAGTCCCCCGGGCACAGCACCATTCAGTGTCAGAAGGACAGGGCTGGAGATCAGCCTAGAGCCGAACTGTTGTGCAACAGTTGGAGACGCAGCGCCGCCACACCCTATCATTAGGGAGTTTATGGATGTATTCCCAGAGGATCTTCCAGGACTTCCGCCTGACAGAGATGTGGAGTTCACTATAGATTTAGTGCCGGGTTCATCACCAGCATCCCGGGCTTGCTATAGAGTGAATCCCAAGGAGGCCATAGAGATGAAAGAGCAGATTGATGACCTATTGAAAAAGGGTTTCATTCGATCCAGTACTTCTCCATGGGGAGCGCCAGTGCTCTTTGTGCCTAAGAAGGATGGTACAGTCCGGTTGTGTATTGACTACCGGGCCTTGAATGCCATCACCATCAAGAACAAATATCCTCTGCCCAGGATAGATGATTTGTTCGACCAGTTGAGCGGGGCGAAGGTGTTTTCCAGGATAGATTTGAGATCCGGGTACCACCAGGTGAAGGTTAGGCCAGCAGACATCCAGAAGACGACGTTCAACACGAAGTACGGGCAGTACGAGTTTCTGGTGATGCCATTTGGTCTCACAAATGTGCCAGCTGTCTTTATGAACTTGATGAATAAGATATTTCACCAGTATCTAGATAAGTTCGTCGTAGTATTTATCGACGACATCCTGATATACTCGAAGACGCCGGAGGAGCATGCAGAGCACTTGCGAATAGTTTTGGGGATTCTGAGGCAGGAGAGATTGTTTGCCAAATTGCCGAAGTACGAGTTCTTTTTAGACCGAGTGGAGTTTCTCGACCATGTAGTCACTGGAGATGGAATCTCGGTAGATCCCAGGAAGATTGCTGCAGTTGAGATGTGGAAGGCTCCGACGTCAGTTTCAGAGATTTAGCAGGCTATTATAGAAAGTTCGTCCAGGACTTTGCTAGGATATCTAAACCCATGACGAAGCTGACGTGGTAGGACGCAGAGTACATTTGGTCAGAGGACTGCCAGACAGCATTTGAGGAGCTGAAGAGGAGGCTGACGACCGCTCCAGTTCTGACTTTACCTTCAGGTTCTGGAGGTTTCACCATTTTCAGCGATGCTTCTGGAAAGGGGCTAGGATGTGTTCTACAGCAGCATGGGAAAGTAATTGCTTATGCATCTAGGCAATTGCGGACTCATGAGAAGAATTATCCTACCCATGACCTAGAGTTAGCTGCGGTGATCTTTGCACTCAAGTTATGGAAACATTACTTATACGGAGAGCGTGTGGAAATCTTTACTGACCATAAAAGCTTAAAGTATGTGTTCACGCAGAAAGAGCTGAACATGAGGCAAAGGCGATGGTTGGAGTTGATGAAGGACTTCAACATCGATTTACAGTATCACCCCGAGAAGGCAAATGTGGTGGCAGATGTGCTGAGCAGGCATCCGATGGCATGGTACCTGATGATTGATCGGCATTTGCGGAAGGATCTGGAGAAGCTCGGTATCAAGCTAGTTCGGCCAGGATCAGTGATACAGATGATGGCGCTTGACATTCAGTCAGGTTTGATGGAGCAGATCCGGGAGGCACAGTCTACAGATGAGAGCCTTCACAGACTTCGACCCCAGGCATTAGCGGGATTGCTGGATGACTTCACTATAGCAGAGGATGGATCCCTGAGGCATGGCAGCCGATTGTGCGTGCCAAAGGGAGAGCTGGTAGAGGCAGTCTTGCAGGAGACGCACCGATCGAGATATTCTATTCATCCTGGTGCTAACAAGATGTACCGTGACTTGCGGAAACATCTTTGGTGGCACGGGATGAAGAGGGATGTATCGCGTTTTATCTCGAGATGTCTAGTTTGCCAGCAGGTCAAGACGGAGCGCCAGAGGCCAGCTGGATTGTTGCAGCCGTTACCCATTCCCGAGTGGAAGTGGGAACATATTACGATGGATTTCGTTTCAGGGCTTCCTCGTTCCCAATGAGGGAAGGATGCCATCTGGGTCATCGTAGACAGGCTGACGAAGTGTGCACACTTCATACCCTTCAAGGTGGGGCTTTCCACCGAGAAGTTGGCGGAGCTATACATGCAGCAGATAGTTCGCCTACACGGAGTGCCGGTGAGCATCGTGTCAGACAGAGACAGCAGATTCACATCCCACTACTGGAGGAGCTTGCAGGAGGAGTTGGGCAGTAGGCTCAAGTTCAGTACAGCGTACCACCCGCAGACAGATGGACAGTCCGAGAGGACGATACAGACACTGGAGGATATGCTGAGGACCTGCGTGCGGGACTTCGGAGGATCGTGGGAGAGCCATCTGCACTTGGTAGAGTTTTCATACAACAACAGCTACCAGGCCAGTATTGGTATGTCTCCTTTCGAGGCGCTATATGGACGACGATGCCGCACACCGCTCTTTTGGGATAATGTCGGAGACAAAGTTATGCTTGGGCCGGAGATGATCACGGATGCAGCAGAGAAAGTCGGGATGATCAGAGACAGGCTCAGAGTAGCTCAGGATAGGCAGAAATACTGGGCTGATGCTAGTCGCAGACCGATGGAGTTCGCAGACGGTAATATGGTGCTAGTGAAGATATCACCTACTAGAGGGACGATCCGGTTCGGACGAGGAGGGAAGCTGAGCCCCAGATACATCGGGCCGTTCGAGGTACTTGGCAGGATCGGAGAGGTGGCTTACTGGGTTGCACTTCCACCCAACCTAGCAGGAGTTCACGATGTCTTTTATGTATCTCAGCTGAGGAGATATGTTCCAGACCCCAGTCATGTGCTAGATCATTCAGAGTTGGAGGTCGGACCGAGCCTTACAGTTTCTGAGCAGCCAGTGGAGATATTAGACATGAGAGGGAAAAGGCTGAGGAACAAGGTTATACCCCTAGTACGAGTAGCTTGGAGACGTCACTCCCCAGGTGAATCTACTTGGGAGAGGGAGTCGGACATGAGGGAGAGATACCCTTACTTGTTCGATCCAACCGCTGCGAGGGAACCACCCGTTCCCGCTTGATACCTTAGAGGTTAGTTTCGATCGCAGCCTTAGTCATTTTGTTGCATTTGCTTGCTACGTTAGAATATTGTCGGGTCTTCAATCCTTGTGAATTTCGAGGATAAAATTTTTCAAAGAGGGAAGACTTGTAAGCCCCTGTTTTTCAAAAATTCATTTTTAATTAGTGTTAGTTAAATTTTTGTCATTTATAGCCTTAAATAATTATTAGGAATTTTTTGGAATTTTCTAGAAATTTTAAATTATTTTTAAATTATTTTTAAATGATTTTTAAATACAAAATGTTGATCTGTAAATTTATAAAATGTTTTAAATATCATTTTGCAATTTTTGAAATGTTTTTATATCAGTTTGTAAATAGAAAATTGTTTTTAATTAGGGGATGCAAATATTATTTTGCATTTTATATGTGTTAAAGCCTTTATATAAAATCCTAAAACCTAGAGGACCTAATTGCTAACTATCCGAACCCCCCCCCCACGAACACACCCTCTCTCTCCTCGCCCACTCCCGTTGACCCCCGGCTGCCCCCGACCGCCACGCCGTCCTGTCCCCGTCATTTCCGGCTGCCCCGACCGCCTCGAACACCCTATTTAAACCCCCCCTTCGACCCCCAGACCAAAACCCTAGACCTAAACACCCCCACGACCGACCACCGCCCTATTCTTCCCCGAAAACCCTAGCCGAAGCCCTAGCTCCGGCGACACACCACCACCGCCTCACCACTCGTCGTCGACGGTCGCCACCACCGCCATCCGCTTCGCCACGACGAGACGACCGCAGCGCCACTGAAACGCCGCCGTCCCGACGTCTCCGCCGCCGTCCAGTGTCACGACCCGCACCCACTGTTAGGGTACGAGAACGTAACGACGCCCAGCCTACGACGCAGTGTCGGCGGTAGAACGCTGTCCTAGGTCACAACATCTAACATATAGTGCTAAGCAATTTATACTCCCCGAATGGGGGTGACATAGCAGATACAGACTCAATCACATCTAAGGTAGAGCATGATAAGGATAGATAAAACATAAGATCCAAAAGAGATACAGGAGATAGAAGTCTAAGTGTCTAAGATACAAAAATCCAGAAATACATCTCAAAACTCAATACAGTAATCCACAAAGTAAATACAACTCCAGACAAATAAAATAACTACCTAAACAACCTCTACTGTGTCTCCTCTAGGCTAGCAGGCAATCCCAGGCTATCTGTAAAATTTATCAACAGGTCCAGTCAGGACAGGAGCGAGCACATTACATCTCAACAAATTATAGCAGGTTAGAAAATATAATCATACAGTAAAGTAAGATACATGATCTGAAGAAATACAGTATGTAAACAGAGAGAGAACTGTAATAGAAATATCTACTATAAATAGAGAACTAGCAGTGACTAGTGATGTAGAGTACAGGATAGCACATGTGAACGGGACAGATTTGTACATGATCTACACTAAAGAGTTGTACATGATCTACACTACTATAAAATTGTTCACATGACTACTAGCACTCCCCCGTTTCCCCAATCAATACACAAGGATCTAAACAGGTTATGTTATTGTACATGATATCACATGGGGGCCCATAAAAGGGTGCACATGATAGTATACATGAGGGCTCTGTGAACATGAGAGTACAAGATTCACAAGAGTGTACATGTATGGTGAAAGCACAGGAGTACATGATGAAAGTGAAACGCACATGACACAATGTACCCGATGCTCTCGAGGGGGATAACATCGCATGAAGAGGTCCATATAGTACTAATCCGTGATAATATCGTGACAGTATCAAGTATAGTAATCTAAAGCAGGAATATAATTCTAAGCAGGATATGAAATGATCAGAGAATGTACTCGCCTGATATCTGAATGTCCAAGGTAAAGATACTGTCCGAGGAGAGGTGTCTGGCTCCTAATTAGAACAGCACAAGTCACAACATGTCCAGAAGGGTAATATAAAGCACTACAATGCATTCTATATGAATCTAGGTCAAACTAGGCCAAAATCAACCCTTGGTCAACTCTGGTCAACTGCACTAGTCAAACTAGGTCATGTCCTAACCCACCAAGTCTTACTAGGCCTAGCCAAGACTTATCCTAGCAAGCACACATCAATACAAGGCTATATAAGCCAACATAAATCCAACTCTATATAGCATGCAATTATTCAATACTCAAATAGGCAAGAATTCATATTGGATATACACTAGGTAATCTATTACTTTAAGCTATATATGTCTACACATATATACACATACAAATATTGGTATTCAATATTAGGTCTATAATCATGGTATTTCAAATGGTTATATAAAATTATATATTACAACACAATATGCTAACATATATATAATATACATACATAGCTAAGTTAACTATATTCATAAATACTTATTTAAGAGGCTACGTGTGTGTATGTGAACATGACAAAGGGGCAAGTGAGGGTTAAATGGGCATACATAGTGTATACATATCAAAGAGTGTCAAAGTGTAAGTGAACAATGTGTCAAGTGTGATAGTGTCAACATAGTGTAAGGGGGTACATGAGGTAATATAGGATTTGTATTAACATAGAACATTACATCTCATTAACTTGTATATTGCATACATTACATCTATTATTATATTACATTCATGCTTGCATTCATTCATCATTCATTTATTCTCTTGCACCACTATATACACCATACATTACATACTATGGAACCTATATATTCATTACAAGCCATACTTATACATGCTTATATTAGATAGGATACTTACACCTCATACATCATTTATTTAACCATTTACTCATCCTTGCATTCTCTATTTAATTACATAATGTATATACATTAACATGGGTTAAAATCAAATAGAACATTATATTACACACAAGGGTGCACAAAATGCATATGCCGGATAGTAACTCCTACTAATAATCAATACTGTACCATCTCAGCATGAATTAAAATCTAGGATTAAAGTATGTTATAGATCTATGTATTAGCCTTTCGAAACTTCAAACGGATCGCATTTTCATTTTCGGAAACTCCCGGAATCGCAAAAACACCGAGAACGCATTTGTCTTTCGTACAGCTGACACTCAAATAATTCTCTAGAAAGTTACAGAAAGAATTAGGCCTATTAATATATGTTTTTAGAAAGCTAACTTCAATACGCTTCTTTTAAAAAAAACGGAAGATTAAACCGAGCTTTGATCTAGAAGTTATGACATTTCTAAGTTAGGGCTGAAATTAAAAACGTGGATAAAAATTATGACGGATTTAGATAGTTTGAGCCAAAAGAATACACAATATATATCCTAATTATCCACAACAATAATAGCAATAATAATATGAGGAACCACACTCACAAACTTGATTATATAATCATCATGAACCATTTATTACATATATAAATATAGATACACTCTCATTACAATATATATATATATATAAATCTATATATGTAACATGAACACATCTACAACACAAAGGACACTCCTATGACCTCCAAATGGACACAAAATGGACACAAATGGAGATACAACCATGGGGGTCATTCCTATGGGTTCAAAATAGACCTATATGCATGAGGAAATGAAAAGGAGAAGAGATTTATACCTCCCGGTAGATTGAATCGAAGAAAAGCCTTTCCGGAGCGACACCGACACGTAGAGATTCCAAAAGGACACGAACGAGCTCCGAATCCTCCCAAACTTGGGTAGCTTCCTCCTTGGCTAGAATGGAGAAGGAAAGAAGAAGATTTGGTGGTGAAATGGAAGGATTTGGTGGAGAAATTTCTAGGGATTGCTCTCTAGGAATTTGGGGAAGAACAAGAGAGAGAAAAATAGATGGATAATGACAAATGGGAGGCTCAACCCTATCCTTATTGTGGCTGGCCATAAAGGTGGTTTTGTCCTATTAGGAAAAGTCCAAAAGTCCCTACTAACCTATTCTATGAGTATTAGGAAAGGGCTAATTGGTTGGGGCTAAATTAGTCATTCTAAAGTCTCTAATCACACTAACCTTATCCATAATAATTAGTCTAACCTCTAACTAAAATATTTCTATCATGTGGACTAAAATTAATATCATGTGGGCCATGCCTAACTAGTGTGTGGGTCCCACTAGAGTAAAACTACCCCGGGTCCCCGTTTCAAGTCGGATTGAGTTGAAATTCGAACCCGACTCAAATAACCCCAAAACAATATCATAAATAATAAAATAATATCAAAATAATTCAAAGAGGTCAAATACAAAAATATTTTTAGGCCAAAAATGATATTAAAATATCATAATCATATGGTTAGGCTCTAGGTCAAACAGTCTCTAGGGTTTCACTAGCAAAACGTCAAAACCATAAGTCATTGATTTAAATAATGTTAAAATGATTTAAAATCACCAAAAATCATATCATGAATTAAATATCATTATTAAAATAATTATAAACACGAAATTTCAAAATTACCCTCATTTGGAAAACTGGGTGCTACAACTCTACCCACCTTAGAAAAATTTCGTCCTCGAAATTTAAGATCGATAGTACTCCTTCTAGAGCCTCTAACCTACCCAATATCTAAGGTAACACTTCCTAACACTGGAATAATAAACGGACATCTAAAAAGTGTCAATCTAGGAATACCTCCAATACTGCTCTGCTGTACGGCGGTAATGGAACTTCCATAAAATATGGACTGGAACCTATATCCAAGGGACTGGACCTATTTTAAAGTGGTCTTAACTAAGGATGAAAAAGAACTGATCATAGGCTATAGGTATGCTCAAACTATTATCTTCCTATTAACCATCTATTAATACATTCTATTACCAAAGGAACGATGCATTACTAAGACATATAGGCCCCTATCTCTCATAACACATTTATGCTCACCAAAAGACTAGTACATCCCATCAAGGCTAATACTATAATCTCTCATAAATCTCATAAGCTACATGTTTATAGACACACATCCCCACATCAAGGACTAACCTATATATATCTACAACTGATACTAATGGGGTGACGTCCCTATCTCCCAACAATCAAGGTCTAAAATTTTTTTTTATCTAAATCATGTAATTTGAAGGAATAGTATACAAGGTCAGGGCATACCGTAGCAGTTGGAAGTCTCACCTAGGTACACTAATCATTCTAGGTCAAAACAGTACTATGGTATCAACACACAAACAATCTAGGGTGTCCTAATTGGGAAGGTAAGGGAACAAATATCATCAAGGTTGTAGGGCTGTCTACCATCCTATATGAAAATTGGTCATTAACAAGCAACTAAGAAATTATTAAAAGGTTACTATTCTATAAAATGGCAAAAATTGAAAATTTAGGCACAACAAATCACAAATAGATTTTTGTCTTGACACGATCTAAGTTGATCAATTTCGGAATAAAACGAGATTTAGGCAAGAAGGGAAATCAATAAAATCAAAGTATGAGCACGAGCATCCAATGATAGAGGTTCAGGTCATGATTAAATTTAATTCGACTGAGTACGAATACAAGGTTCATAGGCGATGAAAAGATTTCAAGGAGAATTGTCAAGGCTGTCGCGAATGAGACTCTAGGGTCAAGTTTAACTATGTCTCCATTCTCGTAGATTGATACATGAAAAAAAAGCGAACCAAAGTGCAATAGGTTGATCAGACCATCATGTACCGGTTCTGATTAGACAATATGTTAGTGGGTGGCCACCCAATAAAATATGTCATGACCAAGCTCGAAAATAGATAAGCTTGCAAAACTAAGGCTAATTTAGCAGCACAAGATATAAGGGTGGTAATAATGAAAGGAATTACATAGTCCAAGTTTCTTAACCAACGGGTCAAGTAATCAGATAAGGTACAAGGTTAAGCATCTAAGGAAACAAGCAGAACACCATCATATGTCGGGTCGAAAGAATTGAGTCAAGGCTGGATTTCAAATTGAAATAAGAAGAAATTTAGTATAATGGTAGAGGTTATAGTTTAGTCAGTTGACCAAAAAATTATATCAAGGAAATAGAGTACAAGAAGACGGGTTTTAGTGGGACATGATATACCTACACGAAGGTGAGCTCGTCTAGGTCTTGCATATAAGATTTGTTGGAGGGTAACAGCTAGTATTACATTCCGAATATCAAAGTCACGATAAGGAACGTCAAGGATCTCAATTAGAAAGTGGGAGTTCAAGAGGTGGTAATTAATGCACAAAAAATAATGAAGATCGAGTTAGTCATCTGCTTCTGATACTCTTAAGTTCATCTGGTCATAACTTTCCAATCATATCTTTACCTCACCAGTCTCCATATGAAAATTTAACCTTTACTTAAACCCTTACCATGACTACCGTAGGCAATTCCCAATTTCTAAACATCACTCTTGAAGCACAACCCTCACATTTAGGAATCAACATTAACCATTTATTTAAATTTCCAAGTTCTTTCACCTTGTCTTAAATTTGACCCAAAACCTCTAAATCCCGTTTACGAATTCCTTGAACTTGTTCAAATTGTTCTCCTCGTATTATTTAATTTAAATCTCTAGGCCTTACAAAACTTATCTTTCATCATAAAATCAACTTCCGTATTTTCTTCGACATACACCCTTGAATATTATTCTCCTAAAAATATTTCACAACAATCTCTAAACTTTCATAACTTTGTGCTCTCTCTATCCCTAGTCATTTCCTCGCAACATCTTGTTTAATATCCTTATTAAACATAATTAACTTCTCTTTTCCATTACTAACCTTCTACATAGCCTCAGAGTAAAAGTTTTTCCCAGAATCAATAACCAAGATTTTCTAAGTTCTCAAAACTAGGTTGACCTCTGATATCCTCATTAGTTTTGAATACACCTATAAACTATCTCATAACCCCGAAATTTCTCTAAATGTAATTGTTTCCAGATTGGCAGTATACATCTCTTTATTCTATTCGAGACCATTACCACATTTCTATCTCAAGTTTCCATATGGAACACTCCACATTTGATTTCATTTAGATCATCATAAAATAACCAGTTACGTCTTCTCTGAGCTACATAATTTACGTCACTTCCTTAACATTTCTCAGGCAAAATGATATAAAGATTCAAGAGTTGTCAAGGTATAGCTGACAGAATTATATACGAGATAGGGAATTGATATAATCAGGACAGGTATATAAGACAAGGAATGATGGTAGTAAAAATATTGGCAGGAAAAGAATGATAATAGAATCTGTTCTGCTTATCTATTTAAAAGAGGGACCCATTTTTTTTGAAACAAGAATTATAATACCAAATCCAAAATAAGGCCTAGCAAAATTATTGGTTTATTGTATTAAGAAGAAATAAATTTTTGTAAGAAGTTACACAAGGTTTATAAAAATAGCTAAAGCTACATCCTAAGTAAACAATGAGAAACAAAACAAAACAAACAAAACAACAATAATTCCTTCTTCTTTTTTTGAATGACTGAAACAAAAGTAGCAAAAACATGTTCAAAAACATTTAAGGTACAATCTGATAATCATATGCGTCTATCCAAAATCATGATACTCTAAATCCTCGTCATACTAGTGAGCAAGGCTACGATAATCACAGAGTCCTTGACTTATGCACATACCTCTAGAATCATGGTATTTAACATTTTTGCGATACCGCTAGCTTGGCTGCGAAAACCTTAAATTTCCACACCCGAAAAATATATCCAAAATCAGACTATATGTCCTCACCATGCTGGCTAATGTGACTATAGAAGACAAGATTTCCATAACTTAGATGACCTAGCCCATATAATTTTATCTTGCCAAAAATTAAATTAAATCAACAATGAATACCAAAAAAAATTAAATTTATCAACGAACATCAAAATTCAAAAATGAACAAAATCCTTCAAATCATATAACTACAAACTCGGATGCTATAGCTAACATCAAGATTCAAATTTCAACAATCTTCATCAAAATCAATAAATACAAACTCAAATTCAATAATAATCCATCAAAATCAAATTCAATAGCAGAAAGTAAAGATAAATCAAATCAAGGAAAAAAGAAAAGAGTTTTCAAATCGGAGTTAAACAAGATTCTCAAGGGTCGTCCCAGGAATCTCTCAAGGGTTCCTATTTGTGATTGAGTATCTTCAAAATATATTCTAATCCTACTGCAGGCTGTAGTGGTACTCTAGTTCGAATACCACTACACAAACTCGACCTGCATGGGCCACCACTAAAAACGTGTCACGACCCGTACCCACTGTTAGGGTACGAGAACGTAACGAAGCCCAGCCTACGCCGCAGTGTCGGCGGTAGAACGTTGTCCTAGGTCACAACATCTAACATATAGTGCTAAGCAATTTATACTCCCCGAATGGGGGTGACATAGCAGATACAGACTCAATCACATCTAAGATAGAGCATGATAAGGATAGATAAAACATAAGATCCAAAAGAGATACAGGAGATAGAAGTCTAAGTGTCTAAGATACAAAAATCCAGAAATACATCTCAAAACTCAATACAGTAATCCATAAAGTAAATACAACTCCAGACAAATGAAATAACTACCTAAACAACCTCTACTGTGTCTTCTCTAGGCTAACAGGCAATCCCAGGCTATCTGTAAAATTTATCAACAGGTCCAGTCAGGACAGGAGCGAGCACATTACATCTCAACAAATCATAGCAGGTTAGAAAATATAATCATGCAGTAAAGTAAGATACATGATCTGAAGAAATACAGTATGTAAACAGAGAGAGAACTGTAATAGAAATATCTACTATAAATAGAGAACTAGCAGTGACTAGTGATGTAGAGTACAGGATAGCACATGTGAACGGGACAGATTTGCACATGATCTACACTAAAGAGTTGTACATGATCTACACTACTATGGAATTGTTCACATGACTACTAGCACTCCCCCGTTTCCCCAATCAATACACAAGAATATAAACAGGTTATGTTATTGTACATGATATCACATGGAGGCCCATGAAAGGGTACACATGATAGTATATATGAGGGCTCTGTGAACATGAGAGTACAAGATTCACAAGAGTGTACATGTATGGTGAAAGCACAGGAGTACATGATGAAAGTGAAACGTACATGACACAATGTACCCAATGCTTCCGAGGGGGATAATATCGCATGAAGAGATCCATATAGTACTAATCCGTGATAATGTCGTGACAGTATCAAGTATAGTAATCTAAAGCAGGAATATAATTCTAAGCAGGATATGAAATGATCAGAGAATGTACTCGCCTGATATCTGAATGTCCAAGGTAAAGATACTGTCCGAGGAGAGGTATCTGGCTCCTAATTAGAACAGCACAAGTCACAACATGTCCAGAAGGGTAATATAAAGCACTACAATGCATTCTACATGAATCTAGGTCAAACTAGGCCAAAGTCAACCCTTGGTCAACTCTGGTCAACTGCACTAGTCAAACTAGGTCATGTCCTAACCCACCAAGTCTTACTAGGCCTAGCCAAGACTTATCCTAGCAAGCACACATCAATACAAGGCTATATAAGCCAACATACACCCAACTCTATATAGCATGCAATTATTCAATACTCAAATAGGCAAGAATTCACATTGGATATACACTAGGTAATCTATTACTTTAAGCTATATATGTCTACACATATATACACATGCATATATTGGTATTCAACATTAGGTCTATAATCATGGTATTTCAAATGGTTATATAAAATTATATATTACAACACAATATGCTAACATATATATAATATACATACATAGCTAAGTTAACTATATTCATAAATACTTATTTAAGAGGCTACGTGTGTGTATGTGAACATGATAAAGGGGCAAGTGAGGGTTAAATGGGCATACATAGTGTATACATATCAAAGAGTGTCAAAGTGTAAGTGAACAATGTGTCAAGTGTGATAGTGTCAACATAGTGTAAGGGGGTACATGAGGTAATATAGGATTTGTATTAACATAGAATATTACATCTCATTAACTTGTATATTGCATACATTACATCTATTATTATATTACATTCATGCTTGCATTCATTCATCATTCATTTATTCTCTTGCACCACTATATGCACCATACATTACATACTATGGAACCTATATATTCATTACAAGCCATACTTATACATGCTTACATTAGATAGGATACTTACACCTCATACATCATTTATTTAACCATTTACTCATGCTTGCATTCTCTATTTAATTATATAATGTATATACATTAATATGGGTTAAAATCAAATAGAACATTATATTACACACAAGGGTGCACAAAATGCATATGCCGGATAGTAACTCCTACTAATAATCAATACTGTACCATCTCAGCATGAATTAAAATCTAGGATTAAAGTATGTTATAGATCTATGTGTTACCTTTTCCAAACTTCAAACGGATCGCATTTTCGTTTCCGAAAACTCCCGGAATCGCGAAAACACCGAGAACGTGTTTGTCTTTCGTACAGCTGACACTCAAATAATTCTCTAGAAAGTTACAGAAAGAATTAGGCCTATTAATATATGTTTTTAGAAAGCTAACTTCAATACGCTTCTTTTAAAAAAAAAAAAGATTAAACCGAGCTTTGAGCTAGAAGTTATGACATTTCTAAGTTAGGGCTGAAATTAAAAACGTGGATAAAAATCATGACGTATTTAGATAGTTTGAGCCAAAAGAATACACAATATATATCCTAATTATCCACAACAATAATAGCAATAATAATATGAGGAACCACACTGATAAACTTGATTATATAATCATCATGAACCATTTATTACATATATAAATATAGATACACTCTCATTACAATATATATATATATATAAATCTATATATGTAACATGAACACATCCACAACACAAAGGACACTCCTATGACCTCCAAATGGAAATAAAATGGACACAAATGGAGATACAACCATGGGGGTCATTCCTATGGGTTCAAAATAGACCTATATGCATGAGGAAATGAAAAGGAGAAGAGATTTATACCTCCCGGTAGATCGAATCGAAGAAAAGCCTTTCCGGAGCGACACCGACACGTAGAGATTCCAAAAGGACACGAACGAGCTCCGAATCCTCCCAAACTTGGGTAGCTTCCTCCTTGGCTAGAATGGAGAAGGAAAAAAAAAGATTTGGTGGTGAAATGGAAGGATTTGGTGGAGAAATTGCTAGGGATTGCTCTCTAGGAATTTGGGGAAGAACAAGAGAGAGAAAAATAGATGGATGATGACAAATGGGAGGCTCAACCCTATCCTTATTGTGGCTGGCCATAAAGGTGGTTTTGTCCTATTAGGAAAAGTCCAAAAGTCCATACTAACCTATTCTATGAGTATTAGGAAAGGGCTAATTGGTTGGGGCTAAATTAGTCATTCTAAAGTCTCTAATCACACTAACCTTATCCATAATAATTAGTCTAACCTCTAACTAAAATATTTCTATCATGTGGACTAAAATTAATATCATGTGGGCTATGCCTAACTAGTGTGTGGGTCCCACTAGAGTAAAACTACCCCCGGGTCCCCGTTTCAAGTCGGATTGAGTTGAAATTCGAACCCGACTCAAATAACCCCAAAACAATATCATAAATAATAAAATAATATCAAAATAATTCAAAGAGGTCAAATGCAAAAATATTCTTAGGCCAAAAATGACATTAAAATATCATAATCACATGGTTAGGCTCTAGGTCAAACAGTCTCTAGGGTTTCACTAGCAAAACTACTTTATATATATAAACTGTTTAGATATATATATATATATTTCACTTTAGTATTTTATAAATATATATATATATATATTTTTTTTTTAGTATTTTATAAATATATATATATATATATATATATATGTATGTATGTATATATATATATATGTATTTATGTACATATATGTATATATGTATATATTTTTCTTGTGTGTATATTTTCATAGTTAGTCAATATTATATATATATTTGTATACGTATATATATATTTTCATATATATATATTATTATACACTTTATAATTTAATGTCTCCTTATATATATATATATATATATATATATATATATACATATTTGTATATATATATATATATATATATATATATATATATATATATATATATATATATATATATATATATATATATATATATATATATATATAAAATATATATATATATATATATATATATATATATATATATATATATATATATATATATATATATATATATACTTTATAAATTAAGTATTTTCCTTATACATAGATATATGTACTTTTTTCATGTGTAGGTATATAATTATTTTGTATAACTTTACCATATTAAAATAATAATATTTATTTAGCACTATTACCAAATTATATTTTTAGTGTATTTAAATTACTGCAACCATTTGGTGTCCAAGCCTAGCATGGGTATTTGGGCCCAAATGTGTTTTCACACATTCAAGACCTGTACAAGTCATATTGGACTTGAATCATGGCCTTGGGTCCTGTATTTGAACTTTGGTTCAAATTATATACATGGACAAAATACGCAGATAATTAATTATTGTGTGCAATGCTGTTTTTGATTTTCTAAAAATACTTAAGTATTGCTAAAATTATGGAAAAATAGTTTTTAGATACTATGTTAAGTTAGCTAATTTAGTATAATTTTTGTAGTATTTAATTTACTGTTTTATCACTAGTTTGGCATATGAAACCAAAACTCATTTTCTGTATACTTAGGAAAACTGATTTTTATAAAATATTTGTACTGGTTAATAAATTCCAGAAAAATTATAATAAATTTCTATGATTAACAAGGATCACTTTGGTACTTTACTTTAAGAAAAACCAAGCTTTTTGTCTATCTCAAAAATTATTAGAACACAATGGTCATTGGATTTATTTATTGATTAATTACGACTTGTAGCTTTTTGTGTTATTTTAAGTTTTAGCCGTGTTGAACCCCACCCCTCACTAGTGTAAAGACCCTAGAAAGTTAGTTAAAGTAGTGTGTCACCCCACATTGGTCTCCTATGCCAAAGTCATCATTTTGGCTAGGTGCCCAGTCACGAGTCGTGTTTCACCAATTAGTGTCCTAGTATTTTAGCTTAGTGTAAAAACTAAGTTATTGTATTTATTCTACAGTGACGAGTTACCGGACATCCATAGCACTTTTATCGCAGCTTATTTTGCTTTGCTCTGCTAGAGGCAAGTACTTTCTACGAACTTTACATACTGCTATAAACCATAAAACTGTGAATCACCAACCATGTTAAATGCTGATCCTTGGGGTAGCAAGTTAGAACTTTACATGTTGTATTACTTTCAGTCTCTACCATGTTTATACCGTATCTCATAATCTCTCTCACATGCTTAAATAACGGGTTAAGGGAAAACTGCTAGTAGTGTACGTGATCATGACCCCCTTCTCCGTATGTATTTACCGAGCACCGTTACATTCTATATGTATCTGTGTCGTATGTCTGGTCCCGCATTTGTGTATGGATATACACCGATGCCATTATGTGTACATATGTGCACATCAGAAAATTGATATGTACCGTTGTACATCCTGATTACCTATTGACTGATCACTCACCTACTACAGTTTTAAACTTTAAAATGTATATCTATCGCCATGATAAAATATACCTAAAACTGAACCAACATGATATGTCATTTCCTTTTTATCACATGATCAGTATTATATGTTTGTTAGATTTAGTACTGGCTCTCGTCCTGACAGGATAACGTTGTAGGTATCCTTACTGAGGAGGAGTTACTCTGTGACACATACTATGGAGATACTGCCGAGGACCCGGCTCTGCTTTACGAGGATGTTCCTGCGGGGAACCTCGCCTAGTTGTCTTTTGTTTACTTAGACTTTTGAGAGTAGACATGTTTTAGACTATATCTTTTTGTAACTGGACATGTATCCAGTTTTACTTTACAGTTCACTTGTACTTGGATATTTCACTATATACGACGACTTTTGTGTTTGGAGCATTTATGATTCTTCTTCACTTATAGAACTGTTAGCACATTTAGTCTTATCCTATTGTCTTTAGAACAGCTTACTACGTTTTATCTCAACGTAGGCTTGGCATGACTCGGCCTGGCCCAACAATTTGGGTAGCGGGTCGTGACAGGTAGCCCCTCCAACAATCGGGACAACAAGGGTAAGCATGCTATGGTGGCCGACACAGCTCAGAAACCTGAGTCAAAACCGGCAGACAGACAATGGCCGCAAATCACTTACTCCTTCGAAGACGATCACGTCAAGCCCATCTTGGACATGCTCATACGAGGAGACAGAATTCAGCTTCCTCCACCAAGACGGAAACCTCGGCCGACAGAAATGGAGAGCCCGAGTACTGTCATTATCACCGCTACGTCCATCATGCTACACACGACTGCTACCAATTTAAGCAATACATCCAACATCTCATCGATTCGAACGCTCTGGCCATCGATTTCGAGGAGGTGACCATAGCGGCCAACATGGTGTCCGTACAATTCGGCAGCTTCCCTCCAACAGAGGCTCAAGACGGTGTGATACCCATCCCTCTGGCAACCATGGAAATTGCTAATCTTCCACCTCCCCGAGATCAGGCTGCTGGTCTAGTACCCTTCACCACATCATGAAGGGAGGTCATGTGGGTCCATCCAGACTTGGTATCTGAAGTGACTCAGTCTACACCATCCTCTATTTGCAAGAAAAGGAGTAGAAAAGTCAGATCCTGGCACACAACCTCGATAGATGTCGAAGAAGCGACGGCTGTCATTACCCGATCTGGGGCACAATCCCAACCTGTGGCTGATAACTCAACCGAAGATCACCAGCCAGCTACTGCTGACACTCCGGGACCGTCCCAGCCTCCGACGACCGACAAGCCTAGGCCGAAGGAGACTCTCTTTGACAAATCCCTCCGAAAAGAGGTACCTCAGGGGCTAGAGAGGCCCTACAACTTCGACATCTTGGCGCAATTGGCTAACACACCAGCCAAATTATTCTTATACGAGCTTCTGAGACTCTCAAAGGACGTTCGTGCGGCCTTGAGCGATGCACTCCAAAATGCCGACGCCTATCTGGCTCAAGTCAACCTCACAGGAGAAAGCCCGCCTACAAATCTCTAAGACAGCGCTTGCACAGGAGCTATGCCCAATATTGTCTTCACTCTGCAGGATATGCTCATCAAAACTAATCTGCACGATCGCCCGTTATACTATACCGGATACATCGGGGACGTAAAGGTGGACCGAATGCATATTGATCCTGGTTCTTCCATAAGCATCATCCCGAAGGGTCTGCTACATCATCTCCGCATTCCTATGCATCGCCTGACGCCAACAAGCACTGCCATCAGCAGTTTTAATTCGGGCAGGAGCTACCCGATTGGAAAGATTCGCTTGAAGTGCCAAATTGGTGATCTCCAATCAGAAGTGACCTATTACGTCATAGATGCGGACACTTCTTACAACATCCTCTTGGGACGCCCTTGGATACATGATTATATGATCGTGCCTTCCATACTGTACCAGTGCTTCAAGTACGTCGACAAACACGACTTCGTGAGGACAGAATTTGCCGACATCGATCCCTTCAAAGGGGTCAAATCCTACTACTCAGACTCCTGCCTATACGAAAAGTCGAAGAGGCACCTGGATGGAGATGTACAAGCTCAGACTGAGACGGCCTCAGGATCAGAAGAACCTCTGACGATCCACCTTCAAGCCCGCAAACCTGGCAAGTCCGCACCCCTTACGGCCACTCTGCGTAAGGATGCGATCAGCCTCTCAGCACAAGAAGAGCAAATAATAATTCGGCTGCCAAGGTCTGGCCAAGTGCCAAGACCCACAATGGAGCCACTGATAATTAGACTGCCAAGAGTCGGCCAGCCACAAATGGAGAAGCTCAATCCCGCCGACAAGCCAATAACGATACGCCTTCCCAAGAAGAGTCGTCACCCCGATACAAAGTCTGGGGCTTCTAGCGAGCCAACAACTCCCCGCCCAGCATCAGGTACCAAACTGGGGGTCGCTAGTTTGCCAGCGACTCCATATTCTGCTCCACCAGTAGAACCCCTGACGATCAAGCTGCCCAGGTCATCCTCTCAGTCTTCATTTATACAGGGGGTAGCCGAAGAAGAACCGGAGCTAGCCAAGTATGTGGCTGCCCACACTGATGTTCCCTTCGCAGATGATGTAATCTCGCTAGAAAAGATACCTTACTTCATCAATAAAGGGCTATCTTTGAACTACATCAAGCTTAATAAGCTTTGTACAATATATGCTATGGAACACGGTATAGGCACCCACCTACACACACAGGTGACGAATGTTTACACCGCATACCAGCTTACTCCAGTGGAAGACGCTTACCGCGTAATCGAGGGAGGGGACCATCCAATCATCTTCGGCCGGAAGGACGACCCACAGCCCTTCACCATAGAGAAAGTCGATCCTGAATCAGATGCCGGGAGACTGCCTCTATATCTCTATTGCTCCCAATCCAAATACCTTATGCAAAAATAGGGATATGATCTGGAGACTACGCCAGGCTTGAACTATGGCACCGGTCAACGATTACCTTTGAAGCCACCAGTCCCAGCTGGCAAACCACGAGATTACTACAACAAAACCAGATGCGGACTAAGGTACGTTACGCCCATAATGACCCCCAAAAGTTTAGATGAGGAGTGCGACTGGCATTCACATTCAACCGGGTCACCAAATTCTGATTCAGATACCAGCATCGGAGACGTATTCAGACAAGTATGGTATTTGTCGACACTTACGAAGAAGATAAAGACATTCCTGAAATCTTCGAGTTAGAGCCGTGGACCCAACAGCTGGATGCATAATAGAAAAGCGGTTCGAACAGAGAGAACCTCCTACCGAAGACGAGGTTATACAAGTCGACCTCGACAGCGAATCTTCTCCAAAACCGATCTTCGTCAGCAAAAGCCTAACAGACGAAGAGCGAGAATCGCTACTAGAACTTATCAAAGAATATATCGATGTGTTCGCCTGGAGCTATGAAGACATGGCAGGACTAAACTCCGAGGTTGCCCTTCACAAGCTCAACATTCGGCCAGATGTGAAGTCAGTCAAACAACAACAACGACGCTTCCGCCCGGGCATCATAGATGCAATCGAAGCTGAAGTCAACAAACTGATAGCCAGCGGCTTCATTCGTGAGGAGCAACATCCTGACTGGGTCGCCAACATAGTGTCGGTCCTCAAGAAGAATGGGAAGATTCGAACCAGCATCGACTTCCGCAATCTGAACGAGGCATATCCCAAAGATGAATTCCCCCTCCCTATCACAGACATCATGATTGACAATGTGGCTTCGAACGAATATCATTCATGGATGGTTTCTCGGGGTACAACCAAATCAAGATGTCTCCTGACGACGAAAAGCACACATCATTCCGAACACCGATTGGCACGTATTGCTACACAGTCATGCCTTTTGGTTTAAAGATTGCTGGCACCACATATCAAAGAGCCATGAGTATTATCTTCAGGGACCACTTACGCAAGACTGCGGAGTGCTATGTTGATGACATCGCCGTCAAGAGCCGCTATAAGGGAGACCACCTGCATGATCTGAGAACAGTGTTCGACCTGATGCGAGCACAAAACCTGAAGATGAATCCCACAAAATCCTTCTTGGGCGTATCCAGCAAAAAATTCCTGGGTTTTATTATTACTGCCCAGGGAATTCATGTAGACCCAGAGAAGACGAAGGCAATTATGGAGATGGGTCCCCCGAGAAATCTCTGCGAACTCAGAGGCCTTCAAGGAAGGCTAGCTTACATCAGGAGGTTTATTTCTAACCTCTTCGGACGGTGTCGGCCATTCACCCACCTCATAAAGAAAGGTATTTCGTTCGTATGGGATGAGGAATGCCAACGTGCCTTCGACAGCATCAAAGAATATTTGTCGAACCCTCCAGTCCTGGTAGCCCCGGTTGCTGGGAAACCATTCTTGCTATATGTACGAGCAATGGAGTATTCCCTCGGTGCTCTGCTGGCACAAAACAACGATGCAGGCCATGAACAAGCTATATATTACCTCAGCCGAATGATGATTGGACCAGAGCACCGATACACCGCCGTGGAGAAGGAATGCCTCGTCCTGGTGTTCGCCATTCAAAAGATACGATACTATGTCACAGAACAAACCATACAGGTGTTCTCACGAGTCAATCCTCTCAGGGTCCTCATGACGAAGCCAGGAGCACTCAGCTCCCGCCTTGCCACATGGGCCATATTGTTATCTCCTTATCATATGATCTTCGTCCCGCAGAAGGCTGTTAAGGGTCAAGCTCTGGCAGACTTTTTAGCAGCCCACCCAGGCTCGGAGTCATCCAGAATATATAAAAAAATCCCAGATGAGATCGCCGACTCGTATGCAACCTCCTACGATAATATATGGCGAATGTTCTTCGACGGTGCCTCAAGGACCGGACCTAAGGGCAACATCGTCGTCGGAGTCGGGGTGGTGCTGGTTTTCTCTTCTGGGTTGGTGATCAATCGTGCTTACTCCCTCACAGAGCCCTGCTCTAACAATGTGGCCGAGTACAACACATTGGTTATTGGCCTCCAACTTACAAGAGAGCTGGGGGTAGAATATCTTGAAGCATACGGCGATTCGCAGTTAATCGTCAATCAGATCCGGAGTTCGTACGAAGTCCGCCACAAAGACATGATCCCCTATCACCAAATAGCGATCAACATTATTTCGTCATTTGAGGGATTCTTCATCGAACACGTTCCCAGACTCCGGAATATCGAAGTCGATGCCCTAGCTGGCCTTGCCGCTTCCCTAGCGGTTCCAAATTACGCTCATCAATCGGTGGATGTGATAGGCCACGAACTGGTCTGTCCCAAGAACAACGTTCAGTTCGTGGCGAGTTATTCCGCTCAGATGATCGACGAAGCACCAGACTGGAGACAACCATTCATAGACTTCGTAGTCTACGACATCCTGCCCGAGAACCCAAAGGAAGCCACTTCCATCAGAAGACGTTCTCTCAGATTCTTCTACGATACAGAGACGAAAATGCTGTATCGGCGATCTTACGATGGATTATTACTTCGATGTCTGTCAAACGCTGAAGCCAAAGAAGCCATACGCGAAGCTCATGACGGTGTCTGCGGGGCCCATCAGCCTGGCCCTAAATTACAAGACCGTCTTCGCCGAATGGGCTACTACTGGCCCACGATGGTAGCAGATGCGATAGACTATGCAAGAAAATGTAAAGCCTGCCAAGTTCACGCAAACTTTATCCACCAGCCATCCGAATTTCTATATCCGACAGTGGCGTCCTGGCCATTCGAAGCATGGGGAATGGATATTATCTGTCCGATCGCTCCACCTTCCTCCCGAAGACATCGCTTCATACTCGTAATCACGGATTACTTCTCCAAATGGGCGGAAGCCGTCCCGCTTGCAGAAGTAAAGACTTCAAACGTGATCAGCTTCCTCAAGCATCACGTCATCTATCGCTTTGGACTGCCCCGAAGGATCATCCACGATAATGGTCCACAGTTTGCAAGTTACACCTTCTATCGGTTCTGCGATAAGCACCGCATCCATAATATTGCTTCAACACCATACAATTCGGCTGCGAATGGGCTGGCAGAAGCATTCAACAAAATAATCATCAAACTTCTCAAGAAGTTCGTATCGTCCAACAAACGCGACTGGAACGAGAAGCTTGGGGAATGCTTATGGGCATACCGTACTACAGTCCGAACAGCCACCGGGAATATACCATTTTCTCTGGTGTACGGGAGTGAGACAGTCCTTCCATTGGAGACTCAAATACCCTCACTCCGCATCGCCCTTACTTACCAACTGACGACGGATGATAACTACCGTCGTCGGCTACAAGAGCTGGAGGCCTTAGATGAGAAGCGCCTCTTGGCTCAGCAACGGATCGAGCTATACCAAGCACGCATCTCCGGAGCCTTCAACAAGAAAGTGAAGATCAGAACATTCGAAGTGGGCGATCTCGTTCTGGCAGTCCGGAGGCCGATGGTCATGACTCACAAGACCGCCGACAAATTCCAGCCAAAGTGGGAAGGCCCGTTCATTATTGATGCTGTGTTCTCCAATGGAGCTTACCGCCTCGCCAAACAAAACGGAGACTTGCTCATGTTGCCCGTCAAACGATAAGTTCCTGAAGAAATATTATGTCTAAACTGTTGGCACATTTTATTTTGATTATTAACAGCATCTTCGTAGTTTAGTCTTCTGTTCTTCAGATTCAAATATTCTCAGAAGATCTACTACATGGAGTTCTTCCGTTCAGCGCAATCATCTTTCACTTTGAAGACTGAAGCAGTTATCGGCGTTCCCTGCATAAGACGGCATCTTTCTGCTTAGAGTCTTTGAGTCTGTACTAGTCTAGGTATATCTGTAAACACCTAAGGACGGATGACAATTAAAAAGCACAAGTCAAAAATCAAATACTTACAAAGCGGCATACCGGCGGCATGCTTCGGCATACCGACGGCATGCTTCGGCATACCGGCGGTATACCGTTTCTAGCATCCAGAAAGTTACTGTGACAAATTGTCGGCATACCGACGGCATGCTCCGGCATACCGGCGGTATACCGATTTTTGTGTCCAGAAAGTTGCTGTGACAAATTGTCGACATACCGACGGCATGCTCCGGCATACCGGCGGTATACCATTTTTAGCAACCCAAAAGTTGCTGTGATAAATTGTCGGCATACCGACGGCATGCTCCGGCATACCGGCGGTATACCATTTTTAGCAATCCAAAACTTGCTGTGATAAATTGTCGGCATACCGGCGGCATACTCCGGCATACCGGCGGTATACCGAGTTTCAAATATTTGGTTTTTTTGAATTGCCCTGACTAGAATTAATGACCGTATTTAATGCTCTCTAACGGTCACTAATATGACCGTTACTATTTGGACGGTATACCGACGGTATGCCGCTGCATACCGACGGCATGCCGGTCTGTCTATATTCAGAGCATTAAATGCCACCAACTCTTGGTTCTCTTATAAAAGAAAGCTCTCTCTCTTGAGCTTCTTCACCAACTCTTACCAAAAAATTTCCAACAACAAAGAGCTCCACCATTAATACTCTTCCAAGTTTTTTCATTGTCATCTTCTCCCAAAGTGCTAGAGTATTAAAGAGTTGTACATTTCGATCTTCACGTGTTAGAAGATCAACAAGTTCTCATTCTCTTTTGTTTGAAGTTGGCGAGCCTTCGTAAGAAAACTCGTGTGTAGAAGTTGGCGAGTCTTCGAATCCAAACTCGTATTAAAGTTGACGAGTTCTTCGGATCCAAACTCGTGTGTACTATTTGGTTAAATAGTGGATTAAAGCCGGAGAGAGTTCCGGGACTGGACTGCCTCAAAAGAGGATACCAGGATACATCCTTGCATTTGATCTTTCTACTCTTTACTCTCAATTGTCTTTATTGCATCAATTGTTGTAGTTAATTTTTAATTACCCTATTCACCCCCCCCCCCCTCTAGGGTTCTACAATTGGTATCAAAGCTTTGTTTTCTTGATTTGGATTTACACCCTTGAGTGATCCATGGCCTCTAACCCTAGTATCAACACGTTTCACAATGAGGGGCACTCCACAAATAGGCCTCCCCTATTTGATGGTACCAACTACAACTACTGGAAGATTAGGATGAGCATTTATCTAAAGTCCATAGATTTCGACTTATGGGATTGCGTGATAAATGGTCTTCCTACTCCTTCCAGAGCTATTGAGGATATTGCTTCTGACACCCTTCGGGACACTCTCTCTGAAAATATCAAGAAGCTTGCAAGTCGAGATGCCAAGGCAATGAATGCTCTTTATTGTGCTCTGGACAGTAGTGAGTTCAACCGAATCTCTACTTGCAAGACTTCTAATAAGATTTAGAAATTACTTGAAGTCACACACGAGGGGACTTCACAAGTGAAGGAGTCTAAGATTAGTAGACTCACGCAAGAATATGAGTCTTTTAAAATGAAGCATGATGAATCTATTACTTCTATGTTTACTCGATTTGGTGATATTATTAATCCTCTCTCCTCTCTTGGTAAGGAATATCCGGCTCATAAAAAGATCAGAAAAATCCTTAGAGGATTGACGAAAGTTTGGAGTCCTAAAGCTACCGCAATCATTGAGGGGAACGACTTGACTGTCATAAACCTTGAGACTCTCATGGGCAAGCTAATGACTCACGAGCTCGATATGAAGGATCAAGAGGAATCCTCCATACAAGAGAAGGAGAAGGAGAAGACCAAAGAGAAGGAGAAGACTCTTGCTCTCAAAGCAACAAGGTCCTACTCCAAGGATAGCTCCGACGACAATGAGTCGGACGACGATGAAGAAATAGCTCTCACAGCTAAGCACTTCCGGAAGTTCCTAAAATTCAACAAGGCCAACCGCTCTAGACGGGACAATGAAGAAGATCTGGCGTGCTATCAATGCAGAAGACCCGGACACATCAAGAGGGATTGTCCGATGATAAGAAAAGACTCAAGCAAGTACGAGAAGCCTAGCAAAGGAAGCTCATCCTCCAGAAAGTTCGCCAACACAAGTATTTGGTGTGAAAGTGACGCGAGCGACTCCGACAACGACAAGGAGTGCAAACACAATGCCAACGTCTGTCTCATGGCAACCGATGAGGTACTTGATGATCTTTCTTTAAACATTCTTACCTATGATGATTTGGAAAAAGCCATTCTTGAATTACATGAAGAACACAAAGGTGTTCGGAATAAATACAAGAAATCTCTTAAAGAGGTTGAGGCTCTTCAACTTGAAGTAGAGAGGCTCTCAAGCATCATTATTGATGTGAAGGGAAAATCTCCTATTTCTGACACGGATGAAATAGAGTCTTTGCGACTCAAGTTTCTAGAATCTCTTGACACCATCAAGAAAAGGGATGATGAGATTCTATCCATGAGAAGTTCTTATGAATTTGCTATGCGCAAATGTCAAGATGCTAATAGAAGAGAATATACCACTTCTATTAAGTATAATGATCTTCTTACACGGAGTAAGAATTTAGGTAATAAGAATACCACTCACATGCATGCTCCAAGACACCCTCACACTCATCAAAATGCTAGGCATAACCCTTACATGAACACTACACACAACTCCTTTTCTAACACAAGAAAAGGACCTTTTGTTAAGAAGAACACCTCACATCATGCATTTTACTATCATCATAACACTCATGGTAGAACTTTTCACACTAGAAACTCACATATGCACAACACTCACACTTCTTCTTCTAAATCTTCTTTGATGTACAATTATTGTGGTTTGCTCGGACATACTTCTAATTTTTGTTATACAAGGAAACAAGTTGACATAAAAGTTCTTAAATGGGTTCCTAGAACTAACAATCAAGGACGCAAACAATCATGGGTACCAAAACATTCATCTTCAACTTTTGTTGTAGGTGACGAATCCTTCTCATGCTAGAAGCAAGTAGATTCTCGATAGCGGTTGTTCACGGCATATGACCGGTGATGCTTCACTTTTTACAATGCTATCGATGAAAGGAAGGACACGTCTCCTTCGGTAACAATCTTAAAGGTTATATTATTGGAAATGGTAATATCGGTTCTCCTCCTTATCCTTGTATTAATAATATATGTCTTGTTACTAATCTCAAGCATAACCTCCTTAGCATTAGCCATCTTACTGATAATGGCTATGATATCAAGTTTGTTAAACTCAAATGCTACATTACCGATAGTTCTAATGGAACTATTATTTATGAAGGCATTAGAGAAAATAATATTTATGTTCTTTATCTTGTTGAAGGTACTAACAATGACAGATGCCTAGTTGCAAAGAACGATAAGAGTTGGCTTTGGCACATGAGGCTTGGACACGCCAACATGGACACCATCTCTCGTCTCGCCTCCAAGAAGCTTGTGCGAGGTCTCCCAAGTATCCCATTCAAAAAGGATATGGTATGTGAAGAATGCGAGAAAAGTAAGTTGACCAAGTCATCCTTCAAATCCATCAACTCTGTGAGTACTTCTAGACCCCTTCAACTTATCCATATGGATCTTTTTGGGCCTAGTAGAGTAGCTAGCCTTGGTGGCAAACTTTATGCTTTTGTTTTAGTTGATGATTTTTCGAGATTTACTTGGGTTATTTTTTTTGCTTGCAAAAGTGATACTTTTCGTGAATTTGTTGCTTTTTGTAAACGTGTTCAAAATGAGAAAGGTTTTTCTATTAACAAAATTAGGAGTGATCATGGAGGGGAATTTGATAATGTTGATTTCAAAAGATTTTATGAAAAGAATGGTTTTGGACATGATTTTGCTTGTCCACGAACTCCTCAACAAAATGGTGTTGTGGAGAGAAAGAATAGAACCCTTGGCGATATGGCCCGGATTATGTTAAACCAATATAAGCTCCCCCAATATTTTTGGGCAAAAGCCGTAAATACGGTATGTCATGTTATTAATAGGGTCTTGATTAGACCTATTTCTAAGAAGACTCCTTATGAGCTTTGGTTTGACAAAATTCCCTCTATTGAATATTTCAAAGTTTTTGGTTGCAATTGTTTTATTTTGAATACCAAGGATAACCTAGGCAAGTTTGAAGAAAAAGCCTATGAAGGAATATTCCTTGGATACTCTACTCATAGTAAAGGTTTTCGTATTTTTAACAAAAGAAGTCTTGTTGTCGAAGAGTCAATCAATGTCTCTTTTAATGAACTCAACTCTTCTACATTCTCATCTTCCGAGGATATTGATGACATCTCGTTTGGGTTGGAGAACTCCTCTATTGAGGATCGTCCTTCTTCATCTAACAATGAAGTTGTGACCCCATCAAAAGAGTCTCCTCCTCTCGAGCCTCCTCAAAAGGATCTCCCAAAAGAATGGAGATTTGTCACCAATCATCCTAAGGAGCTTATCATTGGGGATCCTTCCTCAAGTGTTAGCACAAGATCCGCCACTCGTGATCTTTGTGCAAATGTGGCTTTTATCTCTCAAATAGAGCCTAAAAATGTTAATGATGCTTTTCTTGATGAGTTTTGGATGATAGCTATGCAAGAGGAGCTAAATCAATTTGAGCGAAGCAAGGTTTGGAAACTTGTCCCAAAACCTAGCAATCATCCTATTATTGGAACTAAATGGGTGTTTCGTAACAAACTTAATGAAGATGGATTAGTGACTCGTAACAAAGCCCGATTGGTTGCTCAAGGCTATAACCAAGAGGAAGGCATTGACTACGACGAAACCTATGCTCCGGTTGCACGTCTTGAATCCATTCGTATGCTTTGTACTTTTGCTTGTTTTAATAACTTTAAGCTATTTCAAATGGATGTTAAGAGTGCTTTTCTAAATGGTATTATTAAAGAGGAAGTTCATGTTAAACAACCTCCCGGATTTGAAGATTTTCAATTTCCTAATCACGTGTTCAAACTCCATAAAGCCCTTTATGGCCTCAAACAAGCTCCCCGTGCTTGGTATGAGCGTCTTAGCTCTTTTCTTATTTTTTACAATTTTTCAAAGGGAAAAGTTGACACCACACTTTTTATTAAATCCCATGATGGGACTCTCTTATTGGTTCAAATTTATGTCGATGATATTATTTTTTGTTCTACTAACAACACACTTTGTGTAGAATTTGCCAAAGTTATGCAGAAAAAGTTTGAAATAAGTATGATGGGTGAACTCTCCTTCTTCTTGGGGTTACAAATCAAACAAGGACCCAAAGGAACCTTTATCAATCAAGCAAAATATACAAAGGACCTCCTCAAGCGTTTCGACCTCGACTCATCCAAATCAATGAGGACTCATATGGCTACAACGACAAAGCTTGACAATGATGAAGATGGCACATCGGTCGACATTCGTAAGTATAGAGGTATGATCGGTAGCTTACTTTATTTAACTGCTAGCCGTCCTGATTTCATGTTTAGTGTTTGCTTGTGTGCACGATATCAAGCCAATCCAAAGGAAACTCATTTGTGTGCCGTTAAGCACATTTTTCGATATCTCAAAGGCACCATTAACTTGGGTCTTTGGTATCCGAAATCCTTATCCTTTGAGCTTCACAGCTTTTCGGATGCGAATTTTGCCGGATGCAAGATTGATCGAAAAAGCACTAGTGGCACATGTCAATTCCTCGGAAAGTCTTTGGTATCGTGGTTTAGTAAGAAGCAAAATTCTGTTGCTTTTTCAACCACTGAGGCAGAATATATTACGGCTGGTTGTTGTTGTGCACAAATTTTTTGGATGTCACAAACACTTTTAGATTATGGCATTTCTCATTCATGCACCCCTATTAAATGTGATAACACTAGCTCTATCAATCTCACGAAAAACCCGATTTGTCACTCACGTACGAAGCACATTGAAATTAGACACCATTTTCTTCGTGACCATCAACAAAAGGGAGATATTCGTCTTGAATTTATTGATACTACCTATCAATTAGCCGATATTTTCACAAAACCGCTCCCGGATGATCGCTTCACCTTCCTTTGCCATGAATTAGGCATTTTATCTTTTGATCCATAATCCCTCTCGGCCGGCACACCGACGGTATACAGCGGCATACCGGCGGCATACCGTTTTTTCGATTCAGAATTAGGTTCTGTTTCGAAACTCGGCATACCGTCGGTATACGTCGGCACACCGCCGGTATGCCGGATAGAGGCGGACAGGACATCATATCAGGATCCGGGCCCACCTTTATTTTCTACTTCCTTTATTCCTTTTAACCTACTTTTATTCCCTCTCATCCATCCCATCCCTCATAACTACCCATCTCTTCACCTTCCATCTCATTTATTACTCTTCAATCACATCCCCCCTTTCTCTCCTCTTTTTACTCCACCCTCATAACTACCCACCACCTTTTTACCTCCCTTTCATTAAACCCTCCTCTATAACCGTTTCCACCCTCCTCCCCTTTTCAAAATCCATCTCTTCATCTTCCTCCTCCTCTTTAAAATCCTCCTTCCTCCATTATTTCTCCTACTACTCCTTCATCCACTCCAAAAACCTAATCTCTCCTCATGGCAAACCCTAAGCGCCCCCGATCCTCCTCCTCCATGTTTAACCCTTTCGTCCCGGTGGTGCAACCTCACGGCTATGACCAACGCATCTTCTCTAACTCTTTGGCGGCCGAGCTTTGGTTCCAGCACTTCGTCCATCACAACGTATCCAAGGGACGGGCGATAAACTGGAACCTCTTTCCCGGTCACGTCCCCTTGTTTGACGATGTCGGACTCTCCTCTCTACTTCGGCGCCAAATACCCGTCTACCCTGCTGCTGTCCGACTTTTTTATTGCAACTTGGTCGGGGACGACGATCACCCCGCCATTCAGTCTATGGTCAATGACCGTCACTTCCGTCTCACATCTCGGGAAGTGGGGAATATCCTCGACATCCCGGACAAAGGGGAAGCGGTACCATCCTTGGGTGCTCTCAACTCCTCGGCGGCGTCACCCTTCGACGAATTCTGCCGTATCATCTGCAAGGGCCCCAACCCTCCTGCCATCCCGGCCCTCTCTGCCCAGCTGGAGCCATTTTACTACGAGTTCCATAGGATAGTGTGCCACACACTATTTCCTAAGGGCGGGAACTACGATGCCATTACCGGTGATGCCCTCGTCTGCATGTATTATCTCTATGCCCGGAAGCCATTCTCCTTCCCGAAGACTCTCCTTCTGCTCTTCCAACGTGTCATGCCTTCGGGAAAGCAAAACCTCCACTACGGCTCCCTTATCACTCTCCTTCTGGAGGCCAAACAAGTTGACCTATCTCTTTGCTCTTCGGATGGCGTGCCCTCCTACCTTGCTGTCTCTCGTTTCCTTAGTGGCGGCGCCTCTGCTTCCCGTGCCTCGTCTTCCCAAGAGCCTCCGGCATCCACTCCTGCTGCTCCCACATCTACCCCTCCTGCTTCGGGCCGTTATATGCCGCTCACTCAGCAGCACTTTGATATACGTATGGCCCAGGCGGAGGAGCAGATGCGGACCCACACTCGTGGACTTGGCGCCCTGATCCAGTCCCGTTTCTACGATCAGGGGTACTTTATTCAGCGCACTCTTCAAGACCGTGATGCTTTTCTGGATCTTAATCTGCAGGATCCCATGTACACGGCCCCGCGCTTCTCTGATCCCAATACCTATGGGTTTATGTACCCTGACGGCATTGATCCTTTTGGCACCTTCCAGCAAGCTCAGGGTGATGATGACGATCCGGCTGATGAGTAGGGATGGATTTCCTTTTGGGTGATGGTCTCGTTTTATGCGTGTTTTAGTTTTTATGTGTTTGTTTTTATGTTGTCTTTTGTGGTCCTTCGGGGACCGGTGTGTGGTTGGTACCTGTTATTTGCAGTCCTTCGGGGACTTTATCTGTGGTTATCTCTAGTGTGCGGCTCTCGTTGAGGAGAGTCTTTTTATTTACATTATGCTATGTATGTGCCGGGCATGTATTCACTTTTCACTTCAATATATTAATACATGCTTCTCTTTATATGCTCTTGTCATTATCGTTTGCACGTTTTCTATTATTATCCCCATCTTTGACTAAGTGACAAAGGGGGAGAAATCGTATTGAGGGGGAGCTGTCTACCTACGGGGGAGCAACTCCCTGAAGATGCTATCTCTCTATTTTGTCAATTATCAAAATGGGAGAGTTTGTTGGCACATTTTATTTTGATTATTAACAGCATCTTCGTAGTTTAGTCTTCTGTTCTTCAGATTCAAATATTCTCAGAAGATCTACTACATGGAGTTCTTCCGTTCAGCGCAATCATCTTTCACTTTGAAGACTGAAGCAGTTACCGGCATTCCCTGCATAAGACGGCATCTTCCTGCTTAGAGTCTTTGAGTCTGTACTAGTCTAGGTATATCTGTAAACACCTAAGGACGGATGACAATTAAAAGGCACAAGTCAAAAATCAAATACTTACAGAGCGGCATACCGGTGGCATGCTTCGGCATACCGGCGGTATACCGTTTCTAGCATCCAGAAAGTTGCTGTGACAAATTGTCGGCATACCGGCGGCATGCTCCGGCATACCGGCGGTATACCGATTTTTGTGTCCAGAAAGTTGCTGTGACAAATTGTCGGCATACCGACGGCATGCTCCGGCATACCGGCGGTATACCGTTTTTAGCAACCCAAAAGTTGCTGTGACAAATTGTCGGCATACCGACGGCATGCTCCGGCATACCGGCGGTATACCGTTTTTAGCAATCCAAAACTTGCTGTGACAAATTATCGGCATACCGGCGGCATGCTCCGGCATACCGGCGGTATACCGAGTTTCAAATATTTGATTTTTTTGAATTGCCCTGACTAGCATTAATGGCCGCATTTAATGCTCTCTAACGGTCACTAATATGACCATTACTATTTGGATGATATACCGACGGTATGCCGCTGCATACCGACGGCATGCCGGTCTGTCTGTATTCAGAGCATTAAATGCCACCAACTCTTGGTTCTCTTATAAAAGAAAGCTCTCTCTCTCTTGAGCTTCTTCACCAACTCTTACCATAAATTTTCCAACAACCAAGAGCTCCACCATTAATACTCTTCCAAGTTTTTTCATTGTCATCTTCTCCCAAAGTGCTAGAGTATTAAAGAGTTGTACATTTCGATCTTCACGTGTTAGAAGATCAACAAGTTCTCATTCTCTTTTGTTTGAAGTTGGCGAGCCTTCGTAAGAAAACTCGTGTGTAGAAGTTGGCGAGTCTTCGGATCCAAACTCGTGTTGAAGTTGACGAGTTCTTCGGATCCAAACTCGTGTGTACTATTTGGTTAAATAGTAGATTAAAGCCGGAGAGAGTTCCGGGACTGGACTGCCTCAAAAGAGGATACCAGGATACATCCTTGCGTTTGATCTTTCTACTCTTTACTCTCAATTGTCTTTATTGCATCAATTGTTGTAGTTAATTTTTAATTACCCTATTCACCTCCCCCCCTCTAGGGTTCTACATAAACGACATATTCCAGATCACCGAGTCATGTACCCGCTGGTACCGCTGAACTCACCTCCACGATATATTCCAGATCACCGAGTCATGTACCCGCTGGTACCGCTGAACTCACCTCCACAACATTCCAGATCATCGAGTCATGTACCCGCTGGTACCGCTGAACTCACATCCATAAATTTCATATCATCGAGTTATGTACCCGCTGGTACCGCTGAACTCACCCTCACAACATTCCAGATCATCGAGTCATGTACCCGTTGGTACCGCTGAACTCACTTCTACAATATTCCAGATCATCGAGTCATGTACCCGCTGGTACCACTGAACTCACTTCCACAATATTCCAGATCATCGAGTCATGTACCCGCTGGTACCGCTGAACTCACCTCTACAACATTCCAGATCATCGAGTCATGTACCCGCTGGTACCGCTTAACTCACATCCATAAATTTCAGATCATCGAGTCATGTACCCGCTATACCGCTGAACTCACCCTCATAACATTTCAGATCATCGAGTCATGTACCCGCTGGTACCGCTGAACTCACTTCCATAATATTCCAGATTATCGAGTCATGTACCCGCTGGTACCGCTGAACTCACTTTCACAATATTCCAGATCATCGAGTCATATACCCGCTGGTACCGCTGAACTCACTCTCACAAATTTCAGATTATCGAGTCATGTACCTGCTGGTACCGCTGAACTCACATCCATAAATTTCAGACTATCGAGTCATGTACCCGCTGGTACCGCTGAACTCATATTCCCAAAATTCCAGATTACCGAGTCATGTACCGTCTCGTACCGCTGAATTCACGTCCTTCTTCCACAAAAATCCCAGATTATCGAGTCATGTACCCGCTGGTACCTCTGAACTTACACTTTGATTCCAAAATTCATGGATTGTCGAGTTATGTACCCGATGGTACCCCTGAACTTACATCCCGGTCACTCCTTCGGGGGAAAGTTATGTATGACCATAACTCTGAACTTTCTTCCTGAAGGAGCTCCTTCCTCATGATCCACTACCCGCACTCCCAGTGCACAAAAAGGGTAACAGATCCACAAATTTCCAAAACGACCATATCGATGTTACCTCTGAGTCGTCTTAATTCCGCCAAAAATAAATCACCCCTCTACACAGAACTTCCATGTCCTCATTACCTCTGAGTCGTTCTTTGTACCCCCCTTCATTGAGCCCACTCCTGCCATGTCCTTATTACCTCTGAGTGGGAAGGTTCCGTCGAAGAAAACCCTCATGCTTGCCATGTCCTCATTACCTCTGAGTAAGTATGTTGATTCCCTTTCGACTTATTATCTGTACTTACAACCGGAGTACGCCAAGGATAATAGGTCCACGAATATCCTCCATCGAGTCCACTCCTGCCATGTCCTCATTACCTCTGAGTGGAAAGGCTCCATCGAAGAAACCCTCATATTTACCATGTCCTCATCACCTCGGAGTAAGTATGTTGGTTCTCTCCCAACTTATTATCCGTATCCAGAACAAGGGTAAGCCAAGGATAATAGGTCCACAAAAAGTCTCCCATCGGGGCAACTACTACAAGCAAAGAACAGAGCGAATGTATTCTGTTCAAAATCAGTTACATTCACGTGACTACATCTCATGAGCTAGCCAAAAAAGTTCTCTATTATTTCATTCAGACAAGAAGGAAAAAGATTATATTAATGTCCAAAAGAAGTAAAACACAAACTACCAAGACAAAAGACGGACATTTGTGAGAGCCCACGAATCCTAGTTGCGGGGGCGCATATACCAATCCCTCAACCATTTTGCATATAAAGGATGTACTTGAGCAAAGTCCTCGTCCGAAGTGGGAAGGTCAGAACTCCCAGTACTACCGCCGTCAGACTGGGGCTCCTCCTTTACAGCAATGGGCGTCAGCTCTTCTTTCTGTTCCTCCGCTTCCGGTGTTAACTCTTCCTTAACAAGCGATGATTCTTGTTTGGAAGAGGGCAGCAACTCTTCCTTCATAATGATCTCAGCCTTCGATAGGGTTGCTGCAAGAATCAAAGATAAAAAGAAACAAAGTCAAGAGATGGTCAGATCCTTACGCAGGGGACTCATGCGGATCTGATCGACAGGTCGTTATGCGATTCGGTTTACGAAGTGCTCATGCGGCCCACTAAGACAACTCCCATACGGCTCGGACATGGGGTATACCCCCATGCAGCTCGGTTATGGGACATGTATGCGGCCTATGCAACATATGTGGTTTCATCATGTTGAACTTAGGCAGTTCAAAAAAGACGAAGGATGAAGGCTTGTGCATAGATTATGCAATAGAGCCATGGTTTTTAAGGTTCAAAGCATTCAATATTCCATCCAATCCTTACCCTTAAAAGCAGGGTGGACGTCAGGGTGCACTTCAGGCGTAGTGGCCGACGAAGAAGCCGCTTTTTTGCCCTTCGTAGCAGCAGAGGCAGCCTTGGAAGACTTGGGGGCCATTATCGTCCGACGGTCGGGGAAGGAAGACAAAGGGAGAAAATTAGGGCAGCAAGAGTCGAAGACGAAAGAGAGAGTAAAGAAGTCCCCTCCGACTGAACGCGTTCATATTTATAAGCAAAAGGAGGGCGCTTCGATCCACGTGCAGCATGAAAACCGACTCTTCGATTATCGAAACGAACCGACTAAAGGCCAAACTCTTGGGATCCTGCCCCAAAAATCGGCCTTAAATCTGACAGCAAATCAAAGGTAATCAACGCAAAAGATTTACACACGTGGCATGAAGACGTGGCAAGGAGCCTATGCGGCCAGACAGCCTATGCGACCAAGCAGTCCATGCGACTGGTTAGTCAATGCGGCTCAGATGGATAGGCAGCTGAGGAGGCCATGCGGTTGGAACCCCCATGCGGCCCGAGCACCCTATGCGGCCAGAGGATTTTATACATAGCCATACTTTTTATTCAAAGTATTTCAATTTTGCAAATTGAAAACTTTGAAGGGGGTCTTGTAGAAGCATGGAAAAGAATAAAAAAAGGTCTATGCAGCCAAGGATCTCCATGCGGCTCAGAGAGCCCATACGGCTCAGGGGTCCATGCGGCTCACGCGTCTATGCAGCTCGAATAGACCCAGAGCCACGTAGCCTTCAACAGCTCTTTCCTTCGACTTTTGCTGCATTTAATGCCCTGACGGCTGACAGCTCTGACAAATGACAGCTCTGACATAAAGGTGCCATAATGACTGACATAAAGGCGCGTTCCTAGGGGAGAGAAGAAAATCTTCTCACAGCTGGCAGGATCTACCAAATTCTGAGGCATACGGCTGCTGCATTTATGCGACCGACCCCTCCATGCGGCCGCCCATTTTCATGCGGTCGCCCATCTTCATGCGGCTGTATCCTTTATGAGGCCACCCTTCGTCATGCGGCTGCATCCTTTATGCGACCGCCCATCAGCATGCGGCTGCCTATCCCCATGCGGTTGCCCACCTTCATGCGGCTGTTCATCCCTATGCGGCTGTCCATCTTCATACGGCCGTTCATCCTCATGTGGCCCACTCATATGCGGCTCTGCCAAGATGATCCAGTGGAGACACATGGCACTTTTTACGACGATTGAGACACGTGGCAGTCTTATCTTCCTGAAATCAGATTTATTGCAATCACCATAATTGCCCAGATCAAGTCAAATCGAGCAAATGGGACACATGGCATCAAATCAACAAATCCCAATAAATTATTGGGGTCAAATCAGATCATTTGCAATCAGGCAAATCAATGACACGTGGCGAGAAATTCGAGATTGGCAAATCATGAAGATTTATGTCAATCATCATTAATTACCCACAAAAGATTTGATGCAATCACATTAATTGCTCAAATCTCTTATATTCAAGATGAGTGGCCCAGATTCACTGATGCTTAGCCGCCGACATATCAAGGAGACAATCATTGTAAACCCTAATGATTGTATCCCACTCCTATAAATAGCAAGATGCCATTCCCTTGTAAAAAAACCCCATTCAGAGATCAGAGTACCAGAACACTTGGAGAGAAAAAGAGAGAGAAAAGAGAGCATTTCTTCAACGCCAAGCAGATCTTCCCCTGATCCAAGGCTGCATCCGATCGTCCAAGGAGTAAGGCAGAGCTACCGTCGGTTTTCCGAGCCTCTATCGTCACCCTCCAGAATCTAAAATAAATAATTGTACTTAGATTGTTGTACCTAGGTTTTCGTCCCTAGGCTTTCTTTGTACAAGCGAGTTTATATCGTGAAGTAAAAGTCCAGTCCTCCGATAATTGTTCTGTCCTTTTATATTTCATGGCAAACAGCTGGGTCCAGTGACAAGTTTGTCATCTGCTAACACGGGTTACAACCTCGCAGAAGTACTTCAGACATTACTGCCTGGCTACTACCCGCTTCAGAACCGCCCGAAAAATGTCTGCTACAGCTGGCTATCGCCTTTATTGGCACTATATCAGTGCATATGGAAGGAATTGGAGAAGATTCAATTTCTGCATGGATAAAATTTTAGATGTCAGCCATTCAATCTATGAAAAGAAGATTGATAATATTATTCAATACCTTTGGGATCAGCAACGGTAACTTCCTCAGGCACATTCTTCTCTGGGAATACATGTATATTAGCATCCTCTTCTGGATTCAGAGTATCATCAACAGCCTCTGTTGATGTATCTTCATAACTTGCACTTTCTTCTGGTGCTTCTTCGCTATCAGTTGCGGCGATTGGATCCACATCATCATGGAGGCCGAAGTCGCAATCATTCAGAGCATCGATCATTATCGATCTCCTTCATCACGAAGTGTTCTCGGTGTAGCTGGAAGCTGGGTAGTTTCCACTGCAAGTGTAGGAGATCGCAACACTTCATCATCTTTCTCCATGACCTCCTCCCTGGTCTCTATAACCTCATCCCTCCTCTCTGGACTGAAAGCTTCTTGTCTAGGCTCGGGGATAGGTGTAGAAGACGACATTGTGATTCTGGCGACAGCACTAGCCACGACCGATGACAGGATAGGTCTTGGAGGACTGGCCACTTTCCTTCTGACAACTATCTTCTTTCTGCATAGAGGTCTCTCCGGACTCTCTACATCTACAACATTTTCTTGTCTTTGAATAGAGGTCGGGGTCGTCGCCTCTTCTCTCTGAATTGACTCGGCCTGCTGTCGAGATTGCGACCGGGTAGTAACCCTTTCCGATGATTCCAAGACAAGCTTCTTCTTAGCAACTGGAGAAAAAGGTTCTTCTATCCTTCTTTTCTTCTCCTTGGCTAGAGATTTGACAACCTTCAAGGAGATGTGCAGTGGCTCGTTGACTTCTTCAGGGAAGTTGGCTTCCTTCGAAGCTTCCAACGGTGTATCGGCCGGCTCACGCTCTTCATCATTGCCAGGAGCCGACACAACAGATGCTTCCTTCTTTAATCGGGCCGCTGTCGCAAAGCTGTCTGCGAGACTGAAGTTCTCGGCAAAGGTATTCGCTGATGTATAGAAGAGTGAATATGTATACAGCATCCAAGGACCATGATCGCTCTTTATCGGCATCGAGAATGTTGTTCTTGTGTCTCGAGCATTATAATAAGCCCAAGCCCGGGCTCCATCGATCAGATAACCTTTTCTTTGTAGGCACGTGATGGCGTTGCCTATATGAAACTGGTCATAGCCGAATTGGCACGCAAAACGGCTGGGAAGATAGGGCTCTAAATAACATTCGTCTTTAAATCTGTAGACCAAGTGTGACGGCCGGATTGTCCTCAGCCAATCAAAAACTGCATGACCCAAAGGCTGCCTCCCAGAGTTGACCAGATTTGAAGACATGTGCTCGTAGCCAGCTGGAGGGGAACACAATAGAAGTTCCATCCCTTTCCGAGATTCAGAGCGCGTCTGCAATATCTTAAACTGGTGTATATCCACTTGCTTCTGGAGAATCTCCTCAAAAAGCTGCCGCTTACCGCTCCCATATCGGGATTCATCGGGGTAGGATAGTGCAGAAGCAGCCATCCAAATAGATAGGTATATGGTAGCTCTAGCCGATGAAAGCTTCCTTTTTCGTCTTTCCCTTTAAGCATCGAACCGACAAAAGGCGGAGGCCAGCGTTCACTCTGCAAGTCATTGCTGACAATAGATCCATCCGATAGCCGAAGACTAAGCGGACGGCAGCAAACAGCACGCCTCGATGAAAGCGATCGATGGCGCTGGCTCCAGGGACGACGAATTGTCGAAGCCAGTAGGTGAGGAAACCTGCTAGCTGGGCTTCCTTTGACATGGGCCTATAGCCCATCCTCATGAAACTTTTAATAATATCTCCTGTCTTGAAAGGAGGATATTGAAGATCATCATCGATCTTGATATCCATCTCCTTGTTCTTCTCCATCAACCCTATCACTTCGCTGCTGCTAAGTGGTCTGAAGAAGTTGGGTTTGTAGTTGTCGTGCTCCTTGGTCTTCTTCTCCATAATGTGGTTGAGAAAGAGATATGGCAACCATTTCGTCGAGTAGCAGGTGCCTGATGAACCACTCTTATAGTACAAGAAACAGATCTTGTAGTGGCACAACAGTTCTTCAAAGACGGCCACCATGTCAGCATTCTCCTGACGAAGTTTGTCCAACTCGTCATTGGTTGGGACAAATTCCTCATAAGGGATATTCCCTATTGGCAGGCTCGAGATATACTTTATCTCATGAAGAGCCAATCCGATCTCTCCACAGGGCGTCATAAAAGTCCCTGTTCTGTAGTTGTACCTCTCTGCCAATGCAAGGAATAGGTGAGGATTGGGGTGGAAGCCATAAACGGTAGAATACACCGGTTGGTACAGCTCAATCTCCTTGAGCTTCTCTTCGAATTGAGCCAATATCCAATTGGCTATACAGTTCCATCTCTTGTTATCCGGATTAACAAGACCTGTCAATCGGATATCTTGGTCTGGATATCTTCCCTCAACCTTCGCAAACTCATTTGCAAATATCGGCGTTCTGACCGATAGCAGCAGGGAGGAGTTTTCCGGTGGAATGCAGCCGGGTTTCAATCCTCTGAGTAGGGAGCTGTGACGCTCAGAGGAACTGTAGAACATGTCCTTGTTGTTTGGCCCCTTCTTTACACAAATGTTCCCCGTTCGGGCTTGCTGAAGAGGAGTTATATCTCATTCCATCCTTCTGGGATAACCCGCGAAAGTATAGCGAAATAGGGGAAGGCATCTGCAAACCTAGAAGTATCCTTTTCTCGCCTCTTTGAAAAAGTCTCTGTTCAACTCGAGGTCTCGGTTGAGAAATCTTATCAAGAGCCTCACCAAACAAAAACAGAGGCTTCTTATGAATAACGGCGTCAGCAGTTTACAGAGGCTGCCCGTTCATCAGACTCAACAATGTTTCATTGTCTTGTGCTGTTATGATGGCTTGTCGAGACGATGGCAGGGCATACTGAAAAAATGTTACATGGGAAAGATCCTCCTTAAACTCAGGTTCAGCCAAATTTCCTGCAAAGACCTCATAATTGGGGTCTTCCCTGAGGTTATCTGCATCAAACAAAGAGACAAAATTCAGTACATACAAAATCAAAGAGTCTGTTCAAAAGATCAGCAAATTGCGCAGCGTCAGATTGCGCTATGTACAAAGCATCAGATTGCGCTAATGCAGCCTACATGCGCAACATATCCAGTTGTGCCAACACATCCACTTGCGCAAGACATCAGGTTGCGCTAACCTTCTTACGCAAGGCATCAGTTTGCGCTGACTCAACTGACTTGCGCAAATCGATAGATTGCGCCGAACATCTGCCAGCGCTTTTCAACCCATTGTGCAAGAATATAGTTTTCATAAAAATGAAAACTATTATGTTTATGCAACCAGAACCCTAAACAGGGCGGCGCAATACCATCAATAGAGAGGTATGAAGGTTCGAAAATGTCAAGAACCCTAAAAAGGGTTTTTGATCGAGTTCATCATCTACCTTGCAGCGCTGGGTGGCCAACTTCATGGCGAGAGATTCGAGGCACAACCCGAGTCGAAGACTCAGCCGGAGCCTTGTCTTTCTCTGTTGCAGTTCGTTTGGGAGCCATCACTATCGTCGAGAGGAAAGAGAAGTAGTCAGAGAAGATGAGCTCTTGTCTCTTGAGAACAGTTGAAAACAAGTAAAGAATGAAAGAAAGAAGAATGGAAACTATTTATAGTTTTTCAAAAGTAACAGTCACCTCAGATTATGCCGAGAAATTAGGAGCTGATTCCTCCAAACGCGCAGTCAAAGCGCCACTTGCGCAACTTGATTTTAAGTTCGAAATTCAAAGTATTTCGAAACTTTGAATATTTTCAAATTTTAAAAACTTTAAAGGGGGTCTTGTAGGTCCTAAAAATTAAGTTGTACCCATCAAAAAAGCAATAAAAATCAAATTGTGCACCCTTCAAATGAACTGCACAGGAGACAGATTGTGCAACAACTCAACTGCGCAAGCTGAACTGCGCACTTATCCGAGCACGCTAGCTGACGTGGCAACGTCATCATTACCTGACACAAAATCAGATCTTCTGACAACTGACAGCCCGAAGAACGAGGAAACTGTTCGTTTCTTGTGCCACGCCGCCATGACAACTGTCTAGCGCGGTCCAGCTGCCAAAAGCCAACGCAATCTACCAGATCCTCTTCAGCGCAGTTCGATTTGAGCGCAGTTTAAAGCTAGCGCAGTTCAAGTGGCGTAATCCATCAAGATAATTGACATTTTGTACGTGGCATATATGCCATCAATTACTCACCATGTGGCAACCGTCTGTACACGACCATGTACATTTTAATCAAACAATGCCACGCGTCTCATACAGTTGGCCCACGATCGAATAACTGCCAGCACAACTGGTAGTCTGTGCAGTCCAATGCCTGCACAATCCATCCTGCGCAATCCAGAAATAACTACTAATTAGTTATTTTTCAGAACTCTATAAATAGAGTTTCAAGTCCTTCATTATGAAGATCAGATCATTCAAGATCATCACCAGAGATCAGGAGTTCTTGCCAAAGTGCTGCTGCATTCTTCAGAGGCTATCGTCTTCAAAGTTCACATCGTCCAAGGGATAAAGCGATCGTCTTCAGATCGGATTCCTATAGTTGTACTTTCCCAAAATTCTATTGTAATCTTCTTATAAAGTTTGTGAAATAAAGAACACTTTTGTTTTTGCAAATAATTAGTTTCTCCATTGGGCCAGACGATGAATTCGTCTTCGAGCTATCACCTTTGGTCATTCTACAACAAAAATAGTTCCATTAGCACTCATAAAATATTTATGGGCTTATTGTATGGAACATTATTTCATGCCAGCGCTATCGACACTATCAACCGAAAAAATTTGCATCAAGACTTCCTTTTTGTAAACATTTTCGAAATTCGAGGAATTGAAACAGTGCTCTGATACCAACTTATCACTCCCCGATTCGGAGAATCTTTCATCCTCGCTTCGATTCGCACCGAATCATTCGTCCTCGCTAAGACGTGATGCCGTACAAGTCTGGTGTTGCACTTGTACAAGGCAAGAACGTGCAATATTATGTCATTAGAAACATTTGAAAACTCAGCCACATTTCATAAATATTGAGGGCACAGTATAGGAATAAATAACACTCATTTTATTAATATTTGTAGCCAAGATTACAACTTTTTTCGGTACTATTTAGAATGCCTTTTTTGCTACATTGATTCATGAAAAGAGTACAACTGATAGGCTGTCATGAAATAATTTCTCGTTCCATACATCATGCCCCTTTAGTACTTTGAAATCTAAGTAGCAATCTTTGAAAGCTCCGCAATACTTTGTGCGTCTTTAGGAAAAACAACTTGAAAGTAGTAGCAATTCAGAAAATCTTAGTTCGGTCATGCGCCTGAGCCTTCTCCAGTACCTATGGAGGAGGGTCAGCACATTATAATAATACGCTGGTGAGCCCCGTTGGCCCACTCGGCTAAACCAACATTTTATTAATGACAAGCATTCTAAATCATGAGCTTATTAGGAGCATGCAATATTTAGAGTAAATCATAATTAAGGCAACATAGAATTTCATGAAACCATATTTACTTTACCATTGGACAAATCTAGCTTTTCTGCATAAGATACATGATAATAATAATATACTTACCGCCCCTGTATAAGACATTGATTAACATACATCCTTACAACATGATCACTGGTGATTGTGCACCATTTCGACGTTGCTATATAGGACTTTGTATGGTATGCAGTTGACCACTCACCAGGTTACGAGTCCGAAAGAAGGTTTCGATACCGTGCTACCAAAGCACTAATTCCCTCCTAGGCCGACTCGATCCCACCGCCGCGGGTACCGTTCGAGGAAAATCCTTGTATACAAGTACGTCTATGGTCATGCGAATGTGTGTCCAACTCGATAAACATTGTGTGCATAGAATATTGAAGTACTAGGCAATATGTTCATTCTCAATATTTCACATTCCATCATTTCAAGCATTAATTCATCTCATTTCAGTGTTCATTTCATCGCAGCAATTCAATGTTCAAGAGACAAGCATCATTTCAATGATCAATATTCATTCTTTAGCTTCTTAGTGGTATTGACTTGTGACATTAGCAACTTGATATCGATCAACGGATGTTGTAAGATAATTATTTAGTTGGCATAAAGGAATAGCGAGAGGGACAAAACCACCACAGAGATCCACACTCACCAAATTAGAGAATCGTAGAGAGAGAGAGAGAGGAATACTTATGCACTTAGCCTTTCGTCATATGTCAGTCTGCAATAGCACCAAAAATTTGGTTAATACTCTTTCTCCTTATGTTCCCTTCTCTCAGAATTTTCAAGAATGAATACTATACAAATCGATAAAAACGGTCAAGAATCAAATTATCGAAAACTATCCAGAAAAGCACCCATCAAAACCAAGCAGCAAAACCAACAACAAAACATCCAGAGAAAACTCTTGGACGCATTTCAAAAGAAACCAATCCATTAGTTGGAAAGGTTCATATGCATTTGTCTGTGATCGATTCGATACCGACGGTAAGTTTCTCCAATACTCGGTTCGACCGAGTTAACCAAGCCACATGCCTTTGATAGTGAACCGCTAGGAGCGGGGCACTACACTGGTGGCTAGACTCTATCATCCACGGACGACAGCGGCGGCGGTTTCTTGATCGACTTCTCCGATAACCAGGCGGTCGAGTATTCTCAACCGCTAGGTCGTTCCTCTTCTCCGACGACCAGCGGCAACGATGAGTGTCACCTAGCGGCGACTAGGTGTCTTCTCCTCCTGACAGCAGTGCCGAGTAGACGTCCTCTTTTTCGACGCCGACAACAAGACGATCCAGCTCCGACGACTCTCTCTCTCTGCAAACTCGACGTTGATCAATCCGAGCCTGGGAAGCAATCGACGACAAGTGTCGACAACATATCATCTTCTCTGGAGAACCTCGAGCTCGGCAGCAACAAATTATTGGAAAGGCGGTGAGTACTTTTAATTTTCTGTTATTCTCGGAGTGATCGGGTTTGGATCGATGGGTCGATCGAGTTGATAACAGATGCTTTCTTCGATTCGCGATTCAATTTTCCTTTAATGAAAGTTTGAATTGTTTTGTTCTTGATTTAGTTTGGGTTGATGAAATGATCATCCATGTTTATCAGTTTCTATTTTTGAACACCAGGTGTTCGTTTGATTGCTTCTGAGGACGTACCGAGCTGATCTAGACACGAGAGCACTATGTCTAACTCCTTGAATCGTGTCCTTGCTATAATTGAACCATTCAATTTCAGGTACTGATATGTCTCCTCGAATATCTTGAGTTGTCGCCATAAATTTTGATCGAGTTCGTCACTGGACAAATCTCTGTGGTTTGGTCGTGTCCGGGCATTAGCGTGTCCAGTTGGGTTCGTGTCCTGCCATAGTGGTATCCAAGCGTTGGTCGTGTTCAGGTGTTAGGATCGTATGTAGGAGGCTTGCTTGGGACTGGGGTTGTGTGCCACACGATAACTCGTGGTCAGTTTAGTCGTGTCCAGCCGTAGTTCATGTCAGGATTTTGAACATGTCCAGCATGGTGATATTCGACATTCGAGTCACATACGAGGGATCGATTGAGATCGGAGTAAGGCAATGACACGGCTACGGATTTCTTGAACTTAGCTGTAACAGGGTTCTGGCGGAGGCGGGAAGTCTGGGTGCGTATGGAGTTTGATTTTTAGTGTATAATTAGACTTTTTGAATTCTATGTGTACTGCACATTCTATTTTGAATTTTTAGCAGTTTGAGTTCTCATAAACTCGTGACCTGTGTGTATTTGCTAATCTTGAGTCGAGCTTGGGTTTTGTTGGACTGCCTCTGAGTGTTTTTGAGTTAAGACAGTGACATGGAGGTTTGGCTTTGTGTATACGGTTGTTGGTTAAGTTGAGTTATATTAGTTTTGAATTATGTTATAGATTCTAAGTGTGATGAAGTCTTGCTGAGGGGCTGTTAGTATGGTTGGCCTGGAGTTGGGAGTGATGGACTGGACTGTTAAGCTTTGAGCTTGAGAATATTTGGATGGGGCTGGATTAATCTAGGCCAGATAAGGAATTTGAGATATGGTTGTTGAGTTCGAGCTAGCCTTGTGTGGGCTATAATGTGTTAGTATTTAATTCAATTGCTACCATTGAAATGTTATTAAGTTAAACTTGTAGTAGTATTTTGTGGTAAATATTTTAATATATTAGTATTTATTCTAAAATGTTATTTTACAAATTGTTATATCTATCTAACCAATCTATTCTTGTCATAAAGTTTGGTATTTTGTTAATAAAACTAATTCCAATTAGAAAAATAGATTTATTAAGTAATTAATTTATATGATAAGCTTAATGTTAGCAACATATTAAGATAGTTTACATATATATAAAATTGGCTTATTAATAAAATTTTATTATTAGCTAGTTAGTAGTATTTAGCTAAAGATGTAGAGACTAACCCACTTGTATCTAAAAATAGGTGGACATAGAGATTACTATCTCACTACTCTCGATCTCCCTGAGCAAGGCAAGTACTTTCTATGGTCTTGTGCATTTACATTCATATTGTGTACTTCTCTTTATGACATGTCATGACACGATATCATGTTTTTCTGTACTTTTATGTTCTTGTACTTACTTGTGGTTGGAGAGGGGAAATACACTAGCTATATGACCAAACCCAAGGATTAGAAATTCAGGTTGATAGCTTAGGCCTCTCACCATGCACGCGGGCCCTAAGCTGTACCCATTTTATGTGCTTATTCCTGTACTTACCCCAGTCGGTCACATATGCTAGCTGTATTTTAAATATTGTGCACATGTCATGTCTTGTACTTTAGGTTTAGGATTTACTTCTTGTACTTTATTTCCTGTACTTCGTATACTTTACATTCCTGTACTTTTATGTTCTTTTCCTGTACTTTATATTTCATGTTCTCCTATACTTTTTTTCATATCATGATATTTTTGTTCATTACCTAGAATAGTATTTTACTCCGCTCCTGACTGGATATGTTGCAGGTGTACTTATAGGATATCGTTCCACCTTATGGGCCAGAGCCCGAGATCTTAGCTGAGCAAGATGGAGCCATGACTTAGCTAGAGGTTACATGTTTAGCTTTACTTCTAGATGATGTATATTGAGAGTCATAGTTGTATTTCATTCTTGTTATCGGATTTGTCTTTGGTACTTTTATGTATAAATTGTATTATGATCTGTGGATTATGGTGATCATTCTGGGACGGTTAGATGCTGCGAGGTTTACTTTCATGTTATTTTTGGAGTTTTCCTTATATGTTTACAGCTTACTGCGTTGAGTCTTTCAACGTTGGATGGGCGTGTCCGACTCTTATCCGAATATTTGGGAGCGGGTCGTGACATATTTTTAGTAGTGGCCCATACAGGTCCATCCTAATGGCACTTAGGCTATAGAGTGCTATTGGGGAACCTGTTAGACTAAGAAAAACTCATCACAACATAGGATTGCGGGATGGTTATGGGTATATTTTACTAAGTCTGGTTATACATATTACTAGGGTTGATTATTATCTATAGTTAGGTCGTTTAACACTTTTCTATTTTTCAGATGGTTCAGACACGCAACACCGGAATTGTTGATCCACCTACACTTGAGGCTTCCGAGCTTCCACCACCCCATGTCGCCCCTACTATCACCATTGGTAGTACGCAGTTGATGGAGATGTTCCAAGAGTTCTTTTATGCCCAGATGAAGTAGGTCCTTTTTTAAGCCAGACTTGTAGATGCACTTTTCGAGCCAGGGAGGACTTTTGACTCCCAGACTCTCGAATCTTTGGACTTCCCTGACGCCGATCATATTCCTTGCACCGATAAGCAAATCAAGAACCTAAAGCCATCTCTTCTGAAGATCATCCAAGTCTTCGAGGATCCGACTCCTCTGAAGATTGGAGCCACTAGCCAGAACTTAGCACCTGTAGCGCCCCGCTTTCGATAGGCGACGGAACTTTATAATATGCTTGCGCCGAGTCAGATCGGCCGGGAACATAGATGGCCATCTGACTCGATCACTAAGCTTGGTAAACGATAACGCCTTGCGGCATCGATTCAAATCGATTTGGACGAAAGTTACGAGAATCGATCCAACTAATGGAATGACTTCTGTTGGAATAAGTCCTAGATGCAGCGGGCTGCGTCTCGGCGAGTGAGCTCTTTATAAGAGTCCCTTCGACGGGATCGTACCGCTGTATGGTTTTCTTGGAGCTTTGCTGTTGGGCTTGATTGAAGTGCTTTTGCGTCGTTTTCATGGATGCATTTATAAATTTCGATGCAAGGGGGAAAGAAGAAAATCTAACAAAGTGGTGGTGCCATTGCAGGAGCTCGCGTAACTAAGGATTGACGTTGCGTAGCGCTTCGACGACCGGCACGAAGCAAAGTAATCGGTGGATGATTCGGTCCCTTCTTTTCTACTCTGTCCCGTAAACTTATTCCTTGCCTCGAATTCATTCAAATCGAACGATGCCAAGTTAATTGCATGCCAATCCACTAAGTCCAAGAACTCGGGAAAAACGTATCGATTTAGAGTAATTCACTCTGAAAATACAAGTCTATCACATAAACCAGAAAGTTTAAGGTTCTAGTAAAAAGATAGACTATTTTACGTGCTGTAAAATATCATGAAACGTCGATCGTAGGTTATGATGCCTCGGACAATTTGGTGCCTACGGGACGCTAAATCGGGAGTACGACTTGGGGGAAAATGAATCGTTGCATAAGTTGGAGGAAATGATAATGTCGTTCAATACTGTCCGCGCTATACAAAACTGTTGCATATGTTAAACTATTTACACATTGGCATGGCCATGGACAGCTTGTGCACAAGTTGATATTTTTTTCGAATCGATATCCGGGGCATCAGAATCGAATCGACCTAGGGGGAAAGAATAATCATACTTCGACACTGATGCATTGCGGGACCGTCAGTCAGGCTTGCAACCTAGACTGAGCGGGCCGAAATACCGTTGAGATAGTCCCACGTGATGTGTAACATCAATGACCGCATATAAGATAGTAGCATGCTCACCTATTGTCTTATGCAGGTGTAAATATTATCTCTGTTTTCGTGCAGGGACGAGCACGGCCGTGGTAAGAAATATGATAAACTGATATGTTTCACTGTATGCTTTATTACGCAAAGATGGCTATCGAATATGAACTGAATTCATTTAGTTCTAATAGAAAGACAACTCTAAAGCATGCCTACCCTAACAATCAGAGTTGGTTTAGACGAGTGGGTTCGTCTCGTCCACTTAGCAAGTGTGCTAATCCCATTCCTCCAATTCCCCCAGGTGCGACAGGTGCGCCCAACTAAACTGGAGCTGACGTGCGGAGAGGCATTTTGAAGCTCTTCCTATGCAGAAGTATTTTGAAGCCAATTCAAGTCGACGGCTTATGTATAAAGGGGCGAATGTATGGGACGGCAGGCGTTAGTTCAGACAACTTGTCGAATGTATTTTTTTCTATTTTCAATCAATGTAGCCGCAACGGCATCCAATGTAATTACGACTTGTACTTCGTTGCAAGCTATGAATGAAAAGTATTTCTATCTTCCTATACTGCGTCTTAAATTCTGATGTGATTTGTGAAGTTTCAACTTGGCGTATTAATATAAAAAGCAACGTAACGTTCTTGCCTTGTACGAGTACAATTCCAGACTCGTACGGCATCACGCCTTAGCGAGGACGATCGAATCGGCAAAGTAACACCGGGGACGAACGGTTTGTCGACTCGGGGCGTGACAGCACCCACCATAGAACGAAATAGAATGCTGAAGCTCAAATGAGACATGAAGACTTATGACGGAGATAGCAAATACTATGGACCAGCAAAGCATCGTATCACTCAGATAGCACTCTTTCAGTCGTATCATCAGTCACGCCATCAGAGGCAGATTCAGACCTATCTTCCTTGTGCGTTCTGTAAGAAGACGGGGCATCATGTTGACAAGTACCGCAAGAAGCTCGGACTATGTTCATACTGTGGATCTTCTGCCCACCGAATGAAGGATTTCTAATGGGTCGCGGATCACAATAGTCGAGGAGCATCATGATCTCAACAGTCAGCACCCCAGCAACCATATCTTTCTACCAAAGCCCCTACACCTCAGCCCCAGCAGGAGATTCAGACTCAGATTCAGATTCAAACTCAGATCCAGACGACGATCATTTACAATTACTGCCACCGCCCAAGACGCCACTATGACGAATGCCGTGAAAGACTGAGGCTATGCTTGTACTGTGGCTCGTCTGCCTATCAAGTACAAGATTGCCTGGAGGCCGCTGATCGTACTGCCCAAAGACGAGCATGAGGAGCACCAGAACTGCAGTAAGGGGACCCGCTTCTCCAGATTCAGCATCTGCATGGAGCACTACCGCAGGGACTAGCCTACGTCAGGATAGCTGAAGATGTTGAGAAGATCCCAGTCCCAGAGGAATACTGAAGACGGACTACAGACAGAAGATTTTCCTGCACGGTTGGAGAAGGTCGTGGATCGTGATTCGCAATCCAATTTCCTTGGATTTTTCTCTTAGCACCTAAAACTTCCTTGTTTTCTATCCGAGGATTGTTAGACCTTGTTTTCTATTCTAAAACTTTGGATTGTTATTCAAGATGTATTTCGAGATAATGTTTCCTATTTCTAGATCTTGTCACCCATTCAACACTCTGTTTCTCTGTATGACTTTGTCTTATATTCAATACCTGTTTTGGATCCACTATTCGATAATCTGTTGTCTATTCACTATTTGTAATTTTGTTCCATTTCAAGATTTTGTTTTATCTCAAAATTTTCTTATCTAAAACCTTGTTGCTATTTGAGATCTTATTTCGATATTTCACTTCCTACTTCGAAATCTCGGCCCCATTCAAAACTTTGTTAAGTAAATTTGTTTTCCTACTTGAAGTTCAATTTTCTATTCAGGGACTTTGTTGGAATTTGATTTCTATTCATGACTTTGATTCTTATTCAAGATTTTAAGATTCTGTTTCTTATTTCGAGAATTTGCTTATTTTTGTTTCTATTCGAGACTTTGTTTTCTATTTTGAGATTTTGATTCGTCCTCTATGAGATTTTATTTTCTATTTTTGACTTGTTCCTATTCAAGAATTTGTTTCTGTTCACGACCTTGTTTGATCTCGTTTCCTATTTGAGATTTTGCTTCGATACCTATCTCTTGTTCGCCAATTAATACCTTATTTTCTAATCACTATTCATAACCTTACCTTCTGTTTGAGGTTTTTATTCGAATTTTGTTTCCTGATCGCGACTTTGTTGATATTTGAATTCTAATTCGAGACTTTGTATCTTATTGGAGATCTCGTTTTCCGTTCGAAATTTTGTTGAAACTTTGTTTCCGATATGAGATTTTATTTCTTATTTTGAGACTTTGTCTTTTATCTGATACCTTGCTTCTATTCACCCTTCGAGACTCTGTTATCCCTTCGGGATAACGGTCCATATACGGAATCTTGTTGCCATTCCAGATTTCATTTGAGATTTCGGTTACTATTCGAAACTTCGTTCCCGTTCGAAATTTAAAATCTCATTGTTTGTCCCTTTTAGTAACCACTACTCCTTGTTGGATTCTTTATTGGTTCTTAGTACCTAATAAAAAACCCTTGTTTTTTAAAAGACGGATAACATCACTTTTATCGTGACTTGGACTATTGGAACTCATTTTGAATCCCTTGAAACTCTATTGTAATTCCTATAGATAAAGTTGAGAGACTATCCGATGACCTACTGGGGCGTGGCAGTTGCGTGCTGCAGCCATTATCTGGATTACGGAGACTGAGGGTTCACTGCAGCCAACAACGCACTGGCAAGGTATGAACTCTAAGTTGAAGCGATTTCAGACATTCATAGGTTCTCGAGTATTATTGAGACTTTGTCCTAAATTTTTCATATCTTGGTCTTTTTGTTGCTTCGTTGATAATTGTTGGAAGATGGATAAAGTTGATAGATATTCGATAATATATCGTTATTTGAGTCATGGCGCCTCACTACAGCCAGATATACACTGGCGAGACAGGAATTCTAAGTAAAGTGACTTTAAATGTCTATATGTTCTCGGATACCATAGAGACTATGTCCCTTTCCATATGATTATCATTTTTTTTGTGAATAATAAATCCTTGCACTTTCACCTTGATCTGGTACTAATACCTCCTGGGTAGTTCCATACGTTTTCTCAATCAATCCTTGCAGTTTCCTTCTTCTTGCATGTTATCGTCGAATTAATTGATTTTCTCAATAAATACACATTGCTAGATTTTGATTCTGTTTTATTTGATTTTTAAATCGTGCTTATATTTCGATCGTGTTTTGTCTAAACTTCGATCTTAATCATGCCTATCTAACCGTAATTTTCTTTTTGTCCTATTTCAATCGTGCTAAACTTTCGATTTAAATTATGCTTAGAAGATCGTGCCTTCATGATTTTACTCCTCTAAGTCGTAATTAAAATCCATGTCACCTCGTGCCTATTTAAATTTTTGATCATTGTTAGATTGTGTTATTTTAACTCCCTGTATAAAATTATCGTACTTGGTCTTAATTAAACTTTGTTTCACTTCGTGCTTGACCAATTTTGATCATTATCGATCATGTCATTTTAACCGTTTATTTTGTCATGCTAAGTCATTCTAAGTCTTACCTCTAATCATTTCCATATAATCCTGATCGTGCCTATATATTATAATGACTACTCTGTACATATTGATCATACCTGATGATTGAAATTCTGTTTTGATCATGGCTAATGTAGTTTTGATAGTGACCATTTTTCTGTTCCCATTCTGCCTCAACCTTGGTTTGGATCATGCTTAATGATCGTGGCCAAATAAATTACTCTTCTAGACATAACTAGATTTGGTTCTATGGCATGTCTAACTTAGTTGCTCAGTCTCAAATTTTACTTTTGATTGCTTAACTAGGTCTACTGTACTTTTGAAATTTCGAGGACGAAATTTTTCTAAGGGCGGTAGATTTGTAACCCCGTCTTTCTAAAATTACTAAATTTCTTTTTCCTGGTATTATAAAATTATAAGAATAATTATGTTTTCAATTTATTTCTGATTAATATTAAGACTCTTTATAATTTTCTTTATAAGTGAAATATTTGGTTAATTATTCTAGAAGGATTTTGAGAGGGAAGATTCTAGCAAGTAAGGTTGGAGAGCTTTCTAAGCATCTAACAAACCTTGTAACAACCTTTCCCACTTCTTAACAGACTAACAACCTTCATAACTAACTTTTAGTTACAATTTGTAATAAACTGTTTATTCCTGTAATTACAATAATTCTTTTTTGTAATTTCCTACTTTATTCTCTTTTCTATTTATACTCAGCAAAACAGGAGAGAGAGAGAATCTCTTTGTTATTTTCCTCAGCAAATCTCAACCGAGCTCTCGAGACCTTCGTCCCCAAATCAAGCCAAACCCTAACCCTAGTTTTCTTGAAGGAACAGCCATGGCGAGGCTTTCCTCCGCAGCAGTGGTGCCGGCGACTAGACTCCATCATCCACGGCGGGCAGCGACGACGGTTTCTTGATCGACTTCTCCGATAACCAGGCGGTCGAGTACTCTCAACCGCTAGGTCGTTCCTCTTCTCCGGTGACCAGCGGCAGCAACGAGCGTCTTATGGCGGCGGCTAGGTGTCTTCTCCTCCTGACAGCAGTGTCGAGTGGACGTCCTCTTTTTCGACGTCAACGACAAGACGATCCAGCTCCGACGAGTCTCTTTCTCTCTCTCTGCAAACTCGACGTTGATCGATCTGAGCCTGGAGAGAAATCGGCGACGAGTGTTGACAACGTATCATCTTCTTTGGAGAACCTCTAGCTCGCCAGCAGCAAATTGTTGGAAAGGCGGTGAGTACTTTTGATTCTCTGTTGTTCTCGGAGTGATCGGGTTTGGATCGATGGGTCGATCGGGTTGATAACAGATGCTTTCTTCGATTCGCGAATTAATTTTCCTTTAATAAGAGTTTGAATTATTTTGTTCTTGATTTAGTTTGGGTTGATGAAACGATCATCCATGTTTAATCAGTTCCTATTTTCGAACACCAGGTGTTCGTTGGATTGCTTCTGAGTGTTGGCCCATTGGTCATATGGTCAACCTGATTTTAATAATTGATCAAAACTCTGTCTGGATATACAAAGCTTGTTGGGACATTCTCAGCTTCTTGGACATAAGCAAGATTGGATATTCACTTCGTTCAAGACTGAAGATCTGTTTGCCTACTTGAGTCTGTATTTCCTATGCAATGTAATTTTCTTTTTATTTGAGTCTAGGAATACATTGTACACCGAGTCGTACTGGCAAATAGGCTATTCCCAAAAATAGTTCAAAATGTTTTTAAAATGACCTATCAAATTGTTTACAAAAAGGTTTTCAAAAAGGTTTTCAAAAATTACCAAAACCTATTTTAAAAACCCTAACCTAACCCTGACAGAACTCGGCCAGAGTTCGGCCAGAGTTCGGTTAGTAGCCGTTTTGATTTTGAATTCTCTGGAACTTGGTCCTCCTGCAGTTGCGGATTTGACCGAGATTTGCTCATCGAGTTCTGCCCGAATTCTGCCCGAATTCTGACAGAGTTCTCCCTTTGGAAATCCTATAAATAGAGAAGTATTTCGATCATTTCAAATTACTCATTCACTTTCAATCTTCTCTCTATCTAAAGCTTTCTATCTTCCAAAGAGTTTTCTAGAGCTTTCATTTTCAGATCCCAAGCCAGTTACAATCCTCTAGTCGATTTGCCAGTGCGGTACGGTCTAGAAGTTTCTGAGAGATTGTAATCAGAAGGCTTGATTGAAGAATACCTCTTCACATTTGAAGTTGGACGAGTTCTTCGTATCAAAGCTCGCGTTGTAGAAGTTGCAAGGACTTCGTAAGAAAACTTGCGGTTTTTCCTATAGTGGATTCAAACTGGTAGCAAGAGTTCTACCGACTGGATTAGTTCTCAACAGAGGGATACCAGTATACATCGCTGTCTTTGCGTTTGCTTTCTGAACTCTGTCTTTACTTTATTTTCATCTGTGATTATATACTGTGATTGTGTTGCTAACTTTTTTAATTAGCATTATTCCGCTGCCAACTCTATTCACCCCCCCTCTAGAGTATTACGCTTTACTATATCGTTCCTACAATTGGTATCAGAGCGGGTGTTACAGGTAAAGCAAGGTAAAAGTGCTATTATTTATTCATTATTTATTAGATCATAGCACATCACATGGCTACTATGAAATTCACAAGTGAAGGTCAGGCCACAAACAGACCTCCTCTGTTTGATGGTACTAACTACACTTATTGGAAAACACGGATGAGTTTCTTCTTAAAGTCTCTTGATTTTGACTTATGGGCTATTGTTCTTGATGGCTATCAAAAGCCACCTCGTATAAATGTCGAGGGTGTTTTAGTTGAAAAACCCCAAAACAGTTATATAGAGGAAGAAAAGAAAAAGGCCAGTCTTGACGCACGTGCCATTAATGCTCTTTTTTGTGCCTTAGACAGAACAAAATTTAACAGGGTATCTACATGCACAACGGCAAATGGTGTATGGAAGCTTCTCGAAGTTACACATGAAGGCACGACTCAAGTCAAGGAGTCAAAAGTCAGCAGACTTACTCAAGAGTACGAGGCGTTCAAAATGAAGCCAAATGAAACAGTCACACAAATGTTCGAGAGGTTCTTGGATATTGTAAACCCTTTGTCCTCCTTAGGCAAAGAATACAGTAACCACGAAAAGATTCGCAAACTCCTGCGAGCTCTCACCAAGAACTGGATTCCGAAGGCTACAGCTATCATTGAAGGAAACGACCTCACCACAATGACACTTGAAGTACTCATGGGTAAGCTACTCACTCATGAACTGGATCTACAAGATTTTGAAGAGCCTGCACCAAAGGAGAAGACTATCGCCCTCAAGGCTCAGCACAGAAAAGCTGCTGAAGATGACTCAGACAGCAGTAGATCTGACGCTGAAGATCAAGCACTCCTAGCAAGGAAGTTCAAAAGATTCATGAGACATGAGAAAAGAGTCAAAGAGAACAACAACAACAACTGGTACTAAGAAGATGCTGTCTGCTATGGCTGCAAGAAGAAGGGACATATGAAGAAGGACTGTCCCATCAACTCATCATCGAGCAAGAAGAACAACAGGTATGAAAAAGGCAACCTGAAAAGATCAACGTCTCGGAAATACGCCAACACCAGCATATGGCATGAGAGTGAAGCTAGCGACTCAGAAGATGAACATTCAGAGGACGCTGCAAACATCTGCTTCATGGCAATCGATCAGGTACCTACTGAACCTGTAGAAACATATGATGACTTTACCTTTGAGCAATTAGGAGATGCCTTCAGTGACCTGATGCTTGACTACAGGAAACTGCGTAGTAAATATCAGACCGCTAAGAAGGTACTCAAAGAGTACAAAAGAGAAATAGGAAGACTTACCGACATACTAGCTGAGGTTAGAACTAGTGTTAGTGAGTCTGGTGAGCTTTCCTCTATAAAGCTCTTATTACACGAGACTAAACAGTCATCCGAAGAGAAAGATAAGATTATAGACCAATTGAGAGAAGATCTTTCAAAAGAAAAGAAAAGTCTTCAATCTGCACAAATCAGAATGGAATCACTCACTTCTGATTATACTAAGTTATATGACACTTCCAAAAGGTTGGAAATTAGGTTAGGAAAACAGCCTGAGCCTGCTGCTTCCTATCCTAACACGTGTCACTTACCGAAAATTCGGAACATTTCCAAGCCAAACACTGTCAGACCAAACCATATAAAACCTTTACCCCAAAAGGTTAAGCCCAAACATGATCATAGGTATGCATTCTTCTATACTAGAAAACCTAAACCTACCAACCATGCACATCACTCTGCTTTCAACACTCAACATGCACAATGTCATTATTGTGGCCTCATTGGTCATATTTCATCTGCATGTAGAATGAGAAAGCTAGTTGATTTAAATGTTTATGCTTGGATACCTAAAGCTAACAATTCAGGACCCTACAAGAAATGGGTACCAAGAGTTTCATCTGCAAACTGTTTTGTAGGTGGAACACCCTTCACATGCTAGAAGCAAATGGATCCTCGACAGCGGTTGCTCACGGCATATGACCGGTGACGCTACTCTATTTGCAACACTGTCGAAGAAAAAGAAGGAAGGCTATGTTTCCTTCGGCAATAATTTAAAAGGGTATATTATTGGTATCGGTGATGTTGGTAAATCTTCCTATCCCGTGATTAAAGATGTCTGTCTGGTTACCGAGTTGAAACATAATCTGCTCAGCATAAGTCATCTAGCTGATCATGGTTATGGTATCAACTTTGGCAAAGACAAATGTACTATAGTTGATAGCTCAACTGGTAGTACTATCTTTGAAGGAATCAGGGAAGACAATATATATGTTTTCTATCTATTAGAAGAAGCTAACATTTCAGGTAGATGCTTAATGGCCAAAAGTGATGAGAGTCATTTATGGCATATGAGACTCGGTCATGCAAACATGGATACAATTTCAAGATTATCCACAAAGAAGTTAGTACGCTGTTTACCGGACATAACATTCAAGAAGGATTCGGTATGCAGCCAATGCAAAAAGAACAAGGCTACAAGATCCACATTCAAGTCTGTAAACGCAGTATGTACTACTAGACCTCTACAATTGCTACACATGGATTTATTCGGTCCTAGCAGAGTTGCTAGCCTCGGAGGTAAATTATATGCATTTGTAATTGTAGATAATTTTTCTAGATACACGTGGGTATATTTCTTGACACGCAAGAATGACGCATTATCCGAATTTGTCGCCTTTTGCAAGAAAGTACAGAATGAAAAAGGTTACATGATCACACGTATTAGAAGCGATCATGGAGGCGAATTCGAGAATGCTGATTTCGAGCAATTTTGTGACACACATGGTTTTATACACGAGTTCTCCTGTCCTAGAACTCCACAACAAAATGGAGTTGTGGAACGTAAGAACAGAACTCTAACCGAAATGGCCAGAGTAATGTTAAATCAATTTAGCCTACCCAAATACTTCTGGGCTGAAGCTGTCAATACAGCTTGCTTTGTGCTCAATAGAGTTCTAATTCGACCCAAATCGAAGAAGACTCCATTTGAGTTATGGTTTGATAGAATTCCTTCAGTTTCATATTTTAAGATATTTGGCTGTAAGTGCTTTATTCTTAATACTAAAGACAATTTGGGAAAGTTTGACGAAAAGGCCGATGAAGGTATATTTTTAGGTTATGCGGCCAAGAGCAAAGGATACAGAGTCTTCAACAAACATACCATGATCATCGAAGAGTCAATCAACGTCACTTTTGATGAAATGAACCAAATGACACTCGATGACAGTGATGAAGATCTGCCTACATCAAGCTCAACATCAGCTGAACCTGAACCAAGCTCTGCACAAGCTGAACCCCCTAGAGGAGATCCAGGAACCAGCTACCTATAGAGTCTACCGAAAAGGTTAAAATTCACAGCTGATCATCCACAAGATTTGGTAATTGGTGACATTACCAAAGGAGTAAGCACTCGATCATCCAGTAGAGATATTATTTCTAGTGTTGCATTTATTTCACAGCTAGAACCTAAATCTATTGATGAAGCATGTAGTGATAGTTTCTGGATAGATGCCATGCAAGAGGAATTGAACCAATTCGAACGGAATCAAGTTTGGGAACTTGTTCCCAAGTCTATTGATCATCCGGTCATTGGCACCCGTTGGGTATTCCGAAACAAACTGAATGAGGATGGTTTAGTAACTCGTAACAAGGCTCGACTCGTAGCTCAAGGATACAATCAAGAAGAGGGTATCGACTACGATGAGACTTATGCCCCAGTTGCGAGATTAGAATCTATTCGTATGTTATGTGCATTTGCATGTTTTCATGATTTCAAACTTTTTCAAATGGATGTAAAAAGTGCTTTTCTAAATGGATTTATAAAAGAAGAAGTTTTTGTAGCACAACCTCCGGGTTTCACGGATTTCAAAAATCCTGACCATGTTTTCAAGTTGAAGAAAGCCTTATACGGTTTGAAACAAGCCCCTCGTGCTTGGTATGATCGTCTAAGCTCTTTTCTACTTGACAACGGTTTTACAAAAGGAAAGGTTGACACTACACTTTTTATTAAATCTTTTAATGGCAAGCTGCTTTTAATTCAGATCTATGTTGATGATATCATATTTGGATCCACTGATGAATCTCTTTGTCAAGAATTCTCTAAGTGTATGCAGAATGAGTTTGAGATGAGCATGATGGAAGAGCTGAAATTCTTTCTCGGATTGCAAATCAAACAAACCGACAATGGGACGTTCATTAATCAAGCCAAGTACACAAAAGATTTGCTAAAGAAGTTTGATCTGGACAATGTCAAACCTATTGGCACTCCGATGGCAACTTCAACAAAGATTGATTCTGACGAACAAGGCAAGCCAGTCGACACACGTAAGTATCGAGGTATGATTGGTAGTTTACTTTACTTAACTGCTAGTCGTCCAGATATAATGTTTAGTGTTTGCTTGTGTGCACGTTTTCAAGCTAACCCAAAGGAATCACATCTGTCCGCAGTTAAGCGTATCTTCCGATACCTTAAAGGCACTTCTTCTGTCGGCTTGTGGTATCCCAAATCCAAATCCTTTGACCTTATTGGTTACTCGGATGCAGATTTTGCTGGATGCAAGGTTGATAGAAAAAGTACTAGCGGTACATGTCATTTCTTAGGCAAGGCTCTAGTCTCTTGGTTTAGTAAAAAGCAAAATTCTGTAGCCTTATCAACAACAGAGGCTGAGTACATCGCCGCAGGACGTTGTTGTGCTCAGATTTTGTGGATGAAACAAACCTTAGAAGACTTTGATTTATTTTACACACATATTCCCATTTTCTGTGATAACACTAGCACCAATAATTTGACTAAGAATCCTGTATGTCACTCTCGTACTAAACATATCGAGATTCGGCATCATTTTCTTAGAGATCATCATCAAAATGGAGATATAAACCTTGTATACATAGATACTGATAATCAATTAGCTGACATCTTCACTAAACCTCTAGCGGAAGATCGCTTCAATTATTTACGTCGAGAATTAGGAATTTTGGACGTCAATAATATTAATTGATGTTATTTTATGATTGTATATCATTATGCAAAAACTGTGTTAGAGACAAGCTAATAAAGAGTCTGTCTGTCACCACAACTACGGTTGAAGCGAAGCGGTATTTAAGAGTTCCCCGGTGAACCTCCGCCAGCTGGGACAGTACTCCTACAGCTAATCTGAGACAGCTGCTGTGTAACGATATTTAACTCATAAAATATTATTAATTATGTTATTTGAAAGCTAAAATAACTAATCTTTGAATTAAATATTTGAAACGAGTCAATGAAAAAGAAGTAGCAAAATCAACTTGAAAGAACCCTAGGCGAATTCGGCCAGAACTCTGACCGAATTCGGCTCGAGTTCGGTTGGGGGTATCTGTGTATATACACAACCCGCGAGCTTCTTCTCTTCCATTGCTTCCATATTTCCAACCAGCAGCTACAGCCGCCCGAAAATCCTCCAAACCCTAGGTATTCACCAACCCATTGCTCCCTATCTACTTGGTGAAATCCTTCCAAACTTTGGAATCGTGCGGAGATCATCCTTCTCTACAACATATCTAATTTTTGTGAGGTATAACTCTCTCTTTCTCCACTTTCAAATTTGTGCTTATTTATTTCAATGGCACCTAGATTTAATCCGTCTAAGAGGAAGAAGACTACTCCTAGTGAGGAAGGGTCCTCTTCGAATCCTCACACGGATTCTTTGTTTTTGCCAGTCCAAAAGAGCGACGGTGCTTTCGATAGGTTTTTCTTTCAAACCCTCGATCAAGCTTTATTATGGTACGGTGACTTTTCCACCCGATCCATATGCAGCGGCGCTCCGGTTAAATGGACGGTATTTCCTGACCATCGTGACTTATTTGAGGCATTAGGGTTACATTTGCTTGTTAAACTGTGCTTCCCAATTGCTACTAATGCCATTAGATTATTCTATTGCAATCTCGTAGTTAACACTTTTGACGTGAGCACACGTGTTGGAGGCATAGATATTGAGTTCAATGATGTCCTCCTAGCAGAGATTCTTGGGATTCCCAATGAAGGTGAACCGCTAGTTGATATCACGGAATTCGAGTTTCCCGAAGGCACTACACTCACGAGTTTCAAAACGGAACTTTGTGCACCTGACAGAGTACGTTCTGGAAAGTTTAAGGCTAACAACCTTAACTTGTTTAACTACGAATTGCATTGCATCATCTACTCTACTCTACTTCCAAAATCTACTTCCAAGGATGATGTGACTTCGCTTGAGCTGTCCGCTATGTATCATCTTATCAAGGGGATTCCTTTTTCCGTCCCCAAGACTATTATTCAGATGATGGGACATTGTCGTGCAAGAGATCGAAATCTCTCTTACGCGATGATTCTCCCTCGTATCTTTCAGCGCTTCGACATCGATCTATCGACTTGTACTCAGGACTCTGAGCCCAAGTTACTCTAGCTTTCTCATCGCAGCCAGACTGCTTCAGCTACACCTCCTGCTCCTCCTACTGCACCATCTCCACCACATCAGTCGTATGCCATGACTTTTGAGGGCATACATCAGCACCTATCTGCTTTGCACGTCTCGATGACGGACATGGCTCGCGAGCGTGAGTTCTGCGATGTCACCCGTTACCAGGCGATGGCAAACTCCTTGGCCGATCTGCGTTTTGCACAGACTGGTCACTTTGCCGCTTCCATCCCTCGAGATCCAGCTTTTCGGGTTACCGCTGTGAGGATGAGGATGTCCATGCCTACTTCCAGCCCGGGTAACGCCTATGATTGGTATCGTGCTCCTCAAGATTATGTTGGCGAGTTCTATGCTGGCACCCCTACTCATCCTACTGGCGCTGGTACTTCTGGTGCTGGTACTTCCGGTCATGCTGGCCGTGCTGCTGATGATATTGATGAGGATAGTGATGATGAGATCTGATCTGATTACTAGTGACATTCTACTATATACTTGAAAATGCTCCGACATTCCAAGTTTTTATCATTTACTTTTTGATTAGTACTTTGTAATTTGCTATCAGTATTTCTTTTATCTTCATGGACATGTTTATGATGTTTCATTTATGACATCTCAGTTAAGTTCAGCATTTTGTTTAGCACTATTTTCTTATATTGCTTTTCATTTTTAAACTGTCTGTGAAATAGCATGCCTGAGATTTTTTTATGCAATACATGCTTGTGATGATAAATTTCTCTAATTATTTACTGTATCTTTTATTTTTGTTTTCTCACTGTTTGTTACTTATGCATTGATTGCGGGGGAGTCTTCTGCATTTCATGCGGGGGAGCCTTCTCTTGTACAACTATTTTGCTAAGTGACAAAGGGGAAGAAAATTAAAATGATCTAACATTTTTTTTGAGTTGAATACAGGTTGACGTACCGAGCTGATCTGGACATGAGAGTACTGTGTCTGACTCTTTGAATCATGTCCTTGCTACAATTGAACCATTCATTTTTAGGTACTGATCTGTGTCCTCGAATATCTTGAGTTGTCGCCATAAATTTTGATCGAGTTCGTCATTGGACAGATCTCTGTGGTTTGGTCGTGTTCGGGCATTAGTGTAATGCCCCGCTCCGCACGAGACATTTGGTTGGCTTGTTGGATGGGATCAGAATGTTGGACCGTGACTTATGTTAGAGATCAGAAGAATTGAGACTGATGCAGTCTTTCTTAGCTGGCTAGACGAAATGGGTATTGGAACGTGGCTCGCCGGTGGAGCTACGCTTAGTGGGATTGGAGCAGGAAGACCGTTATGCAAGACAAGTGGAACTGTCCTCCTTTCTCATTATTCCTGCATACTTAATAAACGGAATAACGTGATGCTATAAAATGTCCCTAAATGTCCCATGTTTTAGTTGCTGAGTAATAAAGATGCTTATGCTAAGAATTATTGAACTGCCGAATGAACCACACTTGAACTGCTAATGCGACTTGATGCTTGAAATGAATTGATAACGTCCCTTCGGTCATTATTGCTTAAGCAATGAATACTTGAATAATGAGATGCCTTATGAATGACAGAATAAGAAATGAATTGGCTATGCTATCGACCCAATGAACTGAATGAAACACCTCAATCATGTACTTTCTGCATAACTGTTGCTGTTGCCTGTTTTCTTATAAGCAATGAAAGAAAGAATACTGTCCCTATGATATGAATGAAATGTTGCAGGTCCTATCGAGATGAATGAAATATTATTTGTTCCTCTTAGAAAGGAATGATATGAGAAATGTTGCAATGATGGATGCAATAAAAATGATGAGGCTTGGGATCATTGAGATCACCAAGTGAACAGGTGGTAATATTGGAAAGATAAGATAACAAACTGTTGCCTTTACTTATCTTATTATTTTATCATGCGACTTCGAACACGATCGATTCGGACACGCATTCGCATGACCATAGACGTACTTGTATACAAGGGTTTCCTCGAACGGTACCTGCGGCGGTGGGATCGAGTCGGCCTAGGAGGAATTAGTACTTTGGTAGCACGGTATTGGGACATTCATTCGGGCTCGCAACCTGGTGAAAGGAAATCCCATACCCTATGAAGTCCTATATGGCACGTCGACATGGTGCACAACCACCAGTGGTTATGTAGTCGGGATGCATGCTAATGAATGTTTTGTGCAGATAGAGTAAGTATATCATATTATCCTGTATTCTTATGCAGGTATGCGGAGTCGGATATCGGTAAGAAATCACTTAACATGATAGATGTAATATATGTTGGTTGAATGGTCTGCTTAATCATGCTAAACAAGAAAATGTTATGATGATGCCTTTAAAAGAGAACTCTATGACATGCTCAACATGTTAAATACAATATGCTGGAATGTTGCCTTGCTAAAAGAAATACCTATAATATGTTTGGCTCATGTTAACTCAATGATGCTTAATAGATGCCTCGAAAGTACACTATCAGAACTTGATAACACCAAGTATGTTTCATTGTTGCCTTTACATAAGAAATGATAATAAGTTTACATGCTTCACTATGATTATTGTCCATGAACTATAAACTGATGCTAGGCCCCAAGTAGAAAGATCATTCTATTAAATGCTTGCTAAAATTGACCAGTTAATGTTGGTTTAGGCGAGTGGATTGGATTCTGCTCGCCAGTACATAGATGATGTGCTGATCCACATTTTGTGGGCAGGTGCTCGTGCTTGGGATGTTCTACACACACGAAGATTGGCTTGATTGGTCCCGCGGCATCGAAGATTTGTTGGGCATACAGAAGCTCTCCTTGTACAAGATGATGTCTTCTGTTTATAAAGGGCATAATGTATGAAACATTGTAATCAGTTGTACCAGTGAGTTGTAAGCTAAGTCAGTATATTGAGTTGTAATCCAATGTATCGAAGTATCAAATGTAAGCTGTATAGCATTGTTCAGTTGGCTTTCAATGTAAAGTGAGATGTGTTGTAAGCATTGTACTTCAATACAAGTCTTGTACTCTTCTTCAATTATCAATAAAGAGAATAAAGTTCTGTATCTCTGTGAGACTTCAAGTTATCCTTTTATCTCCGCTGCTATAAAAAAAAACTGATGTGTTTCTATTCAATAAGAAAGATTGTCCTTATTAACTTCAATTTGTCTGCTTATGCCGCTGCGATGTGTTCCTATTTGAAGATAATCAATTATGTACCATCTTTGCCTTGTACAAGTGCAATACCAGACTTGTACGACATCACGCCCAAGCGAGGACGATCGATTCTAAGAGATAAAATAAGTGAATAAATGACTCTACGAATCGGGGCGTGACAAATTGGTATCAGAGCATGGCTTTACGTCCTTGGTCTCTTCTTTGATTCGTTTTAAATCAAAGTTGCATCGACGATTAACCAAAGTTGCTTCCGCGATCACTCAACGTTGCTTTCGTGATTAAATCAAAGATTGCTTCCGCGATTATGCTGTTATTATTCTGTACTCATCCTGTGTTGTTGTGTCTGAAAGTTCATCGACCCTCTTGGCTGCTCACTGGATGTTCCATACAATAAGTCTATTACATTGTGATGCCCCTGAATGAATGATTATTGTTGGTTTGGACACAAATAACCCAACAATAACTCGATGCCATAGTATGCTATGTTGTGAATGCTGCTTGGAATTGTGGAAATAAAGAAAAGTGGCTATGTATGCTGTAAAAAATTGAGAATTGCATGTGATGTTGGGAAAGAATTGGGAACGAAACCATGGATGAATGAGTTCAACAAAATTGCTGAGTTGACTCGTGTATGTTATCCTGAGAATTTGAGACCCTAAGAATGTTGGCTTATGGTTTGAGACCCTGAGATGTTGGCTAAGTGTTATGATCATTATAGATCATGAATGTCCGGAATAGATTTGAGTTGGTATTGTTTAAGGATGGCTTCGTTTCTGAGTGGTATATTGCCTCTACCACCTCAGAACTAGATGTATCTTGACCATTTCCATAGGATAGCAATGAGACTATCTGTGGGTACTGGATAGTGCCGAGACATAGCTGGGAGTCTTGTATTGTGGCTAGATGACTCGAGTGTCCCTCGACGGTGATGTTATATTGAGTAGTGAGATTGTCGGAAATTGTAACTGGTGGCTTGGTTAGAAATTGTTTAGTCAAGTGATAACTCAGACTAGTAAGACCGTTAGTATGCTATGGGTAAATGGAATTGGCTAGAGAATTTTGTAGCTTAGAATATTTGAATGTTGATTTCGATTGGTTGGATGCAAATTATATGTAGCTAATACAATGTTGGTTGCTAAGCTGAAAGTTTGGGAAATATTGTCGGTGAACCAAAAGAATATTAGAGATCTGTGTCTTGACCCTACGATGTAATAGATGCCAATCTATCTTGATCACCAAAGGATAGTTATTGCATATGTGCATGTATGCTGAGGAATTGAATTGTACCGAAAAAGTAACAAGTAGCAAATCGAAATATTTGTGTTGAATAGAGAATGGTTAATTGATGCATGAATTGTCGGATTGAATGGAATGAACTACTCGACCCTTGCTGCATGAGATTTAAGAATGTCCGTATGAGATTTTGATGGCTGGGAAATGAATGAGATTTATAATCACGAAATATGTTGGATAGTGTCAGTAGATGGTGTGAGGTATAGTTGGTCGTCGGTTGGGATATAGATTGTTGGCTTATGACTTAGTGGTGTGACTCTGTCATACAGATCGAATAGTATGATTCCATGGTTATGTTAAGACTATCGGAATCGATGAACCTTGAATAGTTAACCTTGGCTTATGGATTTATGTGGGTACAAAGGAATTGGAATAGAAATTGGATCGTTGAAAATTTACTTGATGGATTATTAGAATGATGAGAATCATATGTCGGGTTGGGATTGATTGTAATGTTGATAGATCGATCGTACTCGATCGTTGGGTAAGTCTAAGAATGAGCCTCTGTGGAAATTATTTTTTTGAGGAAGACCCTGGATAGATAGACTTGACCCTAGCGACTAGTTGATGACTTACCAATTGTTGGCATAGCCAACAATGGCGAATAATTATTCAGACTGAGTGGATACCCATAGGTTTGGGTAGAGTCCCTTAGGACTGTCGGTTACTTGTTGGCCCTGAGAATAAGAAACTAGCATGATCCCTAGTAGCCGTACACTCTAGGGGAGTCACCTAAATGATTAGGTATAGCTGTCGGTATAGCTAACCATTGAGACTGGACCGAACAATAGATGGCCGTTGGCGACCCATAGAATGACCTTGTGGCATTGAACGAGAGATGGTGATGAGTACGACCTAAGAATGATATGTTGTATGTATATGCTTCAATATGAACCTTAGAGATGTTTGACCCTTAAGGATTATGTGTCAGCCTATAGCGGGAACTAGAATTATGGGATGAGATTTGAGTTGTATGTATCGAGTAGTGAATGATTCCATGAGATGGAATTGACTTCTCATGATGGGAATGTTGGATCGGTATCTATAGTCGGGTAGCTGGGTTAACCTTGACTGTTTCATAGAATTATACCTTGACTCGGGTAATCGATAGTTGGTGATGTCGGATTGTATCTTTTAGAAAAGATGAATTGCCTCGGTGAAAAAATATTGTTGGATTTGGAAAGGAATATGATTGCATGTTGTGAATACTTGATATGATTGGCTCTAAGTTAGACCCTTGACCGAATGTTAGAAATATTATGCTTGGATAGAGAGCTTCCTCGAGTGGTCCCTGATGTTAAGTGTTGTGGCCTGGAAGATAGTGATTGTGGCAAATTGAATGAAGTAATAAGTCAATTGAAAGGATGCTAAGTCGGATTTGGAAAACAGAATTATATTGTGGCTTATCGAATCGCACTAACATGGAAGTTGGCTGAAGTACATATGTTTTGGGGACGCCTAAAATATGTGTATGGATCCAAACGAAGTGATGTGTTACGGCCAAGATAGAAATGGAAGAAAAATGTTGGTGGATCAATGAGAAGTTACAAGTATTTGGGAAAGAGAAAGATGGATTGAATCGTTGATGGTTAAAATGGTACAGTTGGATAGCTATTTTGAGATGACCGAGTGTGCTGAAATGAATATTGAATTGAAGCTGAATGAGTAACTCATTGTGATTAAGTGAATCTAGTAGATGAGTTGTTTTCTTAAGTTTCGAGGATGAAACTTTTTCTGAGTGGTATATTATGTAATTCTCTGCCCCGCGCGAGGCATTTGGTTGGCTTGTTGGATGGGATCAGAATGTTAGACCGTGACTTATGTTGGAGATCAGGAGAATTGAGACTGATGCAGTCTTTCTTAGCTGGCTAGACGGAATGGGTATTAGAACGTGGCTCGCTGGTGGAGCTACGCTTAGTGGGATTGGAGCAGGAAGACCGTTATGCAAGGCAAGTGGAACTGTCCTCCTTCCTTCTTATTCCTGCATGCTTAATAAATGGAATAACGTGATGCTATGAAATGTCCCTAAATGTCCCATGTTTTAGTTACTGAGTAATAAAGATGCTTATGCTAAGAATTATTGAACTGCCGAATGAATCACACTTGAACTGCTAATGCGACTTGATGCTTGAAATGAATTGATAATGTCCCTTCGGTTATTATTGCTTAAGCAATGAATACTTGAATAATGGAATGCCTTATGAATGACAGAATAAGAAATGAACTGGCGATGCTATCGACCCAATGAACTGAATGAAACACCTCAATCATGTACCTTCTGCATAACTGTTGCTGTTGCCTGTTTTCTTATAAGCAATAAAAGAAAGAATATTGTCCCTATGATATGAATGAAATATTGCAGGTCCTATCGAGATGAATGAAATATTATTTGTTCCTCTTAGAAAGGAATGATATGAGAAATGTTGCAATGATGGATGCAATGAGAATGATGAGGCTTGGGATCATTGAGATCACCAAGTGAACAGGTGGTAATATTAGAAAGATGAGATAACAAACTGTTGCCTTTACTTATCTTATTATTTTATCATGCGACTTCGAACACGATCGATTCGGACACGTATTCGCATGACCATAGACGTACTTGTATACAAGGGTTTCCTCGAACGGTACCCGCGGCGGTAGGATCGAGTCGGCCTAGGAGGAATTAGTACTTTGGTAGCACGGTATTGGGACCTTCATTCGGGCTCGTGTAATGCATGTGGTTCGTATTACGTATTTTGGAATACGTGTACGTATTTTATCTTGTATTGCCTGATTGCTTGCTTAGTTTCTTCATGGCTTGGTTTATTCTTGGGTTGGTTCGGCTTGGCTCAGTTTTGCTTTGGTTCATTATGAACCAAAGGTGAACCCCCTACCTACCACCACCACTACCATTTATTAACCCCCACTTCCTTCTCTCTCTTTATTACTCTTCTTCTTTCCTCCATTAACTCCTCACCTACCAGAGAGAGGGAGAGACAGGTCTAGGCAAGTGCAACTTGGTTCATGTAGGAACTCCAATTTTATTGCTTCATTCTCTTCCTTACAGCATTTTAACTCACTTTAGTACTTGGCATTTCCACTTTCCATGGCTATATTTTTGTAGATCTACTCTTATATTATTTTTGGATTTCTTGGGTTTTTATCTACTTAATCTTATTATTTCCAAGTTTTGATGGTTCCATGTTGTAGAGAATTTCGTTCTACCCCATTTTGACCTATGAAAGTTCGGATTTGGGCTCCAAATGATGGAGCTATGGAGCTTGAGAACTTGGCTCTCATGGTGTTCTTCTTCTCAGAATTTTGGAGAAGATGAACTGTGCTTAGACTTGACCGCATGAACGTTTCATGCGGCAAGTGTTCTCCTAGCCGTATGAACTTTCCCCCACCCAGCCGTATGTGCCCCCTTGCCTATGCAGCCGCATGGGTGCCCGCCACATTTAGCCGCATGAGTACAATTCATTGACCGCATAAGTCCTCAGTCCCTTCCAGCCGCATGGGGTCCAACTCGCCCTCAGCCGCATAAGCCTACTCCCTTCTTGGCCGCATACAGCCCTTCCTATTTGCCGCATGGAGCTTCGATCCGCGCCAGCCGCATAGGCTCGCTTCCCGTCTGCCGCATGCGCTCACCCAGCCAGCCGCATGAACTACTCTTCGGCCAGCCGCATGTGCGCCATTGCCTCCCTGACCGCATGGACTTGCTTTCCGTCAGTCGCATGAAGCCCACTCTTCCGCTGGCCGCATGAGACCCAACTTCTTGGAACCGCATGGATTTGCCTCCCCAACCGCATGCGCCTTTGTCTCCGTAGTCGCATGCCCCTGTCCTTACCAAGTTGCATGCGCTCTCCTTATTGGCAGCATGAGTTCTAGTGACCCTGAGCCGCAGGGCTCCTTCCTATGCCTTGCCCTGCTAATTAATTATTATTATTATTATTATTATTATTATTATTATTATTATTATTATTATTATTATTATTATTATTATTATTTCTCTATTATTATTTGATCTTTACTGATAACTTGTGTCTTATGACCTCAGCATAACTTGAGTCTCCTGATTGAATGCTTGCATTATACTGTCCCGCACATGTACCCTGAACATGATAGTGCCCCGTAGTGGTGCACTCCTGACAAGTAAACCTGACATGACATGATAGTGGCCCGTCGTGGCGCACTCCTGACAAGTAAACCTGACATGATATATCTTGATAAGCTGTTGCGACGGCTACCTGACATGACATGACCTGTATAATTAACCCGGACACCGTGGGCGATTGTGCTTGTACAAATAATCCAGTCATGTCTTGCATCATGTCTAGGATGGGACTCCTGAGTACCACGGTCAGGAGTACCTACTGAAATGGACTAAGGCTAATAACTAGATTAATACATTAGTCATAAAGAGATCTCCCAGCTACAGGCAATTCCGTTACCTGGGCGCGCCTGGGATCTGTAGCCTGCCGTCGAGTAGGGCACATTTCCAGCATACTGTCATGTGTTGCACCCTTCAAGCTACCTAAGGGTACATGCGTTTCCTGGACGATGTATCCACCTGAATTCAACCCCTAATTTTCGACCTAGGTAACCTGGATGGTCTGCAGAGCTTGTGGCTGTGGAATAATCTCACTGCATCTTGCTAGTAACTAGGCCTGTGATAACCCTAGCTAGTTAAAGTATCAAGCCGTACTCATTGCTTGGCCGTGATTGATTGAATGAGGAATAATCTGTCTAGTCTTGATTCTGTATAAATTGTTACATGTTCTGAATTTCTTATATTACCCTGCGGATAAATGGGAGAAACCAAGTTTGGTTCAGACGAAGGGTTACAATCCCGGTCCTTGTTTGGTTTAAGGATTGTAACCTGGTTATCGGAATGGTTCCATGGTTATCTTACCGTATATCCTTGAAATGTTATTTTCTCCAGTCTTACTATATATTATTATCTTCTGTGCTAATTGCTGGTTTTAGTTCCTAAGTGAAACCTCCTTTGTGGCACTTGCTCTTTCTGGGATCTGACCCAGCTGGTTTTGTATGGCCAGATTTCGGAGCAATTCCAGAGGATCTACCGACATTCCAGCCCGATGGTGGCGACTAGACGTAACCAGGGCAACGAGTGAGTTTATTTTTGATCTCCCACTTTATTGTAAAAATATTCTTTTGAGGCGTTTAGCCGACGTGCACCTGTTTAGCTCGATTGCACTTACTTACTGTCTGCCTATGGGCTGTAACATGATTGACAGATCCTAGGGTTGATCATGTATGACTAAAACTCTTGCTAGTCCTAACATTTTGTAATGACTAGCTTCATGATCAACTGAATATGTAATGTTTGGGACGCCTTACTATTATATATTTGGTGATCTTACATCTTGTAACATTTACTTACTTGCTTGTGATTGAGACACTAGGCTTGTTCATGACCTTAAGAGACTGTTGGCTTGTAGTTAAACCCTCATGTATCTAGACAGCCGTGACCGTATAGCGAGATGGAATCCATTTCATATACGTAGCTGGCTTTGTCTGCCCCCGCTCTCTAGTATTCTGGTTCTGGGGCGTGACATGGTTTAAGTGGTGGCCCATGCAGGTCTTGTAAATCAAGATATGTGAGGGTTTACCGAATAGATGTCTCAATCAGTATTCGCCCTTGATCTCTGGTCGTATCTTCTGAATCCCCGGATTCTTGTCCTGATCATATGCTTGTATCGTTGATCTGTCTTGGTCCTTCCTTATTGTTCTCCATGTCGTCTTCTTCAGCGGCATCGTTCCTGGACCTGCCGGTCAGCAAGGCGGAGCACTTCTCGTGGATCAGCAGCAACCCGGGGATCAAGCCCAGCATTCCGGAGTAGCCTCCAGAGTCGTGCCTTCTGGCGGAGAGCCACCAGTCCAGCCAGTTCAGCCTGCCGAACCTGATGATGGCACTTTGGTAGGACTCGTCAGGACCTTGATAGCTTTCCAAGATCATCGAGGAGATGCCTTGCACCAGACAGTGACGGATGCTTTGACCAGGGGCGGTCATCAGGGTAACAGCGCGGCCAACAGCTTCAAGCGCTTGAACCCCCCCTTCTTCGATGGTAGTGAAGATGCTATCGCTGTAGATGCTTGGCTTCAGGACACAGAGGTGATTCTAGAAGCATCCATGACCCCAGAGAATGAGAAGGTAGCCGTGGTGCGCTTGCAGTTATTAGATCTTGCCCGCAGCTGGTGGGCGGCTTAGGCCGTTGGATTAGCAGCACCCATTGCTTGGGCGGTGTTCAGAGAGAGATTCCAGACCAAGTATTTTGATGCTGTAGCTCGGTATGATCTACAGACGAGGTTCACCAATCTGAAGCAGATGGGCAGGACGGTCGACGGATATGCGGCCGAGTTTTCGAGACTCAGTCGGTTTGCTCCCACTTTGGTGGCAACCGAGTATGATAGAGCCCAGCGGTTTTTGCAGGGGCTTCACCTAGAGATTTTGTTGGCAGTTGAGCAGTTTGAGCATCAGACTTTTGATGCAGTCTTGAGAGCAGCTAGGAGGCATGAGTATACCTCCCAGAGGATTGTGGATAGGGCCGGAGGTCGGAAGAGATCCCACGACCAGATGAATCAGTCTTCAGCCCCAACCCCGACAGCCAGGGCTTTGACTATTGGAGCTCCGAGGCGAGCGGCCTCAGTAACGTCGGTTCAGCATTCAGCCCCGGCGTACCCTCAGCAGCAGCAGCAGAAGCAGAAGCAGTCTTTCACAGTAGGATGTTCTCATTGTGGGAAGCCAGGCCATGTAGTGGCAGAGTGTCGCAGGGCACAGGGATTATGTCTGGCTTATGGAGCAGCAGACCATAGGGTTGGATCCTGCCCGAATAGGGGTGGTTCATCATCGTCCAACCTTTCTAGCTCTTCGGTGAGAGGACCAGCTCCGGTCCAGCAGCAGCAGTATCCATTGCCGAGGCCCTTGCCGCCTCAGTCCCAGGCGTTCCAGTAGCAGAACCCCCAGCAGCATACTCAGGCCCAAGCCTTGAGTCAGAATAGGCAGCAAGGATTTCAGCATAGGGGACCAGCACCCCGAGGGCATGGTCAGGCTATGGTGATGACCGCAGAGGAAGGATTGGCACCAGGAGAGGTAGTGGTAGGTACTATTCTCGTCAACTCCTTTCCAGCTTCAGCTTTATTTGATTCTGGTGCATCACATTCTTTTATGTTTGTACGATTTGCGACACGGATAGGATTGAAGCCCGAGTCATTATCAGTAAGGCTCAATATACTTACTGGTAACGGACTTGTGGGAGTCGATAGAGTGTTTTCCTCGTGTCGGATCGTAGTTAGCGGTAAGGAATTTCCCGCTAGATTGATAGAATTTTTGATGGCCGATTATGATGTGGTCTTAGGGATGGATTGGTTGAGGAACCAGTATGCTAGAATAGACTGCCATATTGGTAGGATTATTTTTAGCATTCCAGGCGAGCCAGAGTTTTTCTTCTCCCGAGGCGAAGTTGAGCCTTCTCCTCCGGTATTGCGGATGGCAGTAGCAGCAGTGCAGTTGCCCCGGATAGTCGAAAAGTTTCCAGATGTTTTTCCAGAAGAGCTTCCAGGTATGCCGCCAGAACGGGAGATAGAGTTCAACATAGACTTGATTCCGGGGACGGCCCCAGTATCAGAGAGAGTCTACAGGATGGCGCCGTCAGAATTGGAGATCTTGTACAAGATGATTGAAGAACTTCGAACCAAGGGATTCATTCGTGCTAGTGGATCGCCTTGGGGAGCCCCGATGCTTCTTGTGAAAAAGAAGGATGGTACGTCCAGGTTATGTGTTGATTATCGTACCTTGAACTCAGTGACAATCAAGAACAGATACCCTCTCCCGAGGATAGATGACTTGTTTGATCAGCTCAAAGGGGCATCAGTATTCTCGAAGATCGACTTGCGCTCAGGATATCACCAGATCAGGGTCAGAGAGCAGGACATCCCGAAGACAGCTTTTAGATCGAGGTATGGGCATTTGGAGTTCCTTGTTATGCCCTTTGGAGCAACCAATGCGCCGACGGTATTCATGGATCTCATGAATCGCATCTTCATGCCTTACTTGGATCAGTTTATGATTGTGTTCTTGGATGACATCCTGGTCTACAGCAGGAGCGAGGCGGAGCATGAGCAGCATCTCCGTGTGGTTCTTCAGATTCTCCGGAAGCACCAGTTATATGCCAAGTTCAGTAAATGTGAGTTCTGGCTCGATCGTAATTCGTACTTGGGTCATATCATTACCAGAGGAGGAGTAGAAGTGGATCCCCAAAAGATTGTGGCTATTGAGTCATGGCCAGTGCCCAGCACCGTTGCAGAAGTTCGCAGTTTTCTTGGATTGGCTGGCTACTACCGGCGGTTTGTTTCAGATTTTGCTCGAATTTCAACGCCATTGACCCAATTGACCCACAAGGATGCACAGTTTGCTTGGACAGCAGAGTGTCAGAGTTCTTTTGAACAGTTGAAGCGAGGCCTGATAACGGCACCCATTCTCACGCTTCCAGATAGGACCGGAGGATTCACAGTTTATTGCGACGCTTCAGGCAGAGGATTGGGGTGTGTCTTGATGCAGCATGAGAAGGTAATATCTTATGCATCATGTCAACTTCGTGATCATGAGAAGAATTACCCGACCCACGACTTGGAGCTGGCAGCAGTAGTGTTTGCACTTAAGTTGTGGAGGCACTACTTGTAGGGAGATAGGGTGGAGATTTTCACCGACCACAAGAGTCTGAAGTATGTTTTCACCCAGAAGGATCTTAACATGCATCAGAGGAGATGGCTGGAGCTACTTGTGGATTATGATGTCAACTTGTAGTATCATCCCGGGAAGGCCAACGTTGTTGCAGATGCATTGAGCAGGAGAGCCGGAGTTTATTTCCTAACAGCGCAACCAGAGCTGTTAGCAGATCTCCAGAAGATGGGTATTGAAGTTGTCCTCCCTTCTAGTGTGGCATTGATGGCCAGCATGCAAGTTCAGTCCACCATAGTTGAGAGGATCCGGATGGCGCAGTCAGCAGATTCCAAGCTTCAGCAACTCAGAGCAGAGTGTGAGACAGGTCAGCGACCCGAGTTATGCATTCATGAAGACGGTACACTTAGGCATGGTAAGCGTCTTTGTGTACCCAGTGGAGATATCAGACAGAAAATCATGGCAGAGGCTCACAGTTCTCAATATTCCATTCATCCGGGCGGTACAAAGATGTACCGTGATATCCATCAGCACTTCTGGTAGAATGGCATGAAGAGGGAGATAGCCCGGTTTGTCTCTCGTTATTTAGTCTGCCAACAAGTTAAGGCTGAACATCAGAGGCCCGTTGGACTTCTTCAGCCCTTGCCGATTCCAGAATGGAAGTGGAAATATGTGACCATCGATTTTGTGACTGGATTGCCTAGGTCCCCAGTTGGTCGAGATGCTATTTGGGTTATAGTTGACAGGCTCACGAAGGTAGCTTACTTCCTCCCATTCAGAGTTGGTCAGTCGACAGCTTAGTTAGCAGAGATGTACCTTAGGCAGATTGTCAGGTTGCACGGAGTGCCAGTCAGTATCACTTCGGATCGAGATTCAAGATTCACGTCGCACTTTTGGCATAGCCTGCAGGAGAGTTTGGGAACTCGTCTCCAGTTCAGTTCAGCATATCATCCGCAGACAGATGGTCAGTCGGAGCGTACAATCCAGACTCTTGAAGACATGTTGAGATCTTGTACACTTGACTTCGGTGGTTCGTGGGAAGATCACCTGCACCTGGTGGAGTTCTCGTACAACAATAGTTTCCAAGCTAGTATCCAGATGGCACCGTTCGAGGCACTGTATGGTAGGAAGTGCAGATCTCCATTAGCCTGGGATGATGTGGGAGAGAGGCAGATGCTTGGCCCAGAAATGATTGCCCAGACAGTTAAAGTGGTCAAAAAATCCAGGGATCATCTTCGAGTTGCCCAAGATCGCCAGCGCCAGTGGGCCGATTCTCATCGGCGCCCTCTCGAGTTTTCTGTCGGTGACCATGTCTTCCTAAGGATTTCGCCTAACCGTGGCATCATTCGTTTCGGTGTACGGGGAAAGCTTAGTCCTAGGTATATAGGGCCATTCGATATTCTAGAGCGAGTAGGAAATGTATCCTATCTTCTCGCTCTTCCGTCGTTACTAAGCGAGGTGCATGACGTGTTCCATGTATCCTAATTACGACGGTATATCCCGAACCCGAGCCACATCATGGATTATTCAGAATTGGTTGTTGGTACCAACCTTTCGTATGAGGAGAGGCCCGTGTCTATATTGGACCGAAGAGAGAAGACACTCAAGAATAAGACTATCAAGTTAGTTCGAGTTGCTTGGGTCATCACTCTTTGGGGGAGTCAACGTGGGAGCATGAGGATGATATCCGATCGCGATATCCCGACTTGTTTGACTCGTGAGGTATAATGTCTTCCTTATGCCTCATGCCTTCGATTCCTTGCTTGAATGAGTGATTCCTTGCCTAGATATAGCTTGCATGTGATTGATATAGCTTGTCCTCGTCTCTCTAGCCTCTTAATTAAATTCCGAGAACGGAATTCTTTTAAGGTGGGTAGAGTTGTAATACATGTGGTTCGTATTACGTATTTTGGAATACGTGTACGTATTTTATCTTGTATTGCCTGATTCCTTGCTTAGTTTCTTCATGGCTTGGTTTATTCTTGGGTTGGTTCGGCTTGGCTCGATTTTGCTTTGGTTCATTATGAACCAAGGGTGAACCCCTACCTACCACCACCACTACCATTTATTAACCCCCACTTCCTTCTCTCTCTTCATTACTCTTCGTCTTTCCTCCATTAACTCCACACCTACCAGAGAGAGGGAGAGAAAGGTCTAGGCAAGTGCAACTTGCTTCATGGAGGAACTCTAATTTTATTGCTTCATTCTCTTCCTTACAGCATTTTAACTCACTTTAGTACTTGGCATTTCTACTTTCCATGGCTATATTCTTGTAGATCTACTCTTATATTATTTTCGGATTTCTTGAGTTTTGATCTACTTAATCTTGTTATTTCCAAGTTTTGATGGGTCCATGTTGTAGAGAATTTCGTTCTACCCTATTTTGACCTATGGAAGTTCGGATTTGGGCTCCGAATGATGGAGCTATGGAGCTTGAGAACTTGGCTCTCATGGTTTTCTTCTTCTCGGAATTTTGGAGAAGATGAACTGTGCTTAGACTTGACCGCATGAACGTTTCATGCGGCAAGTGTTCTCCTAGCCGCATGAACTTTCCCCCACCCAGCCGCATGCGCCCCCTTGCCTATGCAGCCGCATGGGTGCCCGCCACATTTAGCCGCATGTCACGACCCGCACCCTCCGTAAGGGTACGAGTACGTAACAACGCCCAGCCTACGCCGCAGTGTCGGCGGTAGAACGCTGTTCTAGGTCATGAACTATAACTAGCATAATATGAATACTCTCCATAAGGAGGCCAACACAGAGGTACAACTCAATCACAATCTAAGGTAGAATGATAAAGATAGATAAACATGAAATCCAAAAGAGATACAGGAGATAGAAGTCTAAGTGTCTAAGATACATAATCCCAGAAATACATCTCAAAACTCAAATACAGTAATCCACAAGTAAATACAACTCCAGACAAAATGAAATAACTATCTAAACAACCTCTACTGTGTCTCCTCTAGGCTAGCAGGCAATCCCAGGCTATCTGTAAAATTTATCAACAGGTCCAGTCAGGACAGGAGCGAGCACATTACATCTCAACAGTTCATAGCAGGTTAGAAAATATAATCATGCAGTAAAGTAAGATACAAGATCTGAAGAAATAAAGTATATAAACAGAGAGAGAACAGTAATAGAAATATCTACTATAAATAGAGAACTAACAGTGGCTAGTGATGTAGAGTACAGGATAGCACATGTGAACGGAACAGATTTGTACATGATCTACACTAAAGAGTTGTACATGATCTACACTATTAAAGAATTGTTCACATAACTACTAGCACTCCCCCGTTTTCCCCAATCAGTACACAAGGATCTAAGCAGGCTATGTTATTGTACATGATATCACATGGGGCCCTTAAAAGGGTGCACATGATAGTATACATGAAGGCTCTGTGAACATGAGAGTACATGATTCACAAGAGTGTACATGTATGGTGAAAGCACAGGAGTACATGATGAAAGTGAAACGCACATGACATAATGTACCCGATGCTCCCGAGGGGGATAACATCGCATGAAGAGATCCGTATAGTACTAATCCGTGATAATGTCGTGACAGCATCAAGTATAGTAATCTAAAGCAGGAATATAATTCTAAGCAGGATATGAAATGATCAGAGAATGTACTCGCCTGATATCTGAATGTCCAAGGTAAAGATACTGTTCGCGGAGAGGTGTCTGGCTCCTAATTAGAACAGCACAAGTCACAACATGTCCAGAAGGGTAATATAAAGCACTACAATGTATTCTACATGAATCTAGGTCAAACTAGGCCAAAGTCAACCCTTGGTCAACTCTGGTCAACTGCACTAGTCAAACTAGGTCAAACTAGGTCATGTCCTAACCCAGCAAGTCTTACTAGGCCTAACCAAGACTATCCTAGCAAGCATACATCAATACAAGGCTATACAAGCCAACATACACCCAACTCTATATAGCATGCAATTATTCAATACTCAAATAGGCAAGAATTCACATTGGATATACACTAGGTGATCTATTACTTTAAACTATATATGTCTACACATATATACACATGCATATATTGGTATTCAACATTAGGTCTATAATCATGGCATTTCAAATGGTTATATAAACTTATATATTACAACACAATATGCTAACATATATATAATATACATACATAGCTAAGTTAACTGTATTCATAAATACTTATTTAAGAGGCTATGTGTGTGTATGTGAACATGGCAAAGGGACAAGTGAGGGTTAAATGGGCATACATAGTGTATACATATCAAAGAGTATCAAAGTGTAAGTGAACAAAGTGTCAAGTGTGATAGTGTCTACATAGTATAAGGGGTACATGAGGTAATATAGGATTTGTGTTAACATAGAACATTATATCTCATTAACTTGTATATTGCATACATTACATCTATTATTACATTACATTCATGCTTGCATTCATTCATCATTCATTTATTCTCTTGTACTACTATATGCACCATACATTACATACTATGGAACCTACATATTCATTACAAGCCATACTTATACATGCTTACATTAGATAGGATACTTACATCTCATACATCATTTATTTAAACATTTACTCATGCTTGCATTCTCTATTTAATTACATAATGTATATACAGTAACATGGGTTAAAATCAAATAGAACATTATATTACACACAAGGGTGCACAAAATGCATATGTCGAATAGTAACTCCTACTAATAATCAATACTGTACCATCTCAGCATGAATTAAAATCTAGGATTAAAGTATGTTATAGATCTATGTGTTAGCTTTCCGAACTTCAATCGGATCGCGTTTTCATTTTCGGAAACTCCCGGAATAGCGAAAACACCGAGAACGCGTTTGTCTTTCGTACAGCTGACACTCAAATAATTCTCCAGAAAGTTACAGAAGGAATTAGGCCTATTAATATATGTTTTTGGAAAGCTAACATCAATACGCTTCTTTTAAAAAAATGGGAAATTAAACCGAGCTTTGAGCTAGAAGTTATGACATTTCTAAGTTAGGGCTGAAATTAAAAACGTGGATAAAAATCATGACGGATTTGGGTATTTGAGACAAAAGAACACAAGTATATAACATAATATATCAAGAACTCACTCTCTACACTAATATATATATATGAGATACTATAGAACACATCTCCAATACAAAAATATGAGATTAAACATGTAATAATTCATTCATACATAACAACAACACATAGTGTGTCCAAATTTGGAGTTTTCCCACATGGACACAACCACAACACAAAGGACACTCCTATGACCTCCAAATGGACACGAAATGGACACAAATGGAGATACAACCATGGGGGTCATTCCTATGGGTTAAAAATATACCTATATGCTTGAGGAAATGAAAAGGAGAAGGGATTTATACCTCCCGGTAGATCGAATCGAAGAAAAGTCTTCCCGGAGCGACACCGACACGTAGAGATTCCAAAAGGACACGAACGAGCTCCAAATCCTTCCAAACTTGGGTAGCTTCCTCCTTGGCTAGAATGGAGAAGGAAAGAAGAAGATTTGGTGGCGAAATGGAAGGATTTGGTGGAGAAGTTGCTAGGGATTGCTCTCTAGAAATTTGGGGAAGAACAAGAGAGAGAGTGTGGATGAGAATAATGAAATAAACTTGAGCCTATCCTCTCCCAAAGTGGCTGGCCATATGGGGCTATTTGTCCTATTATGGTAAGGTCCAAAATGCCCCTACTAACCTATTCTATGAGTATTAGGAAAGGGCTAATTGGTTGGGGCTAAATTAGTCATTCTAAAGTCTCTAATCACACTAACCTTATCCATAATAATTAGTCTAACCTCTAACTAAAATATTTCTATCATGTGGACTAAAATTAATATCATGTGGGCCATGCCTAACTAGTGTGTGGGTCCCACTAGAGTCAAACTACCCCCGGGTCCCCGTTTCAAGTCGGATTGAGTTGAAATTCGAACCCGACTCAAATAACCCCAAAACAATATCATAAATAATAAAATAAATTTTAACCCCAAAATAATATCATAAATAATAAAATAAATTTTAAAAATATTCAAAAATGTAAAATGACAAAAATACTCCTGTTTCTGAAAACTGGGGGTGACAAATCTATCCACCTTAAAAAAAATTCGTCCTCGAAATTAAAACAAAACAATCACAGGAAACACATGCAGAAAACAATCTCATTCAAATACTTTTCAAAAAAAAAATCAGCAATAAAAAAAATCTCTTTGAGGCACATCAAACATTTGTAAATAAAAACTGATACGTGTCTGATACGGACACAAAACCATCACAAAATCACACCTATCAAAGGTCAAAATCAACAATCACCAACGCAATAAATATCAAAATAATTCAAAGAGGTCAAATGCAAAATATCCTTAGGCCAGAAATGACATTAAAATATCCTAATCACTTGGTTAGGCTCTAGGTCAAACAGTCTCTAGGGTTTCACTAGCAAAACATCAAAATCACAAGTCATGATTTTAAATAGTTTTAAAATGATTTAAAAATTACCAAAAATCATATCATGATTTAAATGTCAAATCAATAAATGATTAAAATTACAAAATTTCAAAATTATCCTCATTTTAGAGAGCTGGGTGTTACAAGTCTACCCACCTTAGAAAAATTTCATCCTCAAAATTAAAATGTTCATACTCCTTCTAGGTCAAACCCCCCACAATCAAAGTCTCAGAACTTAAACAATCATACGATTTAAAAGGATGACATACAGGGTCATGGCATACGGTGGTAGTGAAAGTCTCATCTAGGTATACTAGTCATGCTAGACTAAAACGGTCATATGGTATCAAAATACACAAGCAATCTAGGGTGCTAAACTAGAAAAGATACAGAAATAACAATCATCAAGACTGTAAGGCAGTCTACCATCCTATATGAAAACTGGTACTTATCAAAATAAAATAAAGTTAACTACCATTTATCTAATAAGGGGTACTATTCAAGAAAATCAAAATCAAAAGTTAAAGAATGAAAGCCAATTGCATGGAAATCCAATCACAATATATTTATATATATAGCGTTAGAGAGGAAAAAGCTAGCATTATGTACATGTAGTTCGTGTGTGTATGGGTGTATGTGGACATGTTCATATGGTTAGATAATAGGCGTGTATGTATGTAAAATATACATGAAAGTGCATATGAGGATTTGGGGTTTTAAACAATAACTATCAAGTTACACTAATCATGGCATATTGGTTAAACAATCTACAATACACAACTCATTTGCTCATAACATGCATGGCTAACCATGTATATATGTATATATAAAGAGGTAGAGATTTAGTTATGTATGTATATACATTATAACATGTATGCCTAAGCTCTATATATATCTATATAGATATATAATCATGACATAGAGAGGAAGAGTTAGGTTACATGACATGGTATACTAAGTTAGGGTATGTGTGTCCTTGTACAGGGTTATAGCTTAGTATTGAAAGGTTAAACCCAGTTTTTGTTCAGCATTTACATACAAAATCTGAAAATAAGCTAACATTTAAACCAGTGCAATATTAACATAATGCAATTTCAAAATTTAGGAGTTTGAAATATCACAACTAATCTCAATGCTCCCAATACATCCTAACATGATAGAAATGAAACCCTAATATACTATCAATATATTTATCTATGCATACTGTTCAATATTACATGTTAAATCTAAAATTGAACTAAACATGAAAATCAATGTAAAAATGTTAACATGTATTCAGTTTTCAGGATTTTGGAGAATTTGCACATCAAAACCAACTCAATGTTTATCACAACCTAACATGTAAGAATATGGAACCTAAATTTATATCCCTACAACAACAATGTACACAGCTCTAAATATTACATTTAAAACAATCAATTTGAACTAACATTTAAAATCCCGTATTAAGGGTTAATATGCACACAGTCTCAGATTTGACAAATTTAAACACAAAACTCAACCAAAAAAAAATTGAATTGAAACCCTACGTATAACATACATGTGCAGTGATATAAATAAAACTATTATCATGAAATTTTATATTTAAATTACGAGTTAAGCTAGAAAAAGCAGAGAATCGGAAATATTGGGGTTTTGAAAATTTAAACATTAACGACATATTAATATGTATTCAGATAGGTGGAAATCAAGTGTAGCATGCATAAGTGTCAGAAAAGTGTCCACTATATATATTCATATATATTCTCATGTTCCAATATAAAATTTTAATTCTACGTTAAGACCAACAATTAGATTCCTACCAAGGTTGCAAGCAGGTGTTTGACGTAATCAAGACAGTATTATTATTATTATTTAATACAAGAATAATAGCAAGAAAGAAATAACGATAAAATCTGTTTTTGCTTATCTGTTTAAAAGAAAAATCCATTTTGAAACCCAGAGCTAAATTTTCAAATCCAAGATAAAGTCTAGCAAAATCATCGATTCATTGTATTAAGAAGAATTTCATAGTAAGAAGTTACACAAAGTTTATAAAAACAGCTAAAGCTACTCCTAAGTTAAATAAATGAGAAACAAAACAAAACAACAAATAACAATTCTCTCTTTCTTTCTTTTTTTTCTTTTTTTTGAAGGACTGAAACAAAAGTAGAGAAAAAATGTTCAAAAATATTTAAGGTACAATCTGATAATCATATGTGTCTTCTTGAAATTATGTTGTCAGAATTCTGCCACGCCAATAAGCATAGCTGCAATAAACGATAGAGTCCATAATAAGACATACACCCTATAATCATGTTATCTAGAATTCTTACCACGCCACCCGGTATGGCTGCAAAAAAATCTAGATTTCATAACTAAGATAAGTATAGCTATATCAGGCTCTACGTCCTTGTCATGCTAGCAAATATGACTGCAATAAATTCTAAATTCCATAATAAAGTAGACTTTTACCTTTCTCACTGTCCTTATCAAGTATGTTATTAGGTTATACCTTAATTCCAAAAAAATGTACATATACATATAAATACAAACTCAAATTCAACAACTAACATCAAGATTCAAAATTCAACAATAATCCATCAAAAATCATAAAAATACAGACTCAAATTCAACCACTAACATCAAGATTCAAAATTCAACAATAATCCATCGAAATCAAGTTCAATAACAGGAAGTAAAGGTAAATCAAATCAGGAAAAAATAGATTTCAAATCGAAGTTAAAATAAGATTCTCAAGGGTCCTTCCAGGAATCTCTCAAGGAATCCTAACCGTGATTGAGTACCTTCAAAATATATCATATTCCTACTGCAGGCTATAGTGGTACTCTAGTTCGAATACCACTACATAAACTCGACCTGCATGGGCCACCACTAAAAATGTGTCACGACCCGCACCCACCATGAGGGTACGAGTACGTAACAACGCCCAGCCTATGCCGCAGTGTCGGCGGTAGAACACTGTTCTAGGTCATGAACTATAACTAGCATAATATGAATACTCTCCATAAGGAGGCCCGCACAGAGGTACAACTCAATCACAATCTAAGGTAGAATTAAAAAGATAGATAAACATGAAATCCAAAAGAGATACAGGAGATAGAAGTCTAAGTGTCTAAGATACATAATCCCAGAAATACATCTCAAAACTCAAATATAGTAATCCACAAGTAAATACAACTCCAGACAAAATGAAATAACTATCTAAACAACCTCTACTGTGTCTCCTCTAGGCTAGCAGGCAATCCCAGGCTATCTGTAAAATTTATCAACAGGTCCAGTCAGGACAGGAGCGAGCACATTACATCTCAACAGTTCATAGCAGGTTAGAAAATATAATCATGTAGTAAAGTAAGATACAAGATCTGAAGAAATACAGTATGTAAACAGAGAGAGAACAGTAATAGAAATATCTACTATAAATAGAGAACTAACAGTGGCTAGTGATGTAGAGTACAGGATAGCACATATGAACGGAACAGATTTGTATATGATCTACACTAAAGAGTTGTACATGATCTACACTACTAAAGAATTGTTCACATGACTACTAGCACTCCCCCGTTTTCCCCAATCAGTATACAAGGATCTAAGCAGGTTATGTTATTGTACATGATATCATATGAGGCCCTTAAAAGGGTGCACATGATAGTATACATGAAGGCTCTGTGAACATGAGAGTACATAATTTATAAGAGTGTACATGTATGGTGAAAGCACAGGAGTACATGATGAAAGTGAAACGCACATGACATAATGTACCCGATGCTCCCGAGGGGGATAACACCGCATGAAGAGATCTGTATAGTACTAATCCATGATAATATCGTGACAGCATCAAGTATAGTAATCTAAAGCAGGAATATAATTCTAAGCAGAATATAAAATGATCAGAGAATGTACTCGCCTGATATCTGAATGTCCAAGGTAAAGATACTATCCGAAGAGAGGTGTCTGGCTCCTAATTAGAACAGCACAAGTCACAACATGTCCAGAAGGATAATATAAAGCACTATAATGTATTCTACATGAATCTAGGTCAAACTAGGCCAAAGTCAACCCTTGGTCAACTCTGGTCAACTGTACTAGTCAAACTAGATCAAACTAGGTCATGTCCTAACCCAGCAAGTCTTACTAGGCCTAACCAAGACTATCCTAGCAAGCACACATCAATATAAGGCTATACAAGCCAACATACACCCAACTCTATATAGCATGCAATTATTCAATACTCAAATAGGCAAGAATTCATATTGGATATACACTAGGTGGTATATTACTTTAAACTATATATGTCTACACATATATACACATGCATATATTGGTATTCAACATTAGGTCTATAATCATGGTATTTCAAATGGTTATATAAACTTATATATTACAACACAATATGCTAACATATATATAATATACATACATAGCTAAGTTAACTGTATTCATAAATACTTATTTAAGAGGCTATGTGTGTGTATGTGAACATGGCAAAGGGGTAAGTGAGGGTTAAATGGGCATACATAGTGTATACATATCAAAGAGTGTCAAAGTGTAAGTGAACAAAGTGTCAAGTATGATAGTGTCTATATAGTGTAAGGGGTACATGAGGTAATATAGGATTTGTGTTAACATAGAACATTATATCTTATTAACTTGTATATTGCATACATTACATCTATTATTACATTACATTCATGCTTGCATTCATTCATCATTCATTTATTCTCTTGTACTACTATATGCACCATACATTACATAATATGGAACCTACATATTCATTACAAGCCATACTTATACATACTTACATTAGATAGGATACTTACACCTCATACATCATTTATTTAAACATTTACTCATGCTTGCATTCTCTATTTAATTACATAATGTATATACATTAATATGGGTTAAAATCAAATAGAACATTATATTACACACAAGGGTGCACAAAATGCATATGCCGAATAGTAACTCCTACTAATAATCAATATTGTACCATCTCAGCATGAATTAAAATCTAGGATTAAAGTATGTTATAGATCTATGTGTTAGCTTTCCGAAATTTCAAACGGATCGCGTTTTCGTTTTCGAAAACTCCCGAAATCGCGAAAACACCGAGAACGCGTTTGTCTTTCGTACAGCTGACACTCAAATAATTCTCCAGAAAGTTACAGAAGGAATTAGGCCTATTAATATATGTTTTTGGAAAGCTAACTTCAATACACTTCTTTTTAAAAAAATGAGAGATTAAACCGAGCTTTAAGCTAGAAGTTATGACATTTCTAAGTTAGGACTGAAATTAAAAACGTGGATGAAAATCATGACGGATTTGGGTAGTTTGAGACAAAAGAACACAAGTATATAACATAATATATCAAGAACTCACTCTCTACACTAATATATATATATGAGACACTAAAGAACACATCTCCAATACAAAAATATGAGATTAAACATGTAATAATTCATTCATACATAACAACAACACATAGTGTGTCCAAATTTGGGGTTTTCCCACATGGACACAACCACAACACAAAGGACACTCCTATGACCTCCAAATGGACACGAAATAGACACAAATGGAGATACAACCATGGGGGTCATTCCTATGGGTTCAAAATAGACCTATATGCATGAGGAAATGAAAAGAAAAAGGGATTTATACCTTCTGGTAGATCGAATCGAAGAAAAGCCTTCCCGGAGCGATACCGACACATAGAGATTCCAAAAGGACACGAACGAGCTCCGAATCCTCCCAAACTTGGGTAGCTTCCTCCTTGGCTAGAATGGAGAAGGAAAGAAGAAGATTTGGTGGCAAAATGGAAGGATTTGGTGGAGAAGTTGCTAGGGATTGCTCTCTAGAAATTTGGGGAAGAACAAGAGAGAGAGTGTGGATGAGAATAATAAAATGAACTTGAGCCTATCCTCTTCCAAAGTGGCTGGCCATATGGGGCTATTTGTCCTATTATGGTAAGGTCCAAAATGCCCCCACTAACCTATTCTATGAGTATTAGGAAAGGGCTAATTGGTTGGGGATAAATTAGTCATTCTAAAGTCTCTAATCACACTAACCTTATCCATAATAATTAGTCTAACCTCTAACTAAAATATTTCTATCATGTGGACTAAAATTAATATCATGTGGGCCATGCCTAACTAATGTGTGGGTTCCACTAGAGTTAAACTACCCTCGGGTCCCCGTTTCAAGTCGGATTGAGTTAAAATTCGAACCCGACTCAAATAACCCCAAAACAATATCATAAATAATAAAATAAATTTCAACCCCAAAATAATATCATAAATAACAAAATAAATTTTAAAAATATTCAAAAATGTAAAATGACAAAAATACCCCTGTTTCTGAAAACTGGGGGTGACACCGCATGAGTACAATTTATTGACCGCATAAGTCCTCAGTCCCTTCCAGCCGCATGGGGTCTAACTCGCCCTCAGCAGCATAAGCCTACTCCCTTATTGGCCGCATACAGCCCTTCCTATTTGCCACATGGAGCTTCATTCCGTGCCAGCCGCATAGGCTCGCTTCCCGTCTGCCGCATGCGCTCACCCAGCCAGCCGCATGGACTACTCTTCGGCCAGCCGCATGTGCGCCCTTGCCTCCCTGACCACCTGGACATACTTTCCGTCAGCCGCATGAAGCCCACTCTTCCGCTGGCCGCATGAGACCCAACTTCTTGGAATCGCATGGATTTGCCTCCTCAACCGCATGCGCCTTTGTCTCCCTAGCCGCATGCCCCTGTCCTTACCAAGTTGCATGCGCTCTCCTTATTAGCCGTATGAGTTCTAGTGACCCTGAGCCGCAGGGCTCCTTCTTGTGCCTTACCCTGCTAATTAATTATTATTATTATTATTATTATTATTTCTCTATTATTATTTGATCTTTACTGATAACTTGTGTCTTATGACCTCAGCATAACTTGAGTCTCCTGATTGAATGCTTGCATTATACTGTCCCGTATATGCACCCTGAACACGACAGTGACCCGTAGTGGTGCACTCCTGACAAGTAAACCTGACATGACATGATAGTAGCCCGTCGTGGCGCACTCCTGACAAGTTAACCTGACATGATATATCTTGATAAGCTGTTGCGGTGGCTACCTGACATGACATGACCTGTATAATTAACTCGGACACAGTGGGCGATTGTGCTTGTACAAATAATCCAGTCTTGTCTTGCATCATGTCTAGGATGGGACTCCTGAGTAACACGGTCAGGAGTACCTACTGAAATGGACTAATACTAATAACTAGATTAATACATTAGTCACAAAGAGATCTCCCAGCTATAGACAATCCCGTTACCTGGACGTGCCTGGGATCTGTAGCCTGCCGTCGAGTATGACACATTTCTAGCACACTGTCATGTGTTGCACCCTTCAAGCTACCTAAGGGTACATGCGTTTCCTGGATGATGTACCTACCTGAATTCAACCCCTAATTTTTGACCTAGGTAACCTGGATGGTCTGCAGGGCTTGTGGCTGTGGAATAATCTTACTGTATCTTGCTAGTAACTAGGCCTGTGATAACCCTAGCTAGTTAAAGTATCAAGCCGTACTCATTGCTTGGCCGTGATTGATTGAATGAGGAATAATCTGTCTAGTCTTGATTCTGTATAAATTGTTACATGTCCTTAATTTCTTATATTACCCTACGGATAAATGGGAGAAACCAAGTTCGGTTCAGACGAAGGGTTAGAATCCCGGTCCTTGTTTGGTTTAAGGATTGTAACCTGGTTATCGGAATGGTTCCATGGTTATCTTACCGTATATCCTTGAAATGTTATTTTCTCCAGTCTTACTATATATTATTATCTTCTGTGCTAATTGTTGGTTTTAGTTTCTAAGTGAAGCCTCCTTTGTGGCACTTGCTCTTTCTGGGATCTGACCCAGCTGGTTTTGTATGGCCAGATTTCGGAGCAGCTCCAGAGGATCTACCGACTTTCCAGCCCGATGGTGGTGACTAGACGTAACCAGGGCAACGAGTGAGTTTATTTTTGATCTCCCACTTTATTGTAAAAATATTCTTTTAAGGCGTTTAGCCGACGAGCACCTGTTTAGCTCGATTGTACTTACTTACTGTCTGCCTACGGGCTGTAACATGATTGACAGATCCTAGGGTTGATCATGTATGACTAAAACTCTTGCTAGTCCTAACATTTTGTAACGACTAGCTTCATGATCAACTGAATATGTAATATTTGGGACGCCTTACTATTGTATATTTGGTGATCTTACATCTTGTAATATTTACTTACTTGCTTGTTATTGAGACACTAGGCTTGTTCATGACCTTAAGAGACTGTTGGCTTGTAGTTAAACCCTCATGTATCTAGACAGCCGTGACCGTATAGCGAGATGGAATCCATTTCATATACGTAGCTGGCTATGTCTGCCCCCGCTCTCTAGTATTCTGGTTCTGGGGCGTGACATGGTTTAAGTGGTGGCCCATGCAGGTCTTGTAAATCAAGATATGTGAGGATTTACCGAATAGATGTCTCAATCAGTATTCGCCCTTGATCTCTGCTCGTATCTTCTGAATTCCTGGATTCTTGTCCTGATCATATGCTTGTATCGTTGATTTGTCTTGGTCCTTCCTTATTGTTTCCCATGTCGTCTTCTTCAGCGGCATCATTTCTGGACCTGCCGGTCAGCAAGGTGGAGTACTTCCCGTGGATCAGCAGCCACCCGGGGATCAAGCCCAGCATTCCGGAGTAGCCTCCAGAGTCGTGCCTTCTGGCGGAGAGCCACCAGTCCAGCCAGTTCAGCCTGCCGAACCTGATGATGGCACTTTGGTAGGACTCGTCAGGACCTTGATAGCTTCCCAAGATCGTCGAGGAGATGCCTTGCACCAGGCAGTGACGGATGCTTTGACCAGGGGCAGTCATCAGGGTAACAGCACGGCCAACAGCTTTAAGCGCTTGAACCCTCCCTTCTTCGACGGTAGTGAAGATGCTATCGCTGCAGATGCTTGGCTTCAGGACACAGAGGTGATTCTAGAAGCAGCCAGGACCCCAGAGAACGAGAAGGTAGCCGTAGTGCGCTTGCAGTTATTAGATCTTGCCCGCAGCTGGCGGACGGCTCAGGCCGTTGGATTAGCAGCACCCATTGCTTGGGCGATGTTCAGAGAGAGATTCCAGACCAAGTATTTTGATGCTGTAGTTCGGTATGATCTACAGACGAGGTTCACCAATCTGAAGCAGATGGACAGGATGGTCGACGGATATGCAGCCAAGTTTTCGAGACTCAGTCGGTTTGCTCCCACTTTGGTGGCAATCGAGTATGATAGATCCCAGCAGTTTCAGCAGGGGCTTCACCTGGAGATTTTGTTGGCAGTTGAGCAGTTTGAGCATCAGACTTTTGATACAGTCTTGAGAGCAGCTATGAGGCATGAGTATACCTCCCAGAGAATTGTGGATAGGGCCGGAGGTCGAAAGAGATCCCACGGCCAGATGAATCAGTCTTCAGCCCCAGCCCCGGCAGCCAAGGCTTTGACTATTGGAGCTCCGAGGCGAGCGGCCTCAGTAACGTTTGAGCATCAGACGTTTACATTCATATTTTGTACTTCTCTTGATGACACGTCATGACACGATATCATGTTCTCATATACTTTTATGCTCTTGTACTTACTTATGGTCGGGAAGGGGAAATACACTAGCTATGTGACCAAACCCAAGGATCAGAAATTCAGGTTGATAGCTTAGGCCTCGCACCGTGCACGCGAGCCCTAAGCCGTATCCATTTCATGTGCTTATTCCTGTACTTATCCCAGCCGGTCACATATGCTAGCTGTATTTCAAATATTGTGTACTTGTCATGTCTTGTACTTCAGGTTCAGAATTTACTTCTTGTACTTTATTTCATGTACTTTCTGTACTTTTCATTCTTGTACTTTCATGTTCTTTTCATGTACTTTATATTTCATGTTCTTCTGTACTCTTTTTCATATCATAATGTTCTTGTTCATTACCTAGAATAGTACTTTGCTCTGCTCCTGACTGGATATGTTGCAGGTGTACTTGTAGGATATCGTTCCACCTTATAGGCTAGAGCCCGGGATCTTAGCTGAGCAGGATGGAGCCATGGCTTAGCTAGAGATTACAGGTTTAGCTTTACTTCTAGATGATGTATATTGAGTGTCATAGTTGTATTTTATTCTTGTTACCAGATTTGTCTTTGGTACTTTTATGTATAAATTGTATTATGACCTGTGGATTATGGTGATCATTCTGGGACGGTTAGATGCTGTGATATTTACTTTCATATTATTCTTGGAGTTTTCCTTAGATGTTTACAGCTTACTGCGTTGAGTCTTCCAACGTAGACTGGACGTGTTCGACTCGTATCGGAATATTCGGGAGCGGGTCGTGACAGCCCAGGCGGTCCCTCGTTTGGGAGTCTCCAATGATGCACGTTTTACAAGGTATGAGGTTGTCCCTCGTTCGGGAGTCTCATGGTTCCGATGCATGTTTTGCAAAGTATAGTTCCAATGCACGAGTTGCTAAGTATGGAATGTATGATTTATAAGCATGATATACGAAGGTTTTGAGTCATACCACAAATTAGGCTATGCATTTATGTGAGTCTAGATGAAATCTCGTAGGTGTGTGGTCATGGACAACTTGTGCACAAGGGCGATATTTCTTCGGATGACAACCTGGGGCCACAGGACCGATCCGGCCAAGGATGAAACACGGTATAGCTGATGCTAGGTAGACAACCAAGAATTCGATGGGCTTTATTGGGGCTAGCTACCTGCATTGAAGGACCCATCGTCTTTCTAGCTATGTCCACGTTGGCTTGTCATGCAAGTGACCTTTCATATAGATAAGTTGGTATGCTGAACGACAATCCATATGTACGGTGTCGGTCAAATCAAAGGGGTGCAAGCACGGCATGAATTTAGTCAAGATGGTATGCATGATTCAACACTAGTATTGAGCCTAAGATTTAGCTATAGTAAAGACAGGTGCTTCGGCACTAGAGGTGGCATCAAGTATTGAGTCGTTGGCACAGAGTTGCATAAGTTGAGATTAAGTCATTTGAGTTAAATTAGAAAAGGCCAGAAGGCAAGTTTGGTTAAGACATGTTGAGTTACGAGGTACGACCTCAATATGTTATGGCATGACCATGTTGTTACGTCTCAAAGTATGAGCCAAAAAGGCAAACACTAGTCGACATGCTGATGTAGTTGGTATGAGAATAGTCTAGAGGCACAATGATAAGTAAGTTATCGATACGAGGCACGGTGATGATCTAGAGTCACAAAATAGGCCAGAAGTCTATGTCCTAAAACTGATCCTAAGATAAGATTAGAAAGACAATCGAAAGGATATGTTGCACAAACTAAATGAACATGTTGGTTTTGTATGGGTGGGCGAGGAGCTCACAACACCAGTACGATTGTGTACTGACCACCCAATAGTTTTCATACACAGGTATAGGTACTTTCTCGTCGGGACGGAGCTCGCTTGGACGCACTGAGGCATGAAGTTCCTTGGCATTTTGAGACGTACGATTGCGTATAAGACTTCACCTATACGAGACATAATGTATGGAGATTGCCTTCTGAAGCATCTGCGGGCTCGTTACATTGATTTAAAGATGAGAGAGAGCAGAGTGACTTGTATTGTCACTCTGCGTTCCTGAAATACGTAAAAAATTTACTTTTTCCTGTATATGGTATCTGGTACCTCTATCTTGATTGCATGTATCATATATTTGTAACTGGCCATGTCATGGAACAGTATCTTGTCGTGGATTAGTGTACCACCCCTTGTCCTTGTCTGGTTGTAGGCATGGCTCACTGCTTCGATGATAAAATTTCTAGACCGTGTTGTGGTTAGAATTTTATTTAATTAATTTAATTAGTTGTATCATGCACCATTTAACATGTCATTAGTCATATGGTTAGGTCATGTTAGGGTTAGGGTTTAGTTGCACCAACTCATCCCACTATATATATTCTCTTCCTCTTTCTCTCTCCTCATTCTTTCTCATTATCATTTCCTCCCACCAACCCACCTAGGCAAATACATCTTACACAAATGAGAGACCACTTGCATTTTCCATTTCTTGTCTTTTTTATATTATTAGTCTAGATTGTTCATCTCTTCATTCTCTACAAGTTTAGTTCTAGGAGTTTTTGATTTTAATGTCTAGTTTTGTGTAAATCTAAGTTTCTAAAACTAGAGTTTTATGGATTTTCATAGTTTTGATCTATCAAGCTTGGTTGTTTTCGAAAACTAGTTGTTTCAAGTTGTAGAGAATTTGATTCTACCCAATTTTGGCTTTTGAACCGCATGATTTCGACTTCGTATGAGGAAGTTGCGGCCGTTCTTGTGTTCATGGGTTCCCACACACCTTCTGTCACCCCCAGTTTCTAGAAACAGGGATATTTTTGTCATTTTCCACTTTTGAAATTATTTTGGAAATATTTATTTATTTATGGCATTATTTTGGGGATATTTGAATCGGGTTCGAATTTCAATTCATTCCGACTTGTTTTGACTTGTTTCGGGGACCCGGGATATTTTGACCTTAGCGGGCCCACACACTAGTTAGCCATGGCCCACATGTTAGATATTTTGGTTAGAGACTAGACTATTATTTTTAGTTAATATTAGTTAGAGATTAGTGGTTTTGGTTTGACTAAACTACCTCCGGTTTAACCCTTTCCTATTTATTAGCTATTTAAACCATTAAAGGGCAAACTTGTAATTATCCAAATAGGACAAAACCCCCATGTGTGGCTGGCCATAGAGTAGGGATAAGGAGGAGAGAGAAAACCACCTTTCCTTTCATTCTCATCCACTTTTTCTTCTTCTTCTCCAAAGGGCTCTTCCTCCTTTTGAAGCTTCCATTGATTTTCTCTTCCAACCAAGGTGATTCCTTCTCCAAGCTTGTTTATTTTCTCATGTAGATTGGTTAGGAAACCCACTAGGATGATTCCCATGGTGGTGTCCCCATTAGAGACCATTTTTGTGTCCTTTGGACATTTCTAGGAGTGTCCACTTGTAGGTTTGTGTTCCAATAGGAAAAACCCCCTTTTTGGACACTTGGATATTATTCTAATATTGTTTTTGTGATGTTCTCATTAATATTCAGATTTGACATGTTTAGAATGAGTTCTCCATGTATTTATATGTATCATATTCTTCCTATATGTATTTGTATATATATAGTTATATATATATATATATATTGATATATATATGTGGTTATATATGGGTGTATATATATATATATTTGTGGTTGTGGTGGCTTTGTGTTAGTGTGGGGGAGTGTTCCAGGTTCGGCCACAGGAGGCCTAGCATGTGTGTGTGTGTGTCTACGTTAGAGAGGGGGGAGTATGTATTTTAGTATGTGTATGTGGAGGGGTGTTTGAGAGGGAAGTGTGTTATAGAGAGTTTGAGATAGAGAGTGTTGGAGGAGGGGAGAAGAACACCTTACAAAACAGTCCAGATTTTGCCATATGTTGGCTGTCCCCATGACTCCAAATCAGTCCACATTAATACATGTAAGCTGTCCCAAAACTTTACACTTTCAGCCTAGTTTTTCCCCCTTGATTGCTGTCCTATATAGCCACATTTCAGTCCATTGTATTCCTCTATAAGACAGCCCTCTAACAGTCCATGAAACCCCAACAAAACAGCCCTCCTCTTCCCCATAAATGACAGTCCATGTTGGTGCCAAATCCACACCAAATCAGCCCACAATTTCAGACTTACACACCCTCTTGTGGCTGTCACATTGGACCTCATTTCAGCCCAAAGAAACACTTACAAATCAGCCCATGTATGAGCCTAAATGGCTGTCCAAGTGCCACCATCAAAATCAGTCCTTGAACACCATAAATCAGTCCACAAACCCCCATCAAAATCAGTCCATGTATCCCCAAAACCTGTCCAATAATTGCTTGTGTGTGTGAGTGTGTTTTGTGAGTTGTGTGTGTGTGTGAGAACCTACTAGTGAGTGATACTAGTGTCCCATAGTTAGCCTATGTGCAAAACTAGTAGGAAACCTATAGGGGAGACTTATAGAGTGTGGTTTTATATGAGAATGAGTGGTAGGGTGAGTGTGGTATAGAATAGGGTAAATTCATGATATGTTAATATAGGTAATAAGGTAAACCTATACCCCGTATCCTAACATGACCTAGATAACTAGGATACCCCAATTTCTTGGTAGGTAAACCTTAGATAGGTTGATATCTAGCTACCCTAAGGAGCCTAGGCTAGTTCCATGGGTATTTGCAAGGTTTCATTGGTTTTTGGCAAGGTATCGGGATTTACCTTAGAAGGGTAAATCCTAGTTTTGCCTAGAAATAGGATACTTGTGTTAGAAGCCTAAGATGGTGTTAGAAATTGATCCCCGTGGTTGGTAATGATCAAATATGGTACTCTAAGACTAGTTTTGACGTCGGTTGACCTTTTTGACCAAAAGTCAACGAAAGTCAACCGAGAGTCAAACTTAGCCTTAAAGCGACCCGATTTGACCGAAACCAACCCAGAGTTGACCAGTTGACTGAAAGTCAATAGTTAGTCAACATTAGACTAGTTTGACCTAGGGTTGACCTAGAGTTGACCATAGTTGACCAGGGTTGACCAGAGTTGACTTTTTGACCAAAAGTCAACTGTAAGTCAACCGTTGATCCCGATTGACCTAGTTTAACTTGGAATGACTTCCAGTGACCTAGTATGACCTAGTATGAACCAGTATGGCCTAGTATGACTCAGTTTGACCTAGATTGACCTAGTTTTGACTTAGACTTGCATTCATGACTTGTATTAGTTTCTTTTTCAGTATTTAGCCCTGTTTGACTCATAGTATCTTATTTTAGGTCTGTGATCACTCTGAGTATCTGTTCACCTATCAGCTCAGGACCACAGGCGAGTACATTCACTGATAGTTTTCATTGTCTTGATATCTGCTATATCCGATTCAGTTGTAGTGTTATACTCGATTTCCAGTCACGACAGTTCACGGACTAGTACATGTTGGATCATGACATGGGATGTTGTTCCTAGAGTTTCATGGTATATTGATACATGTTCTGTCTTGTTTCAGTGTATTGGTATAGACACCGATTTCAAAAGGGGACTTGCTACCCTCTTATGGAATCTCGTGTCATAACGTGTCATGTCCAGATCCATTGTACTATTCGGGGATGGGGGAGTTATTAGTGGTTGTGTGATCAATTCCCACATGGTTCTATGGTACCCATGGTTCATAGCTATACCCTCACCTCACGACGGGTAAAGCCTTACCCTATACGGTTCATAGCTTTCCATGGTGACCGGCCTTATCGTTTCTATTGTATTCATGGTTCATAGCCGGTCAGATGGAAAGCCTTTCCCAAGCCGATCACATGACGCACTAATAATTCAAGGCACCTTTTATATTTATTATCTTAGGGTGACTAAGTTCTGTTCGGGAGAAGGGTTACAACCCCGGTCCTTGTTTGGTTTAAGGGTTGTAACTCGGCTTCCGAACAGTTCCCAAGTCATCCTATATATACATATACTTTATCGTCCTTTACAGTACTCACATCATGATATATATTTCCAGTTGATTTTGTCTTGTATTTCATTATACTGTCTCTTATAGCTTTTGTCAATTCACATGGAACTGCTGTTGGTGTTTTGTACTTGCTCATTTTCCTGACAGGATACGTTGACAAAATTTTACAGATGACTTAGAGGCTGATTGCCCGACTTACTACGGGATAGAGTCTGATGGACTTGACCTAGACAGGGGCTTAGTAGTAGAGCCTCTTGATTTCGCTCACCCGGAGTAGCCTAGTATTAGTTAGGTTTGCCTGGCCTGCGAGCCAGCTAGTTCTTTTCAGTTGTAGCATCTTATACTTATATTTATTCTGAGACTCTGGAATTGTATTAGCTGTGGCTTATGGATATTTCAAGACTCGATCTTGCTTATTCTATCATATCTATTTTCCATGCTTTCTACCTTAGTTTTGATTATGTGATTGAGGCAGTATTGCTCTATTCCTCCGTTCGGAGTGTATATACTGTACAGGTACATTTATCTGTTTAGTCGTAGTATTTACAGACCCTATATACAGCGTTCTACCGCCGATACTGCGGCGTAGGCTGGACGTAACCGCTTCTCGTGCCCCTAATCAGGGTGCGGATCGTGACACGTTTTTGTGGTGGCCCATGCAGGTCAGTATCGCAACTAGTGCGAACTCGTAATGGTGCTCGACTTAGAGTGCTAATTACGAGCCTGCGATTAGGATATAGGATTAGGGTATGATAGGAGTTACTCAATCACATGCTAGAAAATCTCTGATCTTTTGATTACCATGACAAATTCTTTTGTATTGAATTTAATTGTCCGTCTTTGATATTCCTATCATGTGCCATGTTGATCTCTTGGGTTCAATTCATCTTCAGGATGACAGTCACTCATTCTCAGGCAGCAGATCCTAGTGCAGTTCCAGAGAGGTCAGATCAGGGAGGTCTTCCACCTCCAGCTGCGGGAGCAGCAGTGGCAGATCCGGCAGGTCTTCCACCACCGGCTGTAGGAGTAGCACTGGCAGTCCCAGGAGGTCTTCCACCTCCAGCAGCGGGACCGTCTATGGTCATTCCAGACATTCTTTTACCGCCGCCTCAGCTACCGGCAGACACCCAGGGGATGATGGCCCTCCTGCAGCAGATGTTGCAGACGCAGCAGCGCCAGACAGAGGTGCTGAGACAGACGATGGAGAACTCGCACCAGTTAGCTATGGCAGCAGTGGAGAGAGGTGCACCGGCTACAGTTGAGGGAGCACAAGCACAGCAGCAGGGCCAGGGGAGGCCCGGTATGCATCTCGACTTCCGGAAGATGAACCCGCGAAATTTCAAGGGTACCGAGGGTATCCTATACGCGGACGACTGGCTAGAGGATGTCCAGCGGAGTCTGGAGTTGGCAGAGGTTTCGAGAGCTCTGTGGGTGACTTCTACAGCGAGCCAGTTCTTCGACATAGCGCTGACGTGGTACCACACGGATCCGCGTACGTCAGTGAGGGGATTGTCTTGGGAGGACTTCAGGAAACTCTTTAAGGAGAAGTTCTACCCGGACGTAGCCGTGTCAGCTTTTGAGGGGCAGTTTGCCAGTCTGGAGCAGGGGAGCTCGTCGGTCGACGAGTACGCAGCGGAGTTTTTCCGCCTGAGCAGGTTTGCACCGAGTTTGGTTCAGGATGAGGGGTGCAAGGCCCGGAAGTTCAGGAGGGGTCTCATTCATGCAGTGCGCACTCGCACATCTGGGCGACGAGACGCGACATTTGAGCAGATCTTGATGGAGGCTCAGATTGCGGAGGAGGACTTCGGCCTCAAGCCGAAGAGGAGCAGTGATGCTTTGGGATCCAGTTCGAGTGCAGGGCCAGCGAAGCGCCCATATTTCTAGCAGAGGCAGTTCCAGCAGCAGCAGCCTCAGTTGCAGTTTCAGCAGGCACCGGCACGTGCCCAGCAGCATCAGGGACAGGGCCGGAGGCAGGATGTCCAGTATACCTTCTGCAAGAAGATGGGGCACACCCGGGAGGCTTGCAGGATGAAGCTGGGAGTCTGTTTATTCTGTGGAGCTCCAGACCACCAGGTGAGGGACTGTGCTGTCCGTGCAGCTAGCCAGACAGGCCAGGGCAGAGTTCAGCAGGCTAGAGGAGGCCAGCAGGGGCATGCTTTCACCATGGCAGTTGAGCCCACTCAGGCAGTAGCAGAGCAGAGTGCAGGTTCCGATCTTTCTATCTCATTTCCGTATTTGCTTCCTTATTAACTGTTTGAAATTCAATTCCATCTGTTCCTTGTCTGTTTAATGAAAGCTGTTCTTGTGGTGTGATTTTCTGAGATAAGTCGTATGGGCAAGGTCGCCTCGATTATGAGATTTTAGAATCCTCTAGGGTCATGCTAGCAGGCATAGTGAGGACATATAGTCGGTTTATGGTCGTATTTCTCGGGTGTGGGAATTTAAGGTTTTCGCTGCCAAGCATGCGGCAATGCAAAAATTTTAAATACCATAATTCTAGAGGTATGTACCGTAGTTGAGGACTCTGTGATTATCGTAGCCTTGCTCACTGGCATGACGGAGATTCTGAGTATCATGATTATTGGACAGACGCATACGATTATCAAATTGCATAAATTTTCTGTGTTTGCTTTGTTTTAAGTTTTTGGATGATTCTTTTAAGGTGGATAGACTTATATTTGAGAGTAACTGTAAATTTTATAAATTTAGTCATTTAATTCCTGCTTTAATTTTTGAGATTTTAATCATTTTAAATTTTTAGCCATGACTTGTGAGATTGAAATTTTACTATTGTTTGGTTTTAATTTCGAGGACGAAATTTTTTTAAGGTGGATAGATTTATCACCCCCAGTTTCTAGAAATAGGGATATTTTTGTCATTTTCCACTTTTGAAATTATTTTGGAAATATTTATTTATTTATGGCATTATTTTGGGGATATTTGAATCGGGTTCGAATTTCAATTCATTCCGACTTGTTTTGACTTGTTTCGGGGACCCGGGATATTTTGACCTTAGCGGGCCCACACACTAGTTAGCCATGGCCCACATGTTAGATATTTTGGTTAGAGACTAGACTATTATTTTTAGTTAATATTAGTTAGAGATTAGTGGTTTCGGTTTGACTAAACTACCCCCGGTTTAACCCTTTCCTATTTATTAGCTATTTAAACCATTGGAGGGCAAACTTGTAATTATCCAAATAGGACAAAACCCCCATGTGTGGCTGGCCATAGAGTAGGGATAAGGAGGAGAGAGAAAACCACCTTTCCTTTCATTCTCATCCACTTTTTCTTCTTCTTCTCCAAAGGGCTCATCCTCCTTTTGTAGCTTCCATTGATTTTCTCCTCCAACCAAGGTGATTCCTTCTCCAAGCTTGTTTATTTTCTCATGTAGATTGGTTAGGAAACCTACTAGGATGATTCCCATGGTGGTGTCCCCATTAGAGACCATTTTTGTGTCCTTTGGACATTTCTAGGAGTGTCCACTTGTAGGTTTGTGTCCCAATAGGAAAAACTCCCTTTTTGGACACTTGGATATTATTCTAATATTGTTTTTGTGATGTTCTCATTAATATTCAGATTTGACATGTTTAGAATGAGTTCTCCATGTATTTATATGTATCATATTCTTCCTATATGTATTTGTATATATATAGTTATATATATATATATATATATATTGATATATATATGTGGTTATATATGGGTGTATATATATATATTTGTGGTTGTGGTGGCTTTGTGTTAGTGTGGAGGAGTGTTCCAGGTTCGGCCACAGGAGGCCTAGCATGTGTGTGTGTGTCTACGTTAGAGAGGGGGGAGTATGTATTTTAGTATGTGTATGTGGAGGGGTGTTTGAGAGGGGAGTGTGTTATAGAGAGTTTGAGATAGAGAGTGTTGGAGGAGGGGAGAAGAACACCTTACAAAACAGTCCAGATTTTGCCATATGTTGGCTGTCCCCATGACTCCAAATCAGTCCACATTAATACATGTAAGCTGTCCCAAAACTTTACACTTTCAGCCTAGTTTTTCCCCCTTGATTGCTGTCCTATATAGCCACATTTCAGTCCATTGTATTCCTCTATAGGACAGCCCTCTAACAGTCCATGAAACCGCAACAAAACAGCCCTCCTCTTCCCCATAAATGACAGTCCATGTTGGTGCCAAATCCACACCAAATCAGCCCACAATTTCAGACTTACACACCCTCTTGTGGCTGTCACATTGGACCTCATTTCAGCCCAAAGAAACACTTACAAATCAGCCCATGTATGAGCCTAAATGGCTGTCCAAGTGCCACCATCAAAATCAGTCCTTGAACACCATAAATCAGTCCACAAACCCCCATCAAAATCAGTCCATGTATCCCCAAAACCTGTCCAATAATTGCTTGTGTGTGTGAGTGTGTTTTGTGAGTTGTGTGTGTGTGTGAGAACCTACTAGTGAGTGATACTAGTGTCCCATAGTTAGCCTATGTGCAAAACTAGTAGGAAACCTATAGGGGAGACTTATAGAGTGTGGTTTTATATGAGAATGAGTGGTAGGGTGAGTGTGGTATAGAATAGGGTAAATTCATGATATGTTAATATAGGTAATAAGGTAAACCTATACCCCGTATCCTAACATGACCTAGCTAACTAGGATACCCCAATTTCTTGGTAGGTAAACCTTAGATAGGTTGATATCTAGCTACCCTAAGGAGCCTAGGCTAGTTCCATGGGTATTTGCAAGGTTTCATTGGTTTTTGGCAAGGTATCGGGATTTACCTTAGAAGGGTAAATCCTAGTTTTGCCTAGAAATAGGATACTTGTGTTAGAAGCCTAAGATGGTGTTAGAAATTGATCCCCGTGGTTGGTAATGATCAAATATGGTACTCTAAGACTAGTTTTGACGTCGGTTGACCTTTTTGACCAAAAGTCAACGAAAGTCAACCGAGAGTCAAACTTAGCCTTAAAGCGACCCGATTTGACCGAAACCAACCCAGAGTTGACCAGTTGACTGAAAGTCAATAGTTAGTCAACATTAGACTAGTTTGACCTAGGGTTGACCTAGAGTTGACCATAGTTGACCAGGGTTGACCAGAGTTGACTTTTTGACCAAAAGTCAACTGTAAGTCAACCGTTGATCCCGATTGACCTAGTTTAACTTGGAATGACTTCCAGTGACCTAGTATGACCTAGTATGAACCAGTATGGCCTAGTATGACTCAGTTTGACCTAGATTGACCTAGTTTTGACTTAGACTTGCATTCATGACTTGTATTAGTTTCTTTTTCAGTATTTAGCCCTGTTTGACTCATAGTATCTTATTTTAGGTCTGTGATCACTCTGAGTATCTGTTCACCTATCAGCTCAGGACCACAGGCGAGTACATTCACTGATAGTTTTCATTGTCTTGATATCTGCTATATCCGATTCAGTTGTAGTGTTATACTCGATTTCCAGTCACGACAGTTCACGGACTAGTACATGTTGGATCATGACATGGGATGTTGTTCCTAGAGTTTCATGGTATATTGATACATGTTCTGTCTTGTTTCAGTGTATTGGTATAGACACCGATTTCAAAAGGGGACTTGCTACCCTCTTATGGAATCTCGTGTCATAACGTGTCATGTCCAGATCCATTGTACTATTCGGGGATGGGGGAGTTATTAGTGGTTGTGTGATCAATTCCCACATGGTTCTATGGTACCCATGGTTCATAGCTATACCCTCACCTCACGACGGGTAAAGCCTTACCCTATACGGTTCATAGCTTTCCATGGTGACCGGCCTTATCGTTTCTATTGTATTCATGGTTCATAGCCGGTCAGATGGAAAGCCTTTCCCAAGCCGATCACATGACGCACTAATAATTCAAGGCACCTTTTATATTTATTATCTTAGGGTGACTAAGTTCTGTTCGGGAGAAGGGTTACAACCCCGGTCCTTGTTTGGTTTAAGGGTTGTAACTCGGCTTCCGAACAGTTCCCAAGTCATCCTATATATACATATACTTTATCGTCCTTTACAGTACTCACATCATGATATATATTTCCAGTTGATTTTGTCTTGTATTTCATTATACTGTCTCTTATAGCTTTTGTCAATTCACATGGAACTGCTGTTGGTGTTTTGTACTTGCTCATTTTCCTGACAGGATACGTTGACAAAATTTTACAGATGACTTAGAGGCTGATTGCCCGACTTACTACGGGATAGAGTCTGATGGACTTGACCTAGACAGGGGCTTAGTAGTAGAGCCTCTTGATTTCGCTCACCCGGAGTAGCCTAGTATTAGTTAGGTTTGCCTGGCCTGCGAGCCAGCTAGTTCTTTTCAGTTGTAGCATCTTATACTTATATTTATTCTGAGACTCTGGAATTGTATTAGCTGTGGCTTATGGATATTTCAAGACTCGATCTTGCTTATTCTATCATATCTCTTTTCCATGCTTTCTACCTTAGTTTTGATTATGTGATTGAGGCAGTATTGCTCTATTCCTCCGTTCGGAGTGTATATACTGTACAGGTACATTTATCTGTTTAGTTGTAGTATTTACAGACCCTATATACAGCGTTCTACCGCTGATACTGCGGCGTAGGCTGGACGTAACCGCTTCTCGTACCCCTAATCAGGGTGCAGGTCGTGACACCTTCGGTGCTGTCGAGACGATGAAAAGTGTTACGCACCTGCGCATCGTGCATCTGTGCCCCACGCGTCGTGCATCCGCGTGCTGTGCGTTTCGCGTACCGCGTGCCCGCACGATTCGCTGTCGCGCACCTGCGCGCCGTGCTTCCGAGCTCTGTGCGCCGTGGCCGCGCACTACACGTTTCTTCCGCTGCGTGCTTCCACGATTCTCTACCGCGCACCTGCACGCCGTGCATCTGCTCCCTATACGCCGTGCATCTGCGCATTGCGCATTTCGCGTGCCGCGTGCCTACGTGCTGTGCTTTCGCGCTCCATGCGTCGTGGGCGATTTTGTTCGTACGTGTGCCGCGCGTGCGCCCTCGCGCCGTGCACCCGTTCTCCGTACACCGTGGGCCAGTTTTGTGCCCGCGCTATTTCCCCTCGCGATGTACGCTCATTCTCCGCGTGCCATGGGCCCGTGCCACGCGCACCATTCACCAGATTGTTCTGACACATGGTTTTCTATGTGCCCATGCGCCTTCTTTTCTTAGCCTGACCCGTTGTGCCTATGGCACATGAGGCCACGTGACTTAAGCGTCTATTTGTTGGACCTTGCACTTTTTGATTTCTCTGTCATGCGCATGACTTGTCTCATGTGCCTGATTTGATGAGTTGATATTTTATCTAGTTTTGATGAGTTTATTGATTTGACATTGATTTTCTGTCCCGACTATGTGTCCTATGTGACTTCTATGTCACGAGGGGTCCATGTGACTTTCTGACTTGACCGTGTTCCTGACTTGGCCGTGTTCCTGACTTGATTACATGTATACGTGCTAGTACCTTTTATAAGTGTGTATTGACATACAATATTAGTGTGCACTGCGGTGTTATTAATGAGTACACTGAGGTGTGACTCTTCGTGCTAAACGATCATTCGTGTTATATGTCAATACATGCATCCTCTCCAGCACAGTCATGATAATTGGTCAGTAATATAGACGTGGTATATTGAATGTTTGCTTGATGCATTACACTAAGCATGGATATAGATTTGGAACTCTTTAGAGCCGAATGTGGAATTATGCTTAGGGTACCCGTACGAAGGTACGCCATATAGGAGGATGATCATGTGACCATGACGTGTGATTCTAAGATCAATATAGGGTTAATCTAAGCAACTTAAATTGGTAGCATCATTGGAGGGAACTGAATCCCGAGATCGTACGAGCCACCCTAGGCCCTGTTCTAACGTGCCGGCTGGCCACCACGGATACTGTATAGTCATCCATACTAGTGGAGTGTAGTATCTGATTAGTGAATGCCGAGCCAGTTCTTTCTATAGGAGAGTTGGAACTGTTATTGCTTGTCTTAGCGCGATAGTCTTTCGAGGGACCGGTGCATTTAGTGCATGCATATATTAAATTGGTTCAGCTAGCCTTGCTTGGATGCGATACAGTATGAGGATTCCTATATTATATGCAATACTGGGATAACCCAGGCAAATCATAGAAAGCCGTAGGATTGATTGGCCGCTTGTAAACCGACTTGTTTGTGATATGTTTTCTTATGTTAGCAACTGAGGAACATGGACTATCATGGTGTGTCACTCCCCGATTCCATAGAATCGATAGTCGTCCCCCGGGCGTGATGCCATGCGAATCTAATTTGCGATCGCATAAGGCATAGTCATTAGGTAATCCGAAACACAACATCTAAAAGAGTGAGCGCAGACAAATTGAAGAACACATTGAGACAAAGAAACTTTTTATTTTATTGATAATAGACATCATTTACAGACTCCATTACAATCGTGCCGCACAGGCTTTATAACATGACTGATTACAAAAGGAGTGCCGATGAGATAACTATTCCATACATACATCCCTCATGAACAACAAATGTATTCTAGCCTCCTGGATGCGAGGGATGCCGAGACATGTTCCTTGGACTTGCGGAGAGTCTTCAAAAGTTCAGCGGTGGGGTCTTCGACGCGGGGTCGAAGCTTCAAAAGCACGAACGTCGCCTAGCTAGTTGGCGCGTTCTTCCTGATTCCTGGCACCTGCAAAGAGCGAGGGTCAGTACGATCACATGTACTGGCGAGTGGCTAATTAAACCCAAGCTCTACATTTAGTTCAAGCAGTTTTATAAAATATGTTAGCTATATTTGTGATCTTTCTAACTATCATGTTTGATTTGCATGTTAACATGTTTGAGGCAAGCAATTGTCCAACTTTATCCCGTGTCACGTACATTGGTTCAAGCCGTGAAAGGGTATGAAGGTCACTGGCAATGTCAAGCCATTACAGACTATAGCTGGGTTAGACAGCGACCCTTTCGCGGCGGGTAGCGAGCCCTGTGCGAAAGTTCCCAAATAACCCACACCGATGTAAGGCCGGCGCTTGCTATACTCGTTCCTTCCGGGCCGAATCGGTTCCTTGGACTAGGCAACCGTTCGAGGAAACTACACCTTGTCGACAAGTTGTCCAATGACCGTTTTGCAGAAACTTGAAAAATGTTATCTCTTTTCTAGAACCTTATCATTTCTCTTTTATGTGCGAAACTTAGCCTTTCTTTTGAACTTAGTCAATTTATTCACTTTAGCCGTACCGTTGCGATAAACGTTAATCGATTCATTCTTCTGTTTGCATAGGCTAAGTAAATGGACATAAGAAAGCATGCATCAGTTTTCGCGTACAACAGTTTTATAGCAAGAGTGTCGTGAAGAATCGTGCCATAATTTCTTTGATTCTACACTATGTTGACAAGTATTTCGTTTGTGTTTCATGTTTGATTTTGAAATAGAGGGTCGAGGCGAAGAAGGTTAGACACTCACCTTACACTTTACTTCAGGCGAGGGACTGGTTGGTTGCGCAAATATCGCCTACGCGATCACCTGTAATCGCATAAGCAACTAATTAGAATACTGTGTTATTCAAGAAGTTTCGATATGAATAAGAAGTTCGAAAACGCAAGCCATGAAAACCCATCGAAAACATTCATGAAAATGCATTCACGAAAACCAAAGCCAAAGCCAAATCAAGTGCAGCATGAAAACCAGAACAATGGAAGGTCTCTCCCGACTCAATCGTAGAGCCAATCCTTGAGGTGCAACCCGCTGAATGTGGGAATTGATTCCAAAGAAGCTTTTCTGTAACCAGAAAAGGATCTTAATTCAATCATTCCCGTTTGACCGATTCAGCCGATTCCGACCTATCTGTCCCGACCGAATCGATAGCGACAGTGTTCCTTTCTCGCGCACCCCGTAGACAAAAATGGGGCACGATGTAGGGACGAGGCACTACACCATAACCAAGTTAGAAAAAGTTTCATCCTCGAAACTTAAGAATAGAACCTACCTCTACGAGAACAATGAAGGAAATTTCTCCTTCATCTCCGATTCAAGTTCCCACATTGACTCTTCGATTAAATGGTTTCTCCAGAGTACGTAGACGAAATGGATCGTTTGATTCCGCAGCAACTTATCCTTGCATTCTAAGATTTGAACTGGCTCTTCAACGTAAGATAAATCGAACTTCAACTCCAGCTGACCAAAATATACTACGTGGCTAGGGTCATGCACGTACTCCCGCAACTGAGAGACGTGGAAGACATTGTGTACACCTTCTAGCGCCGGCGGTAGCACAATTTGATAGGCCACTGGGGCGACCCGCTTGAGTATTTCAAACGGCCCAACGAATCTTGGACCCAACTTTCCTTTTGTACCAAACCGGGTAACTCCCCGCATAGGCGACACTTTAAGAAATACGCGATCGCCTTCTTGAAACTCGAGGGGTCAACGATGAACATCCATATAACTTTTATGACGACTCTGTGCGGTCTTTAATCTTTTTCGAATGAGCCAAACTTTTTGCACAGTCTATTCCACCAGTTCCGGGCCGAAAATCTGTCGCTTTCTGACTTCGTCCCAGCAAATGGGTGATCGACACTTTCGTCCGTACAAGGCTTCATATGGCGCCATTTGGATGCTGTATTGATAGCTATTGTTGTATACAAATTCGGCCAGAGGTAGATGAACGTTCCAACTCGACTTGAAGTTAATTGCGCAGAGTCGTAACATGTCTTTGAGAATCTGATTTACACGCTCCGTTTGGCCGTCGGTCTGGGGATGGTAAGCTGAGCTGAACTGCAACTTGGTACCTAGAGCCGGCTGAAGCCTACTCTAGAAGTGTGATAGAAATCGTGTATCCCGATCAGAGACGATGGATACCGAGACTCCGTGCAGCCGTACTATCTCGTCAAGATAAATCTGAGCCAGGCGATCAACGCTCCAAGTAACTTTAATGTCAATAAAGTACGCTGACTTGGTTAGTCGATCGACGATGACCCAAATGGCATCATTTTCCCGCGACGTCTTCGGTAGACCAACAATAAAATCTATGCATATGTGCTACCACTTCCATTCCGGAATCGCCAGATTCTGCATCTCCCCGCCCGGTCTCTGGTGCTCAGCTTTCACCTGCTGACAGGCCATGCATTGCGATACGAATAGTGACACATCTCTTTTTATTACGTGCTACCAGAAGTTTGTGCAGATGTCCTTGTACATCTTTGTGATACCGGGATGCAAGGTGTACTTCGCATAGTGTGCCTTCGACAATATCTCCTTTTTAAGTTCTGAATTATCCGGAACGCATAGCATACCCTTCAATCGAAGCATGCCAGTTTCATCTTCCACAAAGTCGGTCGTCCTACCCGTCGAGATTAGCTCTCGTATTTTTTTAGGTACGGATCGTCCTTCTGAGCGGTCTTGATCTTTTCTTGCAAGCTCGGCTCTAACTGTAACTTTGCCAACTGTATATTTCTGAATCTGACTCCGAGTTCAATGCCCATCTCTTCTAGGTCGCGTAGCAATCTGCGGTCGATGGATAGCGAGGCGATATACTTTTGACTCAGAGCGTCCGCCATAACATTTCCCTTTTCCGGCGTATAGTCAATAGTCAAGTCGTAATATTTGATCAGTTCAAGCTAATGCCTTTGCCGCAAGTTCAGTTCCTTCTGCGTAAATAGATACTTGAGGCTCTTATGATCGGTATAGATCGTGCACGCCATGCCATAAAGATAGTGACGCCACAATTTTAATGCGAACTCATTTACCGCTAACTCCAGGTCATGAGTAGGGTAGTTCTTCTCGTGTGGCTTTAGCTGGCGGGAAGCAAAAGATATCACCTTGTTCCACTGCATCAGAACACACCCCAAGCCCTGACCGGACGCATCACTGAATATCTAGAAACCCTCAGTCCCTTCTGGAAGAGCGAGTATCGGGGCCGAGATGAGCTGTTGCTTTAATTCCTGGAAGGAAGCTTCACAGTCATCTGACCATTCAAATGCGACTCCTTTCTGGGTGAGGCGAGTCAGAGGCGATGCGATCTTCGCGAAGTCTTTCATGAAGCGTCGGTAGTATTCCGCTAAGCCAAGGAAACTTCGAATCTCGTCGACGGATGCTGGCCGTTTCCAATCGACAACGGCTTCAACTTTCTTTGGGTCGACTGTAATGCCTTCAGCTGAAATGATGTATCCGAGGAATGCGACGCTGCTCAGCCAAAATTCATATTTGCTTCGCTTCGCATACAACTGATTTTCTCAAAAGGTTTGAAGCACGGTCCGTAGATGCTCAGTTTGTTGATGCCTATTCTTCGAGTAGACGAATATATCGTCGAAAAGACTACTACGAACTTGTTGAGGAATGATCAGAACACCCGATTCATTAAATCCATGAAGGCAGCTGGGGCGTTCGTTAGGCCGAACGGCATTACCAGGAACTCGTAATGGCCGTATCGAGTGCGAAAGGCGAACTTTGGCACATCGTCCGGCTTCATCTTGAGTTGATGGTAACCTGAGCGCAAATCAATTTTAGAGAACACCGTAGCTCCTTGCAGCTGATCAAACAGATCGTCTATGCGGGGCAGGGGGTATTTGTTCCAGACGGTGGCTTAATTCAGCTCGTGGTAATCGATACAAAGACGCATTGAGCCATCCTTTTTCTTGACGAACAGCACGGGCGCTCCCCATGGCGATATGCTGGGTCGTATGAATCCCTTGTCGAGCAACTCTTGCAACTGTACTTTGAGTTCTTTAAGCTCTGCAGGGGCCATTCTGTACGGGGATTTAGAGATTGGTCGGGTATCGGGGAATGTATTAATAGTGAACTCAATCTCTCGATCAGGTGGCATGCCGGGCAGTTCGTTCGAGAACACATCTGGGAATTCTGCCACAATGTCGGTCTGACCCATGTTTGCACCATCCTATCGCATGTCTCGAACGGACGCTAGATAGCCTTTGCCCTCGGAATGCAGCATCTGTCGAGCAGATATTGTGGAGATCACCATGCAGGTCGACGATGCCTCACTACACGAATAGCAGAATTCAGGCACTCCAGGTATACGGAATGTGACCCTCTTTTCAGTACAGTCGATGGTTGCATTGCACGGACCAAGCCAATCCATCCCCAGAATGATGTCGTAGTCCTTAATATCTAGAACTATCGTATCAAGACTGACCTTTTGACCACCTATACAAATGATTCCGTCTCCGTAGACTAAATTTGCAAGTAGTAGCATGCCCGATGGTACATTAACAGTAAGATCGAGACCCAGTAGTGTCAGGGGAAATTTGTGCTCGGCGGTGAAGTCCGTCGATATAAAGCTATGCGTGGCACCTGAATCAAACAATACACGAGCAGGTTTATTATTGAAATGTAGTATACCTGTCACGACTGTGTCAGATGCGAAAGATTTGTCTTGAGTCATGGCATAGACGCGGCCCTGGGTATTGGGGCGACGGTCTTGGCCATTCTGTTGTGCGGTCTGTGGAGCCCGAGGTACTTGGCCTCGATTTTGTTGGTGTTGTTGGGGGTGCTGGTTTGGCTTCTCCGGACAGTTGCATGTAATATTATCCGTTCGACCGCACCCGAAGCATGCTCCACTCTTCAATCGGCACTTGTTGGCCACGTGCCCCTCCTTGTGGCAGAAATTGCAGACTATTCAATCATTTGCCTGGTTGCCACCTCCGTTACCGTAATTTTGATGCTTATTCGCATTGTTGCCTCCCGCATTACTATGGTGTTTGTTATTAAAGTGAACAACGCCAGTAGTAGCAGGAGGATACTCGGACTCCAAACGGAGGGCATGGTTGAGTGCTCGCCCATGGTTTTGTATTCAGGCACCGAAACATGGGCACGAATAGAGGAACGCAGGCCCACTTCAAATCGTCGAGCTCGACTTGCAGTTGTAGGTAGATATGCTCCAGCAAATTTGGCCAATTTATTGAATTCGGTCGCGTACTGTCGTAATGTCATATTTTCTTGCCTCAACTGCATAAAGTCATTTTCTTTTTCCTGCCGCACGGCTGCAGAAAGATATTCAGTCTCGAACGCTTTTCTGAATGTGGCCCACGAGATCGTCGCTGTCTCGTCTTGACGTCGAATTGTCCGCTTCTGCACGGCTCACCAATCGTGCACGTTCATTCGAAGTAGAAGTTGAGCACATGCGACTTTCCTTGAGTCTTCGACACCCAGAAGTTCGAATTTGTCTTCCAACTCCTCCAACCAGTCGATCGCCACGGAAAGATCTTATGTGCCATTGAAGGAAGTGCGACAGCTTTTTGTGAATTTTGACACGTCGAAGCTAGGACTTCTCGGTACCATAGGTGAGAGCACGGGTACCTCCGGTTCAGCTTCATTAGATCGAACCGCAGGCTCGGTCACGGCAGGCGTCATCGTTGAATTATTGTTGGCTACGACCAATTGTACTATTTGTTGGAGTGTATTCAGCTACTGCTGCTGCTGCTGCTGCTGAATTGAGCCTCGAACTAATTCTCGAACTGGGTCTGACGAGCCTCCGCCTGCTGACGATGGAGCTTATTTTGGCGTTGCTGCATTTCGAGCATCTGCAGCATCCGTTGTATCGGGTCGCCTGAGGGTCCGACTACGGTAGGCATCATCCCCGTTGGGTTGACGGAATGCTCGGGTCTGGAACTACTCGAGCCGCTGGAAGCGCTCGTCTTGTCCTCCGCCCAAGTTTCCGCAACTGCAGGAAAAAGAAAGACAACTCTCGTTAGTTTCAGAAAATATCCTGGGTTCAGCGTATGGAACAACTCATCTCATCGACACGAGGTCAACGGTATGAGACTAGAACTCGACACTGGAGGCCAAGGACGTAAAGCCATGCTCTGATACCATTATGTCATGCTCCGATTCTGTAGAATCGATAGTCGTCCCCCGGACGTGATGTCGTACGAACCTAATTTGCGATCGTATAAGGCATAGTCATAAGGTAATTCGAAACATAGCATCGAAGAGAGTGAGCACAGACAAATTGAAGAACACATTGAGACAAAAAAAACTTTTCATTTTATTGATAACAGACATCATTTACAGACTATATTACAATCGTGTCGTGCGGGCTTTACAACATGACTCGATTACAAAAGGAGTGCCGATGAGATAACTGTTCCATACATACATCCCTCACTAATAACAAAAGTATTCTATCTACCTGGATGTGAGGGATGCCAAGTGTCACGGGCCTGGTTTTCCTAGTTACTGTTCCATATATACATGGACGACGTTGGTCACACTGTATGACCACCAGGACTTTGGTTGGGTTTGGGCTAGTTTGGGACAACCAGGTCTTCTAAAAGCCAATAATCTTAATAATAAATAATTAAATTATTCCTAGGGCTATGTCACGATTTGGCCTCGTTTTCCTAGTTACTGCACACATATGACTCGGCCTCCTCTACCATGGCTAGAACACTAGTCAAAGCACTCGACCACACTCTCAGTGCCAAAAATCTTGGTTATCTTGCACTCCAAAACTTAACCGTGACTCCGAGACATGTTCCTTGGACTTGCGGAGAGTCTTCAAAAGTTCAGCGGCAGGGTCTTCGACGCGGGGTCGAAGCTTCAAAAGCACGAACGTCGTCTAGCTAGTTGGCACGTTCTTCCTGATTCCTGGCACATACAAAGAACGAGGGTCAGTACGATCACATGTACTGGCGAGTGGCTAATTAAACCCAAGCTCTGCATTTGGTTCAAGCAGTTTTATAAAACATGTTAGCTATATTTGTGATTTTTCTAACCATCATGTTTGATTTGCATGTTAACATGTTTGAGGCAAGCAATTGTCCAACTTTATTCTATGTCATGTGCATTGGTTCAAGCCGGGAAAGGGTGTGAAGGTCACTGGCAATGTCAAGCCATCACGAACTATAGCTGGGTTAGACGGCGACCCTTTCGTGGCAGGTAGCGAGCCCTGTGCAAAAGTTTCCGAATAACCCATGCCGATGTAAGGCTGGCGCTTGCTATACTCGTTCCTCCCAGGCCGAATCGGTTCCTTGGCTTAGGCAACCGTTCGAGGAAACTACACCTTGTCAACAAGTTGTCCAATGACCGTTTTGCAGAGTCTTGAAAAATGCTCTCTCTTTTCTAGAACCTTATCATTTATCTTTTATGTGCGAAACTTAGCCTTTCTTTTGAACTTAGTCAATTTATTCACTTTAGCCGTACCGTTGTGACAAACGTTAATCGATTCATTCTTCTGTTTGCATAGGCTAAGTAAATTGACATAAGAAAGCATGCATCAGTTTTTGCGCAACAATTTTATAACAAGAGTGTCGTGAAGAATCGTGCCATGATTTCTTTGATTCTATACTATGTTGACAAGCATTTCATTTGTGTTTCATGTTTGATTTTGGAACATAGGGTCGAGGCGAAGAAGGTCAGCCTGTCACGACCCGCTACCCAAATTGTTGGGCCAGGCCGAGTCATGCCCAGCCTACGTCGAGATAAAACGTAGTAAGCTGTTATAAAGACAACAGGATAAGACTAAATGTGCTAACAGTTCGATAAGTGAATAAAAGTCATAAATGCTCCAAACACAAAAGTCGTCTCATATACAGAAATAAGTCCAAAGTACAAGTGATCTGAAATATAAAACTGGATACATGTCCAGTTACAAAATATGTAGCCTAATACATGACTACACTAGATATCCCAAACAGCTAAGCAAACTAGACGAGTCTTCCCGCAGGAACATCCTCGTATGGCAAAGCCGGGTCCTCGGCAGTATCTCCATAATATGTATCGCAGAGTAACTCCTCCTCAGTAAGGACACCTACAACGTTATCCTGTCAGGACGGGAGCAAGTACTGAATCTAACAAACTAGCATATGAAACATGGAAATGAACATGAGAGGAATAACTGGAAACATGGCATCACATAGTCTATCATGGCAAGGACACATATGTCATAGAGACAGATGTATATGTAATATTTAAAACTGTAGCAGGTACGTGATCGGTCAATAGATGTACAATGTACTGAGGCACAATGTAAATAAAATGTACATACGTACAAGTGCACAAGCATAGGTGTACATCCGTACAGAAATGCGGGATAATGGCCTACGGTGCAGTATCATATAGAATGAACTTTGCTCGGTACGATAATGGGGGCATGATCACGTACTCAGCTACTAGTTTTCCCATAACCCATATTCTATCATGTGAGAGATACATAAAAACTGTTCTAAGCATGGTAGTAACTGGAAGTACAACATGTGACGTTTTAACTTGCTACCCCAAGGATCAGCATTTAACATGGTAGGGTTTGCAGTTCATTTATGTGACAATATATAAAGTTCGTAGAAAGTACTTGCCTCTAGCAAAGCAAAGCAAAACAAGCTACGATAAAAGTGCTATGGATGTCCGGTAACTCGTCACTGTAGAAATAAATGCAATAACTTAGTTTTTACACTAAGCTAAAACGCTAAGACACTAATTGGTGCGACACGACTTGTGACTGGGCACCTAGCCAAAATGATGATTTTAGCATAGAAGACCAATGTGGGGTGACACACTACTTTAACTTCTAGGGTCTTTACACTAGTGAGGGGTGGGGTTCAACACGGCTAAAACTCAAAATAACACAAAAAGCTACAAGTCGTAATTAATCAATAAATAAATCAAATGATCATTATGTTCTAACAATTTTTAGAGATAGACAAAAGGCCTAGTTTTACTTAAAGTAAAGTATCAAAGTGATCCTTGTTAATCATAGAAATTTATTATAATTTTTCTGGAATTTATTAACCAGTACAAATATTTTATAAAAATCAGTTTTTCCTAAGTATACAGAAAATGAGTTTTGGTTTCATATGCCAAACTAGTAGCAAAACAGTAAATTAAATACTACAAAAATTATACTAAATTAGCTAAATTAACATAGTATCTAAATACTATTTTTCCAGAATTTTAACAGTACTTTAAGTATTTTTAGAAAATCAAAAAACAGCATTGCACACAATAGAAATTAAATAATTAATTATCTGCGTATTTTGTCCATGTATATAATTTGAACCAAAGTTCAAATACAGGACCCAAGGCCATGAATCAAGTCCAATATGACTTGTACAGGTCTTGAATGTGTGAAAACACTTTTGGGCCCAAAAACCCATGCTAGGCTTGGACACCAAGTGGTTGCAGTAATTTAAATATACTAAAATACAAATTGGTAAAAGTGCAAAATAAATATTATTATTTTAATATGGTAAAATTATACAAAATGAATATATTGTCATGACCCGCACCCGGATATACGGATACGGATACGTGGGCCATGCCCAGCCTACGCCGCAGTATCGGCGGTAGAACGCTGTCAAGTATACTATACTAACTACAACATCTAAGAATCCATAACTAGAAATGTACTCATGTCACATCACAAAAACTAAGGAAGATAAGACAAGAATTAATAGCAATATCACTAGAACAACTAGAATCTATAATGATCATAAGACAGGAAAATAAAGAAGGAACAACAAGACTAACTAAAGATATCTACCAGGCAACTCATAGAGAAGAATAGTGGGAACCACCTCAGCTAGCATCAACATCTGTAATATTTTCATAACGTATCCAGTCAGGAGCGGAACGAGTACAATACATCTCACGCAGTTCATATCATGTTGGAAAATATAAAGCATGCATAAAGTAAGATACATGGACTGTAAAGAATATATGTAAAAACGAGAGAGATTTGATAACTGGAAATATCTATATATATGATAAGTAAGAACTGTAGGTAACCTGTGATTTAGAGCATGATATGGTTATATAAATGGGCTTAGGACATATACAAGATTTTACAAGATTTCACAAGAATTTGTACAAGATGGGATTTTGATCACATAACCATTTCCTACTCACCCTCCCCAATCAATACACAAGGATCTAGTCAAGTTACGTTACCTTGTACAAGAGGTTTTTATCATGTTTGCTCACGTGATCATGAGAGTACAAGATTGCACAAGAGTATACATGAAAGCGGTGTACATGAAATACAAGATGTTCGTGAAAAGCACATGACAACTGTATCTGATGCACCCCGAAGGAGATAACATCGCATAACAAGATCCATATAGTACCAATCCATGATAATGACGTGACAGCATCATGTAAAGTAATCTAAAGCAAGAATATAAGTCCTAACAAGTATGAAATGATCAGAGAATATACTCGCCTGCGGTCCTGAGCTGTTAAATGGGGTCGATGCTCAGAGTGATGCCACAGACCTAAAGATAAGACATATATAAGCTAATTAGGGTTCAACAGTGTTAGGCTTGATTCTATAGTATAAGCTACGCAATCTAGGTCAGACTCAGTCAACGAAGTCAAACTAGGTCACACTGAGTCACACTAGGTCAAACTAGGTCACAGAAAGTCAAACCAAGTCAAACTAGGTCAATTTGGGTCAATGGTTGACTTACAGTTGACTTTTGGTCAACTGGTCAACTCTAGGTTAAACTAGGTCAAATGTTGACTCTACTTCGACGTTCAGTCAAAACAGTCAACCATGGTCAAACAGGGTCAAGGCTAGTCTCTATAAACATCTACAGGGTCAACATATCAATTTCAGTGATTATGAAATCACTGGAATCGATGGATCTAAATTCCGATACAAGGATCTAGAAATACGAACAAAAGAGAAGGATTATAATAATAGGGTAAAAACCTACAGATGTTGTCGGATGGTGAAACAACCATTACCAACGTGTCCAGAATGGTCAAAATAGCTAGAATAGCCTGTCCAAAAGTCCAACTTGGACACAGGGGCAAAACGGTAATTTCGGGCCAAAATGATGTCCGACGTTGGACACACTTTGCACCGAAAAACGTGTCAAAATAAAAGTGCATAAAACCTAACAAATTATATGTCCACGAATCTAGAATGACGATACGAACCCAACGGTATATCCAGAATTGGATTCCGTTGACCCGATCTCAAATTGGTCCGTTGACCCGGACATTAGAAACTGATTTGCACGGAAAAGCGTGTCGGAGCCAATGTCCTCAAAACTCAACAAATTATATGTCAACGAGTCCAGAATGAAGATACGAACTCAACGGTATATCCGAAATTGGATTCCGATGAGCCGAACTCAAAATGACCAGCTGACCCGGATATTGGTATCCGACTTGCACCGAAATGTGTGCCAGAATCAATGTCCGCTAAAACCTAGAAAATTATATGTCAACGAGTTCAGAATGACGATACGAACTCAACGGTATATCCGGAATTGGATTCCGATGAGCCGGCGTCAAAAAGTCCCGTTGACTCAGAAAGTGGGACCCGCTTTGCACCGAAATACGTGCCAGGGCTCACGTTCTCCAAATCAAACAAACTTTATATGAAAACATGCCAGAACGACACCACGAGTCTACTGGTTGTGTCAGAAATTGAATCCGGAGTCCCGGGTTCAAAAATAGAATTTTACAAGTCACTAATAATTCGAACGGCCAACTTTGGCGTCGAATTCGACCGACCTAACAAGCTCAAACTGAAATGAAATCTAAAGGGGGCAGGAAGAGGGTTATACCAGCTGTGCACCGGAACTGGTGGCGCGCAAAACGGAGCTGCGACGACGAAGATACGAACCCGCGAAGTTGGCATCGCAAAACTGTCCAAAAACAGTACAAATTAAAACGTCAACTTGGTGGCCGGTTTTGATGTATCAAACGACGAAATTAACGGTTCAAACTTGACAGAGGTGAAGAGGGATATACCGAGATTGAGACGGAGCAAAGAGTTCGCCGATCCAACGGTCGGATCTTCCAAACAATCAACGCGAAGTCGCTGTCCCGGGCGCGAATTCTGACTTCGTTCCCGCGCGCGTCACGGCGGGATCTCGTGCAAAACGCACGGATCGCCTCCGATACACGTCGAAGTGAGGAGCGGAGGCCACGGGGCCTTGCCTGGGGTGCGCCCGACCGGGGGGGGTCTCACCGGCGGCGGCGACCGCGGCGGCGCCGGTGGCGGCGGCAGCGCGCGCTCGGCTGGCCGCGGCTGCTCCCTCGCTGCTGTTGCGCTGCTGCTCGCTGCTGCGGTGGCGCGCCGGCCACGTGGTGGCGCACGGCTGCACGGCACGGCGGCGGCCCAGCGGAGCACAGCAGCGGCGAGCGGCGCGGTGGTGGTGATAGTGTGGGGTGGTGGTGGTTAATGGTGGTGGAGGTGATGATGATAATGAAGTTGATGGTGATGGTAATGGTGTAGGAGGAGGAGAGGGAGGAAGAAGATGGAGAAGTGAAGGAGGAGGAAGTTGGAGGTAGGGAGCTCGGCCATGGCATGGGCTGTCGGCCATGGCTGATGGTGATGGTGGTGTTGTGTGTTGTGTTGAGAGAGAGAGAAAGAGAGAGATATAGTATATGAATAATATAGAAAGTGAGATGGAGAGAGAGAATAAAGATATTAGATATTATAGAAAGAGAGAGAGAGGGGGGGTGCTGTCCTGTACGGGAGAGAGAGGGATGATGTGAGGGGGGTGAGAGTAAGAGAGACATTTGAATATGGAGAGAGAGGGTGAGTGTAATATATATATATGTGTATATATATATATATATATACAAGAGAGAGAATTAGAGATATTTTTAGAGAGAGAGAGGGTGATATTTTAGAGAGAGGGTGGGGAAGGTCGGCTGATAGTGTAGGGGGGATTTCTTGTGTGGGAAGTGTACATGAGTGGGAGGAGAGATATAACACATGTATACATGTAGGTATATATACATAGAGAGAGAAAGAGATAATAATATAAAATAAAAGAATTATATTTTCGAGTAGGCAAAAATGGGAAAACACCAGTGGGGTGTATGGGCAGTCATGACAGGGCCCACACTAAACTGGGTTGGGCGTTGGGCCAAGTTGGACAAGGTCGAGGCCAAGATTTAATTAACTAATAAATTAAACCAATTAATTCATGGATGAATTGGGCGCACAAGAGAGATCAATTTGATGTCACGCAAGTGGCACGTGCATAGTAGGCTCAAAACAGGCCAGGGCAATATATTGGGTCGACTGGATTGGACCGATGTCGGGCCCGAAAATTAAGTTGGAAATTAAATCACAAATTACGGCAGACGATAAATTGGTCTAAATTGACCCGAAGTTGTGCGAATCAAATGGAGCACAAGGGAACAAGTTCGAGTGGGACACGATATATCACTGTGAAGATAATCTCGTCTACTACAAACTACAAGAAGGAAGTTTCCAGAGACTGGCATCCCTGATGCTCTAGAATTCCAAGTCACGGTAAAGAGCATTTAATGATCAAAATCAATTAAATAAAAAAATTACCGAGAATAAATCATTTTAGAAAATTCGAATATAATTCCGGAAATTCAGGGGGCTTACATCCTACCCACCTTATTAAAATTTCGTCCTCGAAATTAAAGGTTGGTAGTGGGGTTAAAACATGATAGAAGATTTAGGCAATATTTTAGGCACGAGTTTGAGGCAAGATAAAATGTATAGTTATGATCGTTAAAATCACGGTCAAGAAAATCCTAAGTTGTCTTAGTCATGCCAAGTCATCTAGGCACGACTAATCACAAGGAATTTGGATGTAATCAGGAAATGAAATCAAGGTCGAAAAGAGTTTAGACACGAGTGTCCAAAATCCAAACATGATCAAAATCGGAAGTCAATGCACGAGGGTTAATAGCATTGAAATCCAACCACGATAAAGAAATTTGTCTCAACACGATCTAAGTTGATCAACCTTCGAGTAAATCAGAATTTGGACAAGATGGAGAATAAGATCAACGAAGGCTGGGCACGAGCATCCAAGAATGGAAATCCAGGTCCCAATGGAAATTGGAACTCATTCAAGTCTAGTCAGCAACTAAGACTCTTGGCACGATAACAAGACGACCAAAATTGATTGGTCATGGACAGAAGGGAATCAAAACCTTAACAGTATCGAAATTTAAGAAACAATTGAGACGTGAAAATTTCAAAATTTTCAAGAGTTTTCAAGTGTAGATGACAGATGTAGATATGAGATAGGTGATTAGTGTAATCAAGACATAGCTAAACAAGTCAAAGGAACGATGGCAAGATGAGAAAATCATCATACGATGAGAAAAGAAATGAATGATAAGTCGAGAATAAGGGTATGAATTATCCTCATCATTTGGTCAAAAAGAAGTGAATCAATTTAAGATACGATCTGATAACCATACATGTCTATCCAAAACCATGCTGCCAGAATTTACGCCATGCCAGTAAGCATAGCTGCAATAAACGATAGAGTCCATAACTAATGTGTACACCCTATAATCATGTCATCTAGATTCCTTACCACGCCAACCGGTATGGCTGCAAGAGAATCTAAATTCCATAACTAGGATAGTATATCCAAAATCAGGCTCCATGTCCCTGTCATGCTAGCTAATATGGCTGCGATAAATTCTAAACCCCATGAATAAAGTAGACATTTACCGTTCCCGTCGCCCTCATAAAATATGTTTATCAGAATATCTTAACTCAATCCAGAGAAACTTATCTTCAAACAAAATCAAAATCGAAGTCAACAACGAACAAACATCAAGATTTAAAATTCAACAACGAATCAAAGATAAGTAAATGGAAACTAGTGGAAACAGATTCCGAGATAGGGTTTAGAAGAAAATTCTCAGGAGATGTCCAAAGGTACTATCTAGGTCAAGATAAAAGGAAATCATTGGAATATAATCTAAAACAATCTCAACCTGATACGAGACTGGCAAATCATATTTTCGTCTCAACCTAGAAGATATACAAGTCCAACTTATACCTTCCCTCTGGGGTCCACAACTCATTCCACGAAAGAATAAAGTTTGGTAACGGACAGATGTTTTAGGAATCATGACGGACAGAAACAAATGGAAAAAGTTTCGAAAAGTTCGAAATAAGATTCCCAAGGATCATCCCTGGAATCTACCAAGAGTTCCTAATATGTGACTGAGTACCAAATTCCTAAAATATTCCATGACTCAACCTTAATCCTAGGGCAGGCTCGCAGTAGTACAGATAAGCTCAAGTACTACCACGACTTCGCATTAATTGCAAAGACTGACCTGCATGGGCCACCACTAAAAACGTGTCATGACCCGCACCCGGATATACGGATACGGATACGTGGGCCACGCCCAGCCTACGCTGCAGTATCGGCGGTAGAACGCTGTCAAGTATACTATACTAACTACAACATCTAAGAATCCATAACTAGAAATGTACTCATGTCACATCACGAAAACTAAGGAAGATAAGACAAGAATTAATAGCAATATCACTAGAACAACTAGAATCTATAATGATCATAAGACAGGAAAATAAAGAAGGAACAACAAGACTAACTAAAGATATCTACCAGGCAACTCATAGAGAAGAATAGTGAGAACCACCTCAGCTAGCATCAACATCTGTAATATTTTCATAACGTATCCAGTCAGGAGCGGAACGAGTACAATACATCTCACGCAGTTCATATCATGTTGGGAAATGTAAAGCATGCATAGAGTAAGATACATGGACTGTAAAGAATATATGTAAAAACGAGAGAGATTTGATAACTGGAAATATCTATATATATGATAAGTAAGAACTGTAGGTAACCTGTGATTTAGAGCATGATATGGTTATATAAACGGGCTTAGGACATATACAAGATTTCACAAGATTTCGCAAGAATTTGTACAAGATGGGATTTTGATCACATAACCATTTTCTACTCACCCTCCCCAATCAATACACAAGGATCTAGTCAAGTTACGTTACCTTGTACAAGAGGTTTTTATCATGTTTGCTCACGTGATCATGAGAGTACAAGATTGCACAAGAGTATACATGAAAGCGGTGTACATGAAATACAAGATGTTCGTGAAAAGCACATGACAACTGTATCTGATGCACCCCGAGGGAGATAACATCGCATAACAAGATCCATATAGTACCATTCCGTGATAATGACGTGACAGCATCATGTAAAGTAATCTAAAGCAAGAATATAAGTCCTAACAAGTATGAAATGATCAGAGAATGTACTCGCCTGCGGTCCTGAGCTGTTAAATGGGGTCGATGCTCAGAGTGATGCCACAGACCTAAAGATAAGACATATATAAGCTAATTAGGGTTCAACAGTGTTAGGCTTGATTCTATAGTATAAGCTACGCAATCTAGGTCAGACTCAGTCAACGAAGTCAAACTAGGTCACACTGAGTCACACTAGGTCAAACTAGGTCACAGAAAGTCAAACCAAGTCAAACTAGGTCAATTTGGGTCAATAGTTGACTTACAGTTGACTTTTGGTCAACTGGTCAACTCTAGGTTAAACTAGGTCAAATGTTGACTCTACTTCGATGTTCAGTCAAAACAGTCAACCATGGTCAAACAGGGTCAAGGCTAGTCTCTATAAACATCTACAAGGTCAACATATCAATTTCAGTGATTATGAAATCACTGGAATCGATGGATCTAAATTCCGATACAAGGATCTAGAAATACGAACAAAAGAGAAGGATTATAATAATAGGGTAAAAACCTACAGATGTTGTCGGATGGTGAAACAACCATTACCAATGTGTCCAGAATGGTCAAAATAGCTAGAATAGCCTGTCCAAAAGTCCAATTTGGACACAGGGGCAAAACGGTAATTTCGGGCCAAAATGATGTCCGCCGTTTGACACACTTTGCACCGAAAAATGTGTCGAAATAAAAGTGCACAAAACCTAACAAATTATATGTCCACGAATCCAGAATGACGATACGAACCCAACGGTATATCCAGAATTGGATTCCGTTGACCCGATCTCAAATTGGTTCGTTGACCCAGACATTGGAAACCGATTTGTACGAAAAAGTGTGTCGGAGCCAATGTCCTCAAAACTCAGCAAATTATATTTCAACGAGTCCAGAATGAAGATACGAACTCAACGGTATATCCGGAATTGGATTCCGATGAGCCGAACTCAAAATGACCCGCTGACCCGGATATTGGTATCCGACTTGCACCGAAATGTGTGCCGAAATCAATGTCCGCTAAAACCTAGAAAATTATATGTCAACGAGTCCAGAATGACGATACGAACTCAACGGTATATCCGAAATTGGATTCCGATGAGCCGGCGTCAAAAAGTCCCGTTGACTCAGAAAGTGGGACCCGCTTTGCACCGAAATGCGTGCCAGGGCTCACGTTCTCCAAATCAAGCAAACTTTACATGAAAACATGCCAGAACGACGCCACGAGTCTACTAGTGGTGTCAGAAATTGAATCCGAAGTCCCGGGTTCAAAAATAGAATTTTATAAGTGCAACACTAAGAATTCGAACGGCCAACTTTGGCGTCGAATTCGACCGACCTAACAAGCTCAAACTGAAATAAAATCTAAAGGGGGCAGGAAGAGGGTTATACCAACTGTGCACTGGAACTAGTGGCTCGCAAAACGGAGCTACGACGACGAAGATACGAATCCGCGAAGTTGGCGTCGCAAAACTGTCCAAAAACAGTACAAATTAAAACGTCAACTTGGTGGATGGTTTTGATGAATCAAACGACGAAATTAACGGTTCAAACTTGACAGAGGTGAAGAGGGATATACCGAGATTGAGACAGAGCAAAGAGTTCGCCGATCCAACGGTCGGATCTTCCAAAAAATTGACGCGAAGTCGCTGTCCCGGGCGCGAATTCTGACTTCGTTCCCGCGCGCGTCACGGCGGGATCTCGTGCAAAACGCACGGATCGCCTCCGATACACGTCAGAGAGAGGAGCGGAGGCCACGGGGCCTTGCCTGGGGGGCGCCTGACTGAGGGGGGTCTCGTCGGCGGCGGCGACCGCGGCAGCGCCGGTGGCGGCGACAGCGCGCGCTCGGCTGGCCGCGGCTGCTGCCGCGCGCACTGCTGCTGCCTCGCTGCTGTTGCGCTGCTGCTCGCTGCTGCGGTGGCACACCGACCACGTGGTGGCACACGGCTGCACGACGCGGCGGAGGCCCAGCGGAGCACAGCAGCGGCGAGCGGCGCGGTGGTGGTGATAGTATGGGGTGGTGGTGGTTAATGGTGGTGGAGGTGATGATGATAATGAAGTTGATGGTGATGGTAATGGTGTAGGAGGAGGAGAGGGAGGAAGAAGATGGAGAAGTGAAGGAGGAGGAAGTTGGAGGTAGGAAGCTCGGCCATGGCGTGGGCTGTCGGCCATGGCTGATGGTGATGGTGGTGTTGTGTGTTGTGTTGAGAGAGAGAGAAAGGGAGAGATATAGTATATGAATAATATAGAAAGTGAGAGGGAGAGAGAGAATAAAGATATTAGATATTATAGAAAGAGAGAGAGGGGGGGTGCTGTCCTGTACGGGAGAGAGAGGGATGATGTGAGTGGGGTGAGAGTAAGAGAGACATTTGAATATGGAGAGAGAGGGTGAGTGTAATATATATATATGTGTATATATATATATATATATATATATATATATATATATATATATATATATATATATATATATATATATATATATATATATATATATATATATATATATATATACAAGAGAGAGAGAGGGTGATATTTTAGAGAGAGGGTGGGGAAGGTCGGCTGATAGTGTAGGGGGGATTTCTTGTGTGGGAAGTGTACATGAGTGGGAGGAGAGATATAACACATGTATACATGTAGGTATATATACATAGAGAGAGAAAGAGATAATAATATAAAATAAAAGAATTATATTTTCGAGTAGGCAAAAATGGGAAAACACCAGTGGGGTGTATGGGCAGTCATGACAGGGCCCACACTAAACTGGGTTGGGCGTTGGGCCAAGTTGGACAAGGTCGAGGCCAAGATTTAATTAACTAATAAATTAAACCAATTAATTCATGGATGAATTGGGGGCACAAGAGAGATCAATTTGATGTCACGCAAGTGGCACGTGTATAGTAGGCTCAAAAGTCAAAACAGGCCAGGGCAATATATTGGGTCGACTGGATTGGACCGATGTCGGGCCCGAAAATTAAGTTGGAAATTAAATCACAAATTTCGGCAGACGATAAATTGGTCTAAATTGACCCGAAGTTGTGCGAATCAAATGGAGCACAAGGGAACAAGTTCGAGTGGGACACGATATATCACTGTGAAGATAATCTCGTCTACTACAAACTACAAGAAGGAAGTTTCCAGAGACTGGCATCCCTGATGCTCTAGAATTCCAAGTCACGGTAAAGAGCATTTAATGATCAAAATCAATTAAATAAAAGAATTACCGAGAATAAATCATTTTAGAAAATTCGAAAATAATCCCGGAAATTCAGGGGGCTTACATATATACATACCTATGCTAAAAGTACATATATATACATAAGAAAATACTTAATTGTAAAGTATATATACATATATGAATATTATATACATATATATATTAATATATATATAATAATACATACACATGGAAATATATACATATATACATATATGTATATAAATACAAATATATATATAAAAGTTTACTAACTATAAAAATATATATACATATATATAAAATACTGTCAAAATACAGTATATACATATATATACTAATATATATAAATATATATATATAAAACAGAAAAAGAAAAAGAAAAGAAAAAAAGAAAACAACAGAGAAGTGAAGGGGGGGGCTCGAACCCTGGCCTACGGGTCGGGTTCTTAGATTAGGTCGGGCTGGCCAGGGGGTCAGCCTACGGCTTATGTTAGGGGGAGGGTTTTAGTTCAATTTTATTATAGGTTTTAAGTTATATATTAAAACCCGATAAAACAGTCTTGTGTCCTGACAGTTAAGGACACAAGAGTCTACGTGTCGTAGGCTAGCACGACACGCACGGTTCGAATCCTTCGTGTCCAGACTCACCATCACGTTCGTCAGGACACGGCGAGTCCTATGTGTGCACACGAGACACGCACGACACGTTTGACACTTGCTACTTACGTGTCCGACTTGCTGGGGGTGGGTTTCGATCGTGCTGGACGGCGGCTGAGGCGACGTCGCGGTGGCACTCGGGTGGCGCTGGGCTCGGCTTGGTGCGGCGCGTCGAATGGTGGTGGTGGATGAGGGTGTTTGTCGCTGTGGGGGTGGCGTAGGGGATCGCCGGAGTTAGGGTTAGGGTTTTGCTCGTCGGGGAAGAAAGGGGGGTTGGGGTGGTCGTGGGGAGAATTTAGGGTTAGGGTTTGGTCCGGGAAGAGAAGGGGAGTTTTTATAGAAGACTTAGGTCGGTTGGGGGGCTGTGCGCTGGCCGGAAAATGCGGGTCACCGTCGGCGTGGCAGTCGTCGGGGGTGGGTGAGCCCGATCGTGGGGGGGGGGGGTAGGGTTTACACTTAGGTCCCTGGTAGTTTAGGATTTACAGTTAGGTCCAAAAACTTAAGTAATGCAAATACTAATTTGCACAAACAAATCATAATTTGCAACCTGCTTATATTAACAATTTAACAAATTACATAATGATATTAAAACAATTCTAATAATTGCAAAATGATATTAAAATATTTAAATAAATTATAAAATGATATATTAGTATTAAAAACTCATTTAAAAATTATTTAAAAATTCTAGAAAATTTCTTAAAAATCTAATTAATTATTTTAAGGTTTAAAATGACATTAAAAATTAATTAACACTAATTTAACTAAAATTTGAAAAACAGGGACTTACAAGTCTTCCCTCCTTGAAAAATTTCGTCCTCAAAATTCACAAGGATTGAAGACCCTACAATATTCTAATATAGCAAGCAATGTAATCAAATGACTAAGGCTGCGATCGAAAGTAACCTCTAAGGTATCAAACGGGAACGGGTGGTTCCCTCGCAGCGGTTGGATCGAACAAGTAAGGGTATCTCTCCCTCATGTCCGACTCCCTCTCCCAAGTAGATTCACCTGGAGAGTGACGGCTCCAAGCTACTCGTACTAGGGGTATAACCTTGTTCCTCAGCCTCTTCTCTCTCCTGTCTAACTATCTCCACTGGCTGCTCAGAAACTGTAAGGCTCGGTCCGACCTCCAACTCTGAATGATCTAGCACATGACTGGGGTCTGGAACATATCTCCTCAGCTGAGATACGTGAAAGACATCGTGAACTCCTGCTAGGTTGGGTGGAAGTGCAACCCTGTAAGCTACCTCTCCGATCCTGCCAAGTACCTCGAACTGGCCCGATGTATCTGGGCTCAGCTTCCCTCATCGTCCGAACCTGGATCGTCCCTCTAGTAGGTGATATCTTCACTAGCACCATATCACCGTCTGCGAACTCCATCGGCCTGCGACTAGCATCAGCCCAGTGTTTCTGCCTATCCTGAGCTACTCTGAGCCTGTCTCTGATCATTCCGACTTTCTCTGCTGCATTCGTGATCATCTCTGGCCCAAACATAACTCTGTCTCCAACATTATCCCAAAAGAGCGGTGTGCGGCATCGTCGTCCATAAAGCGCCTCGAAAGGAGACATACCAATACTGGCCTGGTAGCTGTTGTTGTATGAAAACTCTACCAAGTGTAGATGGCTCTCCCATGATCCTCCAAAGTCCAGCACGCAGGTCCTCAGCATATCCTCCAGTGTCTGTATCGTCCTCTCGGACTGCCCATCTGTCTGCGGGTGGTACGCCGTACTGAACTTGAGCCTACTGCCCAACTCCTCCTATAAGCTCCTCCAGTAGTGGGATGTGAATCTGCTGTCTCTGTCCGACACGATGCTCACCGGCACTCCGTGTAGGCGAACTATCTACTGCATGTATAGCTCCGCCAACTTCTCGGTGGAAAGCCCCACCTTGAAGGGTATGAAGTACGCACACTTCGTCAGCCTGTCTACGATGACCCAAATGGCATCCTTCCCTCCTTGGGAACGAGGAAGCCCTGAGATGAAGTCCATCGTAATATGTTCCCACTTCTACTCGGGAATGGGTAACGGCCTGCAACAAACCAGCTGGCCTCTGGCGCTCTGCCTTGACCTGCTGGCAAACTAGGCATCTCGAGATGAAACGTGATACATCCCTCTTCATCCCGTGCCACCAAAGATGTTCCCGCAAGTCACGGTACATCTTGTTAGCACTAGGGTGAATAGAATATCTCGATCGGTGCACCTCCTGTAAGACTGCCTCTACCAGCTCTCCCTTCGGCACGCACAATCGGCTGCCATGCCTCAAGGATCCATCCTCTGCTATAGTGAAGTCATCCAGTAATCCAGCTAACGCCTGGGGTCGAAGTCTGCGAAGGCTCTCATCTGTAGACTGTGCCTCCCTGATCTGCTCCATCAAACCTGACTGAATGTCAAGTGCCATCATCTGTATCACTGATCCTGGCCGAACTAGCTCGATACCGAGCTTCTCCAGATCCTCCCACAAATACCGATCAATCATCAGATACCATGCCATCGGATGCCTGCTCAGCGCATCCGCCACCACATTTACCTTCCCAGGATGATACTATAAATTGATGTCGAAGTCCTTCATCAACTCCAACCATCGTCTTTGCCTCATGTTCAGCTCTTTCTGCGTGAACACATACTTCAAGCTTTTGTGGTCAGTAAAGATTTCCACTCGCTCTCCGTATAAGTAATGTTTCCATAACTTGAGTGCAAAGATCACCGCAGCTAACTCTAGGTCATGGGTAGGATAATTCCTCTCATGAGTCCGCAATTGCCTAGATGCATAAGCAATCACTTTTCCATGCTGCTGTAGGACACATCCTAGCCCCTTCCCAGAAGCATCGCTGTATATGGTGAAACCTCCAGAACCTGAAGGTAAAGTCAGAACTGGAGCGGTCGTCAGCCTCCTCTTCAGCTCCTCAAACGCTGTCTGGCAATCCTCTGACCAGATATACTCTGCGTCCTTCCGCGTCAGCTTCGTCATGGGTTCAGCTATTCTAGCAAAGTCTTAGATGAACTTTCTATAATAGCCTGCTAAACCCAGAAAGCTCCTGATCTCTGAAACTGACGTCGGAGCCTTCCACGTCTCAACTGCAGCAATCTTCCTGGGATCCACCGAGATTCCATCTCCAGTGACTACATGGCCAGAGAAACTCCACTCGATCTAAAAAGAACTCGTACTTCGGTAATTTAGGCAAACAATCTCTCCTGCCTCAGAATCCCCCAAAACTATCCGCAAGTGCTCTGCATGCTCCTCTGGCGTCTTCGAGTATATCAGGATGTCAGTCGATAAACACTACGACGAACTTATCCAGATACTGGTGAAATGTCTTATTCATCAAGTTCATAAAGACAGCTGGCGCATTTGTGAGACCAAATGGCATCACCAAAAACTCGTACTGTCCGTACTTCGTGTTGAACGTCATCTTCTGGATGTCCGCTGGCCTAACCTTCACCTGGTGGTACCCAGATCTTAAGTCTATCCTGGAAAACACCTTCGCCCCACTCAACTGGTCGAACAAATCATCTATCCTGGGCAGAGGATATTTGTTCTTGATGGTGATGGCATTCAAGGCCCGGTAGTCAATACACAACCGGACTGTACCATCCTTCTTAGGCACAAAGAGCATTGGTGCTCCCCATGGAGAAGCACTGGATCGAATGAAACCCTTTTTCAACAGGTCATCAATCTGCTCTTTCATCTCTATGGCCTTCTTGGGATTCACTCTATAGCAAGCCCGGGATACTGGTGATGAACCCGGCACTAAATCTATAGTGAACTCCACATCTCTGTCAGACGGAAGCCCTGGAAGATCCTCTGGGAATACATCCATAAACTCCCTAATGATAGGGTGTGGCGGTGCTGCGTCCCCAACTGTCGCACAACAGTTCGGCTCTAGGCTGATCTCCGGCCCTGTCCTCCTGACACTGAATGGTGCTGTGCCCGGGGGACTGAACAAAATACTACCCTCATGATAATCTATAGATGCATGGGCATAGCTAAGCCAGTCCATCCCTAATATGATATCATAACCGAGGAGTGGCATCACAAAGAATTGCCCCTCAAACTCTCTCCCGGCTATCATAATAGAGCATCTATAGCTAGCTCTAATAGGCACCTGGTCCTCCTCCCGTCATTACTCTACTAATCTCCGCAGTAGTGTAGATACTAAGTGATGTTCATGCATAAACTCTAATGACAGGAAGCTATGAGATGCACCAGAATCAAACAAGCATAGAGCTAGAAAAGTATGCAAATAAACATGACCTGTGATGACGTCAGCTAAGTAATCGGGCTGTGAAACCTGCTCCGGCTCCGGCTCAAGGGCTAGGCTATAAACCTTCCCCTGAGGTCCCTTCTGCTGCTGCAGATGCTGCCCAAACCTCTGCTGCTGAGTCGGGAGTGGTCCTCTAGGTCCCTTCGTCGCTGGACAGTTCCGAAGCTGATGGGTGGCAGACCCACAAACTAAACACTGTCCCAGTCTCTTCCTGCAAACGGACCTGTCGTGCCCTGGTCTTCCGCAGAAAGAACATATAGCTCCTCGCTGCTGCTGCTGCTGGGGTCCCGGGGCTCTAACTGGCGGGGTCTGATGATATGGTGTAGGGGGACGGTAAGTCTGCTGTGGCGTCGGCGCTCTCTGCTGGAAAGCCTGACGCTTGGACGGTCCCTCATGGTGTACAGAAGCCGGCCTCTTGCTAGACAGAAGACGCTCCTCAATGCTCCGAGCTAACTCTAGGCTCTGATAGTAGTCAGTCGTACCGTTCGCCACTATAAGGATGCTAATGTCTGGGACTAGACCATGGCAAAACCTACGGGTCATCTCCTCTGGATCAGCAACCAGACTAGGAGCAAAACGGCTCAGGCGACTAAACTCTCCCGCATAGTCATCAACAGAACGATTCCCCTGCTGGATGTTCTGGAATCGTAGCCCCATGGCTACTCTAGCAGTGGTCGGGAAGAATTTCTTCTTGAACTGGGTCTTGAACTGATCCCAAGTAGCTCTCCCTTTCGCAAACAACGGCTCATTCCGGAACCAAACTCCTGCCAAGTCTATCAGCAAAAATCCCGCTGCCTCGACCTGGAGGTCATCCGGCATCCTGACTCCTAGGAGCTTCCTCTCTACCGAATCTAGCCAGTCATCTACTACTACTATGCCCTCAGTCCCTGAGAACTCCTTGGGATTCAGACCCATGAAGTCCTTGATCGTCCCCGCTCTCTGCCGTAGCTCTACATGTGGTGGAACTACGGGACGTCCCTCAGAACGCTCCATGCTCTGGCGGAGTAGGGTAGTCTGCTCCTGATGGGTTGTTAGGAACCCCTGAATCAGAGTGAGCAGCTGGTTCCCGTCGAGTGTGACGGAAGCCTGGGTGGGTATAGTGATAGGGGGTGGTGGAAGTATCGGGTCCTGCCGGGCCTGGGATGTGGAAGGTGGTATCTGGGTCTGTGGATCTGTGGAGTGGGGGAATGTGGTAGGTGGAGGGGTATCAGTCAACCGGTCAGCTGACTGGATATGGAGGGCCCCATTCTCGGGGGTAACATACTGGGACGAGCGAGTAAGCACCATCTAAATTACACATAAAAGACTTATAAGGACTTATTTAAAGCAAGTAATCATATGCAAGAAAATCTAATTATAATAGCAAACATGTGATGTATTTCCTATGTTGCAATCCTAGCATTCCTCTAAGTGTTCTAAGCGTCTTTCCTAATGTTGTCTAATTACCTTAAGTTCCTAATTGCAGGCATGCTTGGTACAATAACGTAACCAAACAGTTTAGTCAGGACCTGCATGGGCCACCACTAAAAACATGTCACGACCCGCTACCCAATTTGTTGGGCCAGGCCGAGTCATGCCCAGCCTACGTTGAGATAAAACGTCGTAAGCTGTTCTAAAGACAACAGGATAAGACTAAAATATGCTAACAGTTCTATAAGTGAAGAATAATCATAAATGCTCCAAACACAAAAGTCGTCGTATATAGTAAAATATCCAAGTACAAGTAAACTGAAATGTAAAACTGGATACATGTCCAGTTACAAAATGGTATAGTCTAATACATGTCTACTCTCAAAAGTCTAAGTAAACAAAAAGACAACTAGGCGAGGTTTCCTGCAGGAACATCCTCGTAAAGCAGAGCCGGGTCCTCGGCAGTAATCCCGTAATATGAGTCGCAGAGTAACTCCTCCTCAGTAAGGACACCTACAACATTATCCTGTCAGGACGGGAGCAAGTACTAAATCTAGCAAACTAGCATATGAAACATGGAAATGAACATGAGAGGAATAACTGGAAAGCATGGCATCACATAGTCTATCATGGCAAGGATACATATGTCATAGAAACAGCTGTATATGTAATGTTTAAAACTGTAGTAAGTACGTGATCGGTCAATAGATGTACAATGTACTGTGGTACATGTAAATAAAATGTACATACGTACAAGTCAACAAGCATAGGTGTACATCCGTACAGAAATGCGGGATAATGGCCTACGGCAAAGTATGCATATAAAATGCGACCTCGCTCGCTACTATAGGGGGGTCATGATCACGTACTCTACCATCAGTTTCCCCATAACCCGTATTCTATCATGTGAGAGATATATAAAGACAGTTCTAAGCATGGTAGTAACTGGAAGTACAATATGTAGAGTTTTTAACTTGCTACCCCAAGGATCAGCATTTAACATGGTGGGGTTTGCAGTTCATTTTGTGACAATATGTAAAGTTCGTAGAAAGTACTTGCCTCTAGCAAAGCAAAATAAAACAAGCTGCGATAACAGTGCTATGGATGTCCAGTAACTCGTCGCTGTAGAAGTAAAATATAATAACTTAGTTTTACACTAAGCTAAAACACTAGGACACTAATTGGTGAAACACGACTTGTGACTAGGGCACCTAGCCAAAATGATGACTTGTAGCATAGGAGACCAATGTGGGGTGACACACTACTGTTAACTAACTTTCTAGGGTCTTTATACTAGTGAGGGATGGGGTTCAACACGACTAAAACTCCAAATAACACAAAAAGCTACAAGTCGTAATTAATCAATAAATAAATCAAAATGATCATTGTGTTCTAACAATTTTAGAGATAGGCAAAAAGCCTAGTTTTTACTTAAAGTAAAGTACTAAAGTGATCCTTGTTAATCATAGAAATTTATTATAATTTTTCTGGAATTTATTAACCAGTACAAATATTTTATAAAAATCAGTTTTCCTAAGTATACAGAAAGTGAGTTTTGGTTTCATATGCCAACCTAGTGGCAAAACAGTAATTAAATACTACAAAAATTATACTAAATTAGCTAACTTAACAAAGTATCTAAAAACTATTTTTCCATAATTTTAGCAATACTTTAAGTATTTTTAGAAAATCAAAAACAGCAATGCACACAATAGAAATTAAATAATTAATTATCTGTATATTTTGTCCATGTATATAATTTGAACCAAAGTTCAAATACAGGACCCAAGGCCATGAATCAAGTCCAATATGACTTGTACAGGTCTTGAATGTGTGAAAACACATTTGGGCCCAAAAACCCATACTAGACTTGGACACCAAGTGGTTGCAGTAATTTAAATATACTAAAATACAAATTGGTAAAAGTGCAAAATAAATATTATTATTTTAATATGGTAAAATTATACAAAATGAATATATACATACCTATGCTAAAAGTACATATATATACATAAGAAAATACTTAATTGTAAAGTATATATACATATATGAATATTATATACATATATATATTAATATATATATAATAATACATACACATGGAAATATATACATATATACATATATGTATATAAATACAAATATATATATAAAAGTTTACTAACTATAAAAATATATATACATATATATAAAATACTGTCAAAATACAGTATATACATATATATATATACTAATATATATATATATATATATATATATATATATATATATATATATATATATATATATATATATATATATATATATATATATATATATATACATATACATATATATAAATATATATATATAACAGAAAAAGAAAAAGAAAATAAAAAAAGAAAACAGCAGAGAAGTGAAGGGGGGGGGGCTCGAACCCTGGCCTACGGGTCGGGTTCTTAGATTAGGTCGGGCTGGCCAGGGGGTCAGCCCACGGCTTGTGTTAGGGGGAGGGTTTTAGTTCTATTTTATTATAGGTTTTAAGTTATATATTAAAACCCGATAAAACAGTCTTGTGTCCTGACAGTTAAGGACACAAGAGTCTACGTGTCGTAGGCTAGCACGACATGCACGGTTCGAATCCTTCGTGTCCAGACTCACCATCACGTTCGTCAGGACACGGCGAGTCCTATGTGTGCACACGAGACATGCACGACACGTTTGACACTTGCTACTTACGTGTCCGACTTGCTGGGGGTGGGTTTCGATCGTGCTGGACGGCGGCTAAGGCGACGTCGCGGTGGCGCTCGGGTGGCGCTGGGCTCGGCTTGGTGCGGCGCGTCGAATGGTGGTGGTGGATGAGGGTGTTTTTGTCGCTGTGGGGGTGGCGTAGGGGATCGCCGGAGTTAGGGTTATGGTTTGGCTCGTCGGGGAAGAAAGGGGGGTTGGGGTGGTCGTGGAGAGAATTTAGGGTTAGGGTTTGGTCCGGGGAGAGAAGGAGAGTTTTTATAGAAGACTTAGGTCAGTCAGGGGGCTGTGCGCTGGCCGGAAAACGCGGGTCGCCGTCGGCGTGGCAGTCGTCGGGGGTGGGTGAGCCCGATCGTGGGGGGGGGGTAGGGTTTACACTTAGGTCCCTGGTAGTTTAGGATTTACAGTTAGGTCCAAAAACTTAAGTAATGCAAATACTAATTTGCACAAACAAATCATAATTTGCAACCTGCTTATATTAACAATTTAACAAATTATATAATGATATTAAAACAATTCTAATAATTGCAAAATAATATTAAAACATTTAAATAAATTACAAAATGATATATTAGTATTAAAAACTCATTTAAAAATTATTTATAAATTCTAGAAAAATTCCTAAAAATCTAATTAATTATTTTAAGGTTAAAAATGACATTAAAAATTAATTAACACTAATTTAACTAAAATTTGAAAAACAGGGGCTTACACAGCCACTCACCTTAGACTTTGCTTCAGGCGAGGGACTGGTTGGCTGCACAAATGTCGTCTATACGATCACCTACAATCGTATAAGCAACTGATTAGAACACTGTGTTATTCAAGAAGTTTCGATACGAATGCGAATTTCGAAAATGCAAGCCATGAAAATCCATCGAAAACATTCACGAAAACTAAAGCCAAAGCCAAATCAAGTGCGGCATGAAAATCAAAGCAACGTGAGGTCTCTCTCGACTCAGCCGCAGAGCCAATCCTTGAGGCGTAACCCGCTAAATGTGGGAATTGATTCCGAAGAAGCCTTTCTATAACAAGAAAAGGATCTTAATTCAATCATTCCCGTTCGATCGATTCTGACCTATCGGTCCTGACCGAATCGATAGCGAAAGTGTTCCTTTTTCACTCACCCCGTGGACGAAAACGGGACACGATGTAGAGACGGGGCACTACATGGTGTGTGGCCCAACCCATGTCCTTGTTTGGTTGTTGGGTTGGGCTATTGTGCTGCGATAGGCTATGGACCAAAGTTGCGGCCAGAAGCCCTTAACCTAACCATGGTTATAGGATGTATCTTATCTCGATACGATATTGGCACCGTTTGTCCTTGTTTGGTTGTAAGGGTGCTATATTGTCTCGATAATATAGTATAAGCCTATAACTCTTGAACCAGGTCTTAATTTACTCCTTGGGTTTTGTCTTATTCATTATGTGCTCCCTTTGTGGTACTTGTTATTCGGGGCCTGACTCTGCTGATTTTGTTTGGCCAGATTTTGTAACAGGGCCTAAGGATCCAGCCTTCTACCCGAACAATGGCGCACACCAGGAGTATGGGCGTCAGGGACCATGAGTGGGTTTCTTCTTCACCACTCTGATATCTTTTATTTTATACTTGGCATTTAGCCACCGACACCTGTTTAGCCGGCTGTTCTTGACATTAATTTTCTTTTACATAATTATAATTAAATCAGACTGCAGCTGACTATGGTTATGTACTATTGACTCTCGGTACTAGCTTATCCTTCTGTGTAACTAGTCTCATAAATCATTTTGATGAAGCGTCGGGGATGCATTACTGCTTTGTCTCATATGGTCATTATTTACTGCTTCTTACTATGATTGATTGAGACGTAGATGCTCTGTGAGACCATAGGAGACTTGATTGTAGCATGCACCCATAGTCTCTTGACAGCTACAATCGTCGTATGACATTTTTGTACCTCATACGGGATAGCTGGCCTAGTCCATCTCCGTATTTTGGTACTGGGGCGTGACATGTATTATGAGAGATGTTGAGTGATTGTAAGCCTTCAGGCATGAGTGATTGTAATATGAGAGAAAGAGAACTCGAGCGACTTGTGATCTTGGCTTCGTGCCCTTTATAATCTTATTTTCATTATCAATAAAAGAATATGATTTTGTTTGAATACTTCTGTTGCTTTTGTTCATTTAATGCTTTTGCTTGGAACTTCTGTGCGACAACATATAGCTTAGCCTGTAATCGGCCGTTATGGAACCCACCTTGCGTGAGCACAACCTAGGCTCATGCGACATCACGCCTTAGCGATGATGATCACTCCTCCGGGAGTGAGGCGTGACATGTTAGACATGTACAGACGAACTTGTATATATTGCAATGATATGAAATATATAGGAGCTATGGCTATGAGTTATGTAGGAGCTTTGGCTCTGAGTTAAATCAAATACAAAAGACAGAGTCATAGCTCCGTTGTTAAAAGGAAAAGAAGAAATAGAGGAAGATGGAATGGTTGATTACCGATACAATGTTGCCTCAAAGAGTTTATCTGATAAATGTTGCATTCATGCATTGGTCTCGGACAACTTGTGCATAAGATATTTAGATCTCTTGACGGTTTCTGGGACGCTGGAAACCGATCGACCTAGGAGAGATTGTCTAGACACCCTGAGGTACAAGAAATCTCGCGATCAAGGGGGTGTTGCATCTCGTCTAATAGCGACGAGCTGAACCCAAGAGTCACATCGGCTAACATGGAGAATGATCCATAGACCATCATATAGATAGTATTGATTGGTGCAGAGCTGAACCCAAGAGTCACAGCTGCCATTCGAGTCTGCATGAGTCGATAACAATTTTGCTAAGAGCTAACAATGCAGAGACGAACATGGAACAATATAGGGTACATTATGTTTATGCTAATTCTTGTCTTGTGCAAGGATGGGCCGTCGGCTATGGTAAGAATCACTAAAAAAGTGATATATGTGTTGCTTAAGTTCTGATCATGACTTGTATCAAAGAATAATTTGTTGCTAAGAATTGCTGTCCCGTTCAAAGAAAGATATAACATCGTGCTTGTAATTGACCCTAAGAGTTGCTTGAACAAGAAGAATGATATGACTCATAAAACACGCTACGGACTTCACACGAAATGAATAGTCCCTTGTATGCTTGAATTGAATAGAATGAATTGTGGCTTTTCGAAAGTATTTTCAAAAAGAAGTAATCTGACTCTGTACTACATAAAATGAACATATATAAAAGTAGCAAGATCATATCACAAAAAAATATTTTATCACTAAATGAATTAGTGATCGTTTCAGGCGATGTAGCCTTTATTCACATCACCAGCATGTTGATATACTAACCCACCATCAGTCTTCACGCAGGTGCAAGATGCATCGAGACGGATAGTCCGAAACGATAGCCCAAGCCTCATCATCAGGAGCCAGAAATTAGAAGAGATGCCAAGAGATGGACATCTGTTTCAAAGAGTTAGTTTTGTATATAAAGGGATATAATATAAGGAATGAGATCATTATAATATGTAAAGTTTCCGAGAGATTGTAAGCCAAGTATGGCATGTATCAGAGAGAAAATGAGAGCTTTGTAATCTGTTCAAAGATATCAATAAAGAGATTTGTTCCTGCATCATTATGTTCAGTTCTATTTTCTGCAATATTGTCATTGTTCAATTTTTTGCTATTAAAGTTTTGTTGCGCTGCTGTCAATATTTATCTATCTTGTCTTGTTATAGGTCTTGTCCTTGTACAAGCACAACTTAGGCTTGCACGACATCACGTCCAAGTGAGGATGAATGGTTCCACAGAGTCCGAAGCGAGGACGAAAGGACTCTGCGGGATCGAGGCGCGATAAAAACTACCCCTCCTCACCACAACACCCCCTACCGCCACCTCCAGCCACCCTTGCCCACCCACCCCTGCCACCTCCACTCCCCAGTTGCCCGCTCCCACTCCCCCGACCTCAGGCTGCACCACCGCCCCCTCTCACCGCGGTGATGCCGTCGTCGACTGTGCATGCACCGGAGAGAGAGGTAAACGATGATACAGTAGGGGGTTGGGGAGCAGGATGGGTGGGTGGGGACAACCGAGAGATGTGGGGGCAAAAGGGTGTCGGCAGGGGGGAACGGGAGGGGGGTAGTGGAGGGGGGTGTTGGAGGCAACTGAGAGACGAGGGGGAGGGTGGTGTATTGGGAAGACAGGAATAATTTTATCTTTTTAAATTTTTTGGGTATCAACTTAAAAATATTAAATAGTTGATGGTATCAATTTGTCGAGTAAAAAGGTTTAGAGTATCAAGTTGAAAAACTATAATAGTTGAGAGTACCAAGTTGCAATTAAGTCTAATTCTAGTAAATATATTATATATTATGATTGTACAAATAGTTAATTGAAAATAATAAATAATTTATGATTAGTACATATAGTTAACCAAAGATAATAAATAATTATTGTAAATAAATATAACCCAATAGCAGATAAATAGTATAATTTATATTAAATACATAATTCTATGAACTTAGGTTAATAAGTAACCAGCACTTATATAAAAGGTAAATTCTAGTTGAAATAATTCTATAATAGCATTCTAACAGCCTCTTGAATCATCAAGGCTTAGACTAGATCTTGGTATCAGTAATATCAACAAGAATTGGACGTACATCCAGGCAATTATACATTGCCTATTGATTTCAATATTGCATGAATAAGTTATTTTCATTAAATTTTGGACTTATATGTTCTTAGACCTTTTGTGTGCATAGTTTCTTCTGGTATGAGTTATTATTAGACCTGTTGACACGAACTTGACCCTACACACGGTATACATTGCATGCATGATAGGATGTACCTCACATTCGACTTGATCGGGACACGATGTTTGTCTGTATAATTACTGGTCAATAAAGATGTCTTGGTTGTCAGGGTTCACGATTCGTAATTATATAGATTGCATGCTTTCTAGTTGTGGGTTTTGATAAAAATGACTACTTGAGCGGTCTAGACTTGTCTAGTTTTATTAGATGGGGAGAATGATTATGTAACATCTGGTCTGCTATTTATATTTTCTCTATTTAATTTAGTGTCCACAAAGGATTTGATTATCTATTTAACCTAGTGGCTAAGGTATGTGGTTGATTCTTAGCCACGACTTCACTGAGGATTGTGGTAGTTGCTTTTATGTTTGTCCAGCAGTTCATGTGTGCGTAGTGGTCCTCTATTTCATTACACACGTTTTATGTATTACTTGTTTATGTCACATATTATAGTTGTATCTCTATTACTTATCTTTGTCCTTGCATGTTTCATATTATTTTCATATGGCATATTTATTAATTTTTGTACTTTGCTACTTCCCTTTGATGACTTAGTTCCCTTATAGGTTATTCGCGTTGATTTGTGCAAATCTTCTATTGCTGGATCGATGGTGCTTATCATTTCGGATTCATGTATCGCCCGGAGTTACATTTGATCCTATTGTGGCTTAGTATTTGTAGACTCATACTATTTTTTCCAATATATTTTGACAAATGTATAATGGAGTGCACACTATATATGATACATATTGTCAATTCCTATATTTCATATTCTTTTGGACTGAGACAAACAAAATAACGGAGACATGTAGATAGCTATCGATTTAGGTTAGGTTCAGTATGGATTGAATCGTAAAAATTAATTTATAAGTAAAAAAAGTTATGATCTTAATAAAATTTGAATAATGTTCTCTTGAATACTAACATGTCACCTTAACCAACTACGCTGTACAAATCACAAACAAACAATAAGAAATATTAGATATGTTTAATCATCAATCAAGACTATTATAGTTTTATATGAATTATATATTTTCAAAATATTTATATATTCACCAAACATAAAACATAATATTCTATAAAAATTATTTATAGGAAATTTAATTTCTAGGAATACAAAATTTTCGTCTATAAAATATTTTACATACCTCTTAGAGATAGGTTGGCACAATTATATCTAGTTAGTTATAGCTTTTTTTTTTTACAATGTTCGAAAGAATTTTTTTTCTACTTACATTAATAATTTGCCTATATTAAATATGGAATATAACATTAATATCCTACACAATTTATGCAATATGCGAGATTGTAGATCCTAGTATTATCGACCCTCAAAGGTGATTATCTAATTTATGTACCCATTTATTTATCCTAAAATTTATATCAAAGAACTCCACGAACAAGTCATCTCGGGTAGGCCCAGTCCACCGGTTCGAGTCGGGTGTTAAAAAAAGAATTTTTTTGACTTTCATCCCACTTGTTAATATGAATTTGTACTTATATCTCACTTTTTAATTTTTTAGACTTACATTCCACTTTTCGTCACGAAAAACATTCATTTTGTTATAAAAAATATTTGTTTTGTCACGAAAAATACTTTTAGTGACGAAAAGTGGGATGTGAGTCTAAAAAAATAAAAAGTGAGAAGTAAGTACAAATTCATATTAATAAGTGGGATGAAAGTAAAAAAATTCCTTAAAAAAATTTGTTTTACTTTTGAACAAATATTGATAAATAGGAGGACCTAAGTGCAAAATATCTAAAGAACAACGATCCAACGGCTGTTATTATCCCAGATCCAATCACCGCCACCAACAGACGTCAGACAACAATGTGAAATAGCCTTCTCTCTCTCTCTCTCTCTCTCTCTCCTCACGACCCTAAATCCTCAATTTCGGATTGGTCTCAAGAAACCCTAAAACCCTAATTTGGGCTGGTGAGTCTTCTTCTTCTTCTTCTTCTTCTTCGTCTTGTGATTCTTCCTCTCTTGTACTCAGTGAGTTCTTCTGAAATTGTGTAGCTAGAGATGATTGGTCCAGGTCAGAACTTGACGTCCTTCTCCACTTCCTTTTCCCCGTTGAAGTTTCCTTTACTTTTGAGTAAAGGTTGAATCTTTCTGGTCATTGTTGTATAAAGTCGTGAACTTTCGGATATTTCGTCAATCCCCACGGTTGAATCATTCATATGGGGGAAGTCCAACTGGAACGAAGTTGTTGTTGTAAATTCCATTTTAGGTCACACGGAAAGTTTATAGCTTTCTAAACATATTCTGGGCTTAGGTTTTACAGTAGTTAGAAGGCATGTTTAGGGAGAAGAAAGATTGTCGTGGTGTCATCTTTGCATAGTCTTTTCGAGAAAGTTACTGTGTGCGCACACTTTAATTTGTTACATTTGCACGAACCAGTTCCCGAGCTGCTAGCCATGTACTGAAAATGTGATCATCTCCTGTTACCATGCACTTGGATTCTTAATGGCCAACTATTACTATGTGACTGTTATTTAGGTCTAGAACACTAATCCAATGACAAGTTCGAATCTTGATCTGTGAATAGTTGCTTTACTCTCAATTCCACCAAGGGGGCACACTTATCTTTTTTCTGTATCCATCCCAGCCACAATACAAATTGTCTCGGAGACTGAAAATTTGATATACGGCCATCCTAGAAAATTTTCATTCTTTCCACCATTTTTGAGGCCAGGCCCTTCAGGTCTCAACTAAAGTAGATCACTGAGCCACTTAATGCATTATACCATTAAATTATTTCGTTAATTGTATTTGTATTGACTGTAGCGAAGAAAAAAACAAATTTGCACAATGCACAATAAAATGCCAAGGGTTTGAGAAGTAGTCTGCAGAAGAAAAGGAGAAGAGAGAGACTAGAAGGAATTATAGAGCAAGAGAAAAAACAAGAAATAGAAGCCCAAATAGAGACTTAGTGAGGGAAGAGTAAAGTATAGAAATGTGGAATCCCTATATTGTGTCTCTTAAATCATTTCAAGCATATGTGGGGTTGGGATTAAGGATCAGTCCTGTCTCCTTTTGTTCCTTTTTAGCCCTTCAGATGGCTGACAGTTCGGAAACTGAAGAGAATGGAACACTGTTTTTCTCTAATAGCTATGAAGCCGCACTACTCAATCATCACTTCTTTAGTGCATGTAGACACGGAGAAAAATACAATCCCTAAAATTGTTATTAGAGTAAAAAGTTTCCAGATATATAGGGACCCTAGTTCTTCTAAGAACTGCAAATTATACTTGCGGTTTGAAACAAATAGGGCTCTTAGGTTGCTGCTTGAAGTCGGTTGACAGATCCCTACTGTAATATTTCTCCTGGTCAGAGTTCTTAATTCCTTCATACTGTCATAATTACAAAACTTGTGATCTGAATTACACTTGTAGGCTTTAATCTAAAGAATTTGCAACACCTTATGTCTATATAAGGATTCTTGTCACCTTCTTGCCATAGGAAGTTGAGATTGTAGGATCCACCTATATGGGTAGCCCATTCAGGTTACCACCAGCTCAATTGTTTTTTTTTTGTCATTTTGACCTTTAATTATGTGCATATTTCAACCTTCTATGTTTACAAGCAAATAAGACAATGTATTTATTGGGAATAGGATGATTTAACAATCAATTATTTGCATTGATGAGGTTATTAATATCTACCATGTTTATGTTACCGTTATACATCAATGTCAAAGCATAGAGAACCAGCAACCATCTTGATTACCCTTTTGAGGAAATAATAATGTTTCTTTAATTTGGTCTAGCAGTATTGGAGGAGTAAAATATGGGAAAGAAAAAGAATCCCCTTGTATTTTTGGATGTCTCAGTTGATGGGGATCCTGCCGAGAGGATGACAATTGAGGTATCAACTAATCTTTCCGATGGACTTGGTCCCAAGTTCTTTTGTTTATTGATTTTCCTCTTTATTTTTTTCCTTGAGTAGCTCCATATCCCTCTAAAAGAGTAACACATGCTTCTTCTGGTGAATATTCATGTTTTCCTTGAGTATCTCTATATCCCTCTAAAAGAGTAACAAACATGCTTCTTCTGGTGAATATTCATGGTCTGATTTCTCAGCTACATGCGGATGTTGTTCCAAAGACTGCTGAAAACTTCCGAGCACTTTGTACTGGTATGGTTCCTTGTACATTTCGATTTACTATTTGGTCCTAAGCCTGATATGCATGCATATTTAATTCACTGCCACACACTTTGCTAGCATATGTGTGACATATAATCTTTGCTGCTTCTATTCCAAAATGTTTGTCAGTGCATGCAGTTATTTCTTTCAATCTATGCACATTGTCCTAACTTGTGACATGTCATATCATATACTTTTGAAAAATATCCTCTCTTATGGTTCTTTTTGTGGGTTCAAATTTGCCTCTCATTTCACCTCTGTATACAATAACTTCTTTTATATGGAACTATCAACTATGGTCTTTCTCATCATCATCCAAGCCTTCTCCCATTAGAATGTGTTCAGCAATGGAGCATAAAAAAGCTCCATGAAATATTTGGCAAAGTTTTTATAATTGGTTGTCAACTTGATGTCAACCCTCTATACTATGGCAAATTCCTAGCCAAGGTAGCTATCAGTATGAGAAGGTTAATCTATAGAACCTAGGCAACCAGTTAGCTGGTAGGTAAACCTACCTTTTCGATATTCAGTTTAAGCTCATACATCCCCTAGACTATCAAGAGTATAGTTGAAGAGGTAAGAGGATGGAATTTGCTATTCGGAATTGCATTCATCTCTAAATAGGATATCAAAATTCAATTTAAAAAAATAAATACATGCTCCAGTTAGATATGGATATGAACCGAATTTTCCCGCTTAGGATAAACTTTCAAAGAGAACAACAAGTCAAAGTGTTTACTTTGAGTTTAATTTACTTTCATCATAATCAACTAGTTGGTGAAAGTAAGTGAGATCCCAGGTGTAGTAATTACATACTAATAAGTTACAACAGGCATAATAATGTATCATTATTAAAGTTTTAGGTCCTAGTTTGAGCATGCATGGATATTGATTATCCTGATATAGAGAAAGCTATCCCCAGATTTAAAACTTCTTTCGATTTTTTTAACCTCTTTATCAAGGGAAGGGGTATGATATAGCATTAGTCAACATACATGTACAGAATCGAAGTAATAGCCAAGATTTCCACATGACCACATTGAAAGAAAATAACAAATAACAGTACTTATGGTGCCTTGGAAGACTGTTAAGGTTGTTTGGATTTTTAGCCATTACAAGAAGGTTTGCTCGTTTGCATGCTTTGAGCCCATGAAAGCATTGGAAAAGGTCAAGATCTTTCGAAATCGGATAAGACTGAAGGGAACATCACCCCCCCCCCCCCCCCCCCCCCCCCCCCCCCCTCTTTTTCCCTTTTCCCTTCTTCCCGATTTATGTTATAAGCAACAAGGCTTGGACGAAAAATGACTTTGGCACGTGATTGGCTGAAACCTGAAAATTCTTGACAACATGTTATGTAGATAGTTGCATATATATTTTTTGGGAGTTGTATGAAGTAGAAAAATGACCTGCACTGGTATAGTGTGTAAGAATGATAGATTGGCTCCCATTTGCATGGACCACAACCAATTCATTTTCGACTTTCAAACAGTTGCCTGAGAAGAATCAATCCATAGTATCATAATCGGTATCGGACCCTTCCTATGCGTATCGGGATCGGTTGTATCGGCGGATTGGGATCGGAGTGTCGAATCTTTTGGTATCATAAAGTAAATAATTATTAACAAATTATTAAAAATTTAGAAAACATATTTTATACATTTAGGCATAATTTCAAGTTATTTGTTGTTTTTAGTGATTTTAAAATTGAATGAAATAATAGTCACCCTTGCTGTTTGGTTTACCTGTGATAAGTAAGTTTTCTTCATTTACACGCTTTTACAATTTTACTATGTTTTTACACTTTTGTTGATTTTTTTTTTCCGTTCAACTTTCTTTGAAAGATACCCCCAACATCGGTATCGGTCAGTTACAGTAGTGGTTGGTATCGAACCGGGACATGCCAAACCGTATCAATATAGCCGTATCTTATCGATATTTGCCGATACTGCAAACTATGAGAAATAGGCAAATGGGGTTTTACTATTTAGCTTTGCCTCTTGGAATGCTTAGGTGAGGTTGAAGATCGACACCTTGTTTGTCATTGTTTTTTTGAAAGGCCGGTCATAATGACCGTCCTTAGCACCAAGACCTCCTCCCATTTAATTATTACCCGGGCTGAAATTCGAACCCAAACCCCTCCCCCCATCCCTTATCAATGTTACCACTAGACTACCTCCTTGGTGGTCCAACCACCTTGTGTTGGGAATCCACTTTTTTTTCTTTTTCCATCCCAACTGACCTGGATCTAGGGTGTAGGTCCCTTCTTTAGCTGAGGTGGAGCTAGTAAGATTTGGTTGGCCGGATCAATAGATTTGATAGGAGTTTCCATGATGCAATAGGGAGTACCTATGATCCAACGTGACAAGAAAGATTTTTTTTGAGAAGATACTGAAGAGTCGTAATTTAATTACAATATGTGCTACATTCATTTAGAAGAATATTGCGTACTCGGACATGATTTGCCCAATGTGCTATTTCCATTGGTTTGGTTTTGGGTTGCTTTGCTTGATTCTGAATCTAGTTTGAAATTTTTGTGACATTTTAGTCCAAACCAACCCACTTTTTTTTATTACTCAACTGAACCTGGGTCTACAAGCTGGAGGAGACTGGTTGAGCCTGACCCAAGTTGCAATCCTTCTCCAACATGAGTGGATGTGTACATCTTCATACACTCGATGGTGTGACTGCTAGTAATATGATATTTGAAATTCTTCCAATTAACTTGAATCAGGTTGAAAGTGTAACACTATGATTTGTCGAGCCAATAATAGTATAATACAGAACTAGTGTATGACCTTTCATGAGATCTATACACTGGTATATAGGACCTGTGCGCCATGAGCATAAGATGTACAAATTACCTGTGTTGCAATTTGCAACCTGTGCTGCTTCATACCTGGCAGCCTGGCAAGCTTACACATGCTAAGTTAATGGAGCTCTGTTATCTATGCTTCTTTACATCTCTAAATTTCTCTGCTTTTATGCTTAAATAATCATAAATAGCTAAAATATTTGTAATTACATCTTTGTATGCAAGATAGCTGACCTAAAATTTTGGTTTGACATCCTTTTAGGTGAGAAGGGCATTGGAACCTCCACTGCTAAACCGTTGCACTACAAGGGGTCGATTTTCCATCGCATAATCAAAGGTTTTATGGCTCAAGTATGTCGTCCAACTGATGCCCAGCTTACTTTATTTCTAAAAGGAAATTCTGTACTAATTTCTTGCCAATATCTACTACTGTTTATTCGCTCCTTTTCATATTAACTTGTCATACATAATAGTTAAAAGAGTAATCAGTGAGATAGTATAGGTATTAGTTGTTGATTTGCAATACTCTTTAAACTACCTATGTGATTATGACTGGTAGAAACATGAATGACTTATTGCATTGTTTCTTCTTACAGGGTGGTGACTTTTCCAAACGTGATGGTATTGATTTGATATGCTCAGGCCTTTTTATATGTCACTTGCTGTGTATACTCTGTAATGTAAAAGCTCAATCTTAATTGCTTTATCCAGGCAGTGGTGGAGAGAGTATATATGGTGGAAAATTTCCAGGTTTGTGTAGCACTGATAAGAGATGTTGTTCTTCTCCTTAAATTGCAAAGTCACATAATTATTGTACCATTGATGCTAATGTTTACAGATGAAAACTTTAAGTTGAAGCATGATGCTCCTGGCCTTTTATCCATGGCAAATTCGGGTCCAGGCACAAATGGTTCCCAGTTTTTCATCACCTTCAAGGCTGTACCCCATCTTGATGGGTAAAATACTTTTTTCTTGATTTTTGGAGTGTTCATGTCAATTTAGATTTTCCTCGTGAGAATTTGTTCAGTTTCATCGTACCAAATTGGGCACAATAATAAAAAACGGTGATATTTCTAATGTTGTTCTTTTTGCACAACCATCGGGTTAGGTGATCCAGTCTCCTGACATAGCATATCATTATGATTAGATGTGTTCCAATTGCTTCCTCCCAATAATAACTAATGCTTTTATACTCTTTTGAAAAAATTCTGGAGTTCTCCAGAACTTCCCTTGCAGAGAAGGGGAACAAAACTAGTTAATAGATATTGTATATAATTATCAGATGTTGAGGTCACATTCTATTTGTTGCAGCAAACATGTTGTATTTGGGAAGGTAGTGAATGGGATGAGCTTACTGAAGAAGCTAGAACAGATTGGCTCAGAGAATGGGAAACCTTCTTGTCCTGTAAAAGTTGTGGACTGTGGAGAAGTTCCTGTGGAAAGTGTTAATGAGGTTAAGGCAGAGAGAGGTATAGGGTGCAAGTATGACTGGTCAGTATTCATTTTGTTTCTTGGTCAATTTTAATCTGAGTGCATTCCTTGCAGGAAAAAAAATGAAAAAGTTGGGAGATCTTTCTTCAGATGATAATTCTGATGGTGAAGGGAGGGTAAGGCGCAAAAGAGCTGCGAAGGACAAAAGGAAGAAGAAAGAGGAAATATGCATCGGCTAACTCAGACAGTTCGGATGAATCTGATTCAGATTCCTACTCTTCTGATAGTGAATCTGATTCATACTCTTCATCATCTGAAACTAGTTCATCGAGTGATTATCATCGCAAGAGGAGAAAGAAAACATCAAAGAAGGACAAACATAAAACTGGAAGAAAAAAGAGAGATCGACGTAGAGAAAAACAAAAAAAAGACGCAGTAAACGATCCAGACGCAAGTTAAAACGGTGTGCTGTTTTCATGTGGTTTCTTACACTTGTTTCCTAGGATATTTCTTATTACTATCAATAGCATTCTTCCTCGGTTTCTCTGGAATGTTGTGCTTCCTCACATGTTTCTTCTGATCTCATTGATAGGTCATCAGACAGTTCCAGTGATTCTGAGACCACCAGTAGCTGCAGCGCAGATATTGAAAAAGTTGATAACCGAAAGGTTACTGATGGAACCAAAGGCTCATTGCATGTTGCTAAAGAATCTGCAAAAGCTCCTGGTACTAGTTTTTGTTTGTGTTCTACCTTTTCTGACCTTCAGTTTTTAACAATGCCTAAATGGTTTATTTCTTTTTCTTTGAGTCCAGTGATATTTGATTTGGTACTATTTCCAACAGTTTTCTGGTATCTTGTTTGATTCCTTTTGGTGTCTGTGTTTATCTTTACTATCTCAAATAATCGTTCTTGCAGTTATCACTGCTGCATGCAGCCTTCTGTTCTTGAGATCTTTTGAGCTTCAGAAGTGACATTGTTTTCACAAACCTTCGTGTTGCTGCTTTGGCATTGACCAATCTGCAATTTGTCGGATGGTGTTTGACGTGAGTCACATGAATTAACCTGTTCTTGCCTGTTGTTTGTTCTAGGATCCAAACTGAATTAGCATTCCACTTGGCAGTCGAGTTTTGTGTATTTTGTTATTTGGCTTGTTTTTTGTCTTTTTACTTAGTTCAACATATCCAGCTTGGAACGAGTCCCTTAGGGTTTGCCAATGTTCTAGAAAACAGGATTAATCGGCGATTATTTTGACCGAGTAGTTGACCAGTCAATCTAATTAGCTAGGTTGTGAATTAATAAAAATTCCAAGTCGGCGTGTAATTGCAACTAATGGCTCGAATAATCTGATTACTCTTCACCACCATGGACTGAGCGTGTAATGAGAACCTCTTATTATATTTAGTTCCGTGGTACATATGAAGTCTCCTTCCTTTATGGTTTTTGTCTTCATATTTGTTTTTAGACTTTCCCAAACTTACAAAGCTGCTGGGTATGGTTTACCTTGGAGAGAAGTGAATTTTGATTGTGCATGGACAGAACAAAAGAGAATAAATGTTTTCCTCTTGGCACAGGCTTTCAATTTGTAGGTCATGGTTACACATAACCTACATATGAAATTAACAAGGGATTAAGAAAAGCAGGGGCAAGCTAGTAATTAGTAACAAATACAGATATAATAATTAGAACTTACAAGATAGTAATTAGTAATAACATACAGAGATAATATTTAGAACTTACATTTGTGTTTATTTGTAATTTGGGTTCTATTTCTAGATTTCTTTCCCAAGTAATGAACAAGGAACTATGGCTTCAAACTCAAAATAAGATTTGGGTTCACCAATTTAAATTGTGCAAACTCAAGCACAGAAGGCTTTTATGTCATGTGACAAAATCCTGGTCGGGCTCTAGTTTTGTACTACCTACCCTATTACAATTCTTAAGGAATATATTGACTGTTGCAGATCTTAGAAACCAGAAGCGGGAGCGGGGGCGTCACTATTAGAAGAGTCTAAAGTTAGGAGCGTGCGTTAATAATTGTTTATGTTTATTAATTATTGTTATCAAAATTTATAGATATCTTAAAACTTATTAGAAATTTATAAAATCCAGTTCAAAGTTACAGAGAGATCATTCGCATGGTGATTTGTATGATGTCAAGGTAAGTAATCATTAGTTTCTTGTTACTTTGATGAATGTGTATTAAAAATTATCCAACTTTCTTCCCAAAATTTTGGTCATCTTTTAAATTTCTTGTCATGTTATGGGAAGCACTCCTTTCACCGGGGAAACGTGCTCCCATCATTGGGGAAACGAACTTCCGTCACCGGAAAAATGAGCTTCCAAGTCGCTCCTAAGTAAGAACAACTGAATCGAGGTTAGATTTGTTGGCCTCCTAGGAGATTCTGGCTTCTAAGTTGCAGTTATATCTGCCATTTCCCCTTTCCTGTTGAGCATTTGTGGGAAGCTCTTGCCACTGCTTTGCATTGGTTATCTAAGATAGCTTTCCTCAGGATAGATTGACACTGCAATCACAGGATTATTTTATGTTTGTTGAAGCTTACTATGAGCTTATTTTACACAGGAAGAAAACAAAATCAGTGAAAACTGAAAATTGATGATTTTCAGTTGAATTTGGAGAAGTAGATTCCTTTGGCTGGTGCTGTGCTATGACATTGTAGACACTATTTTAATGAAAACATTACAAAACAATATCAATGAGACTAAACTTGATGCCTGCCTAAATTTCTTTATATTTTCATTGCTGGTCCTAACTCCTAAAAGCCTAGATAAAGGAGGGTTGAGTTAGGCAACAGTTATCGATCACTGTAAACAATCCTTGTGAAATACTTGCCTGGCTGCCCCTCAGTAGCAGCTCATTTTCTCTGTCCAGCCCAGGGGGATGGGCAAGGGTGTCTTTTGAAATACTCATTTCTCTGTAAATGAGCAAGGGTGGCTTGCTACTTTTCTAGACATCATCTGATTCATACGTACATATTGCATAAATACGACACTTGAGCAAAGTCAAGCGAGCAAGGGCACAGACTAGGGCTTTTATGTTAGATACAAGAGTCCACATTTTATACTAGAGACAAGGGATCTTAAGAGAGCAGAGTGGATAAAAAATTCAAATAGTCGACTCCCAAAACTTGGGGATGAAAAAGATTCAAATAGTACATTGGATGCCACTGGAGATCTCTGTACAAAAACACCGGTCAGTTATGAACCCAGAATAAAATTTTGAGATCACCATTAGAAGTAATCCTAGATCCAATAGAAAAATTATCTCAATTATCTCAATGTAACTAAGAAAACCAATATGAAAGACGGCTTTGCATTGCTTACTGAAGACAGTTTACCACCCAATTGTACAAATACAAATAGACTAGTCAGTCATATTCCGTATGAACCCAGGATAAGATTTTGGGATCACCATTATAACTGATTCTTGCTGCAATATGGAAAATTTATTCCGATAAAACTATAAAAATCATATGGAAGATGGCTTTTACATTGTTTATGGAGACAGTTTACATCATAATAATGAACTAGTAATTGATTGTGCATGGAAAGACTAAAATAATAAAGAACACAGTGTTCCTTTTCATGGGATATTTTAGTGAAGATTATTCTACTTCTATTTTTACATAGGAATATGTTTTTACACGGGATGACAACAACAAAGCCTTTATTCCCAAATTTATGAGATCGGCTTTGAATCCTCTTCTTCCATTTGACTCTGATGAGAGGGTGATGTCCTCTGTAGCAGATCCTTCTAGAAGATTTAAAGAGGAGAAATCTTTAATGGAAGAATTGGAAAGGGGTGATGTCTTATGAACATATATTTAACTTAAATGGGCTGGGTTCTCTGTAGATGATGTCAGCCAACAAGTATGACTACAGGCTAAAAGGCTTTTGCTGGGCTTGTAGGTTGCCATTCAGCTATAGACATCGTGAATCTCTTGGAGCCTTCAACATGCTGGCTGACAAGTACAGCTATCTAGGGTAGCAACATGGGCCTGGTATCAGCACAAGAAGTAGGCTGCCTAGACTTGCTCTTAATACACTTTCTAGAACTTTTTTTAATTACACAACAACTATTTGTTCAACCTTGAATAATCTCCATTCGCTTGCTTCTTCCATTGGAAGATAATTGTTGAAGGAAATGAATAAAGATTCGCACATAAATGTATGCATGAGGTTTGAAAGCTGCCATAGCATTCAAGTGAATAAATAATAGAATCATAATAGATGATGTCACTAGGTTAATTAGTTACTTGATGTGTGCATGAGGTTTGAAGGCTAATTAATTACTTGATGTATGGACGAGTCACTAGGTTTTTGGCCTTGTTAAGTAACTCTAATGTAAGATCATAATTGAATCATAATACCCTTTGTCAATTTAAATTGAGAACAATTTAAGTAATATACCTAATATATAAGTGAATAAATAATAACCATACATAAGAAGAATAGTTATTAAAGTTTTATTAAAGTTGTACCGAGGGGCAAAGGGCGTAAAACACGCGAGCCTCGTGAAGGCGATGCACACATTTATTTATAAATTTTTAAATCATATATGACTATATGTAATTGATATTGATAGTGGACGTGCCAGAATGGTTATTCGGGCATCGGGCATGACTATAAATCATGTGAGCTCTTTTCCTTTCGAACTACCGATTCGGCAAGGTTCTTAGAGTTTAGTTTTTCTTTTTCCGTCCTTTCGGTATTAAGAGACTTTTCACTTTCCAAGAGATTAAAACTGTCAGATCCAACAGTTATGTTGCAGGGACATGAATATGCCACGGTTAGGACACATCTGATTTGGTGTGTCCTAGTATATTTTGGAGTACTCATGGAGTGTCTAATACGTGTCTGTGGAGTGTACGGCATGTGTCCGAACGTGGCCACATTTTGGAGAGTTTGTGTTTCCTTGTCCAACGGTGGTCCTTACACGAAAGAATATTGGTTAGCAAAAAACAGATAAAAGGGAACATAGCAGCATGCACACCTCAACTGGGCATGAGCCTTGCTATTATGAGACTCTGATAAGAAGCATTACCATCTTAACATTTCTACCATTTATCTTATAAGGGCCATTATGTTGAATTTTGTATATTAATTTTGTACTAATATACTTTATTACCATTCTGTAACACATGTAGACTTCTTGTATGCTTAGCTTTGAAATCTGTAGTTGAACGACAGACATTGAAATTAGGAATGTATAGTGAGTTCAACTACAACAACAAAGCCTTCATGCCAAATTTCTTAAGTTGGCTGTTTGAATACTAGTGAGTTCAAGTTGGGATATTTTTTTTCTGGCCTGTGACTGATGCAGGACGAAAATGCAATATTGAACTTTTTCTTAGGGCAGGTTTTAAATTTTGATTAGATATGATTTATCTTTATCATTTAGTTTTTTAGGTTAGAATTAGTTAGTTTAATGGAATTTATCTTTAGTTGTTTTAGATTATAATTGGTTAGTATTGATAGGATTTGTCTTTATTGTTTAGTTGTTTTACATAAGAATTAGTTAGCCTTGATAAAATTTATCTTTATTCTTAGTTGTTTAAATTTGAATTTAAATTCTTCGATCTAAGCTTGTAAAAGGGCATAAGTTTGTAGTTTTCTAGAAGAAGGAAAATTTATAAATGGAACGGACTCTCTAAGATGTGATGTTCTCCTTGGTGTGATACCATTGCTCGGTGGTGCGTTTTGGAAGATGAAAATACATTCATAAATGAAACCGGTAGTCTCTAATTTGGATGTGATATTCTCCTTCGTGTGTTTCGTTGTTTGACGGTGTGAGGTTGCCTATTTTCATCGAGTGTTTCCGTGAAAATGTTATCTATCTAGAGTGGTCTTGAATCGTTCCTGATCAACTGGTATCAGAGCAAGTTATCGTCTTACCGTCTTTGTATAGTTCCTGATCAAATTTGGCCAAATTTGGCTATGTTGTATCCTAATTGTAATTGGTTCCTTAACATTTCCACTCATTCTATTGGCAACCTCTCTATGTGCCAAAATTAATTTTCAATCTTTTAGATTTTACTTTTCTGCTATATGTGGTAGATGGTTGAAGTTTATACTAGGAGCATCGTAGGCAAATTTCCATAAGATATTTGGTTGGATAATCTATAATTGCACCTGAATCTTAAGAAATTTCTGGGTGTTTTCAATTCTTACTGGATTTAGATTTAATTAGGATCTGACTAGGATTTTGCTTGTCGTCTTTTAAGCAAGGTTTTAAGAATCGGCCAAAACCGATACCAATGTTCTAAAAAGCGGATCTAGGCGGCGCCTAGGCGCTGGGCGGCCATTGACTGCCCAATATTCAGCCGGAATCGGCCTCCAGGCGGCTGGAGAGGAAACGGGTTTAGGCGCCCGCCTAGGCGACTCTAGGTGGAGAGGCGGCCACCTAAGCGCAGGCGGTCAGGGGAAGAGGCGGCCGCCTAGGCCTTTTTAGAATTTTTTTTAGTTGGCCGCTCGACCCGAAATCCGATAACCTGCAAGTAAAAAAAAAAGATAAAAACCAAACTAGCTGTGGCATCTAGTAGCGCAGCAGCAGGTGTAGGTATTCTTCTTCTTCTTCTTCTCTTGCTGCTCTTCTCTTGCTGCTGCTTGTCATGCTGCTGCTGCTTCTTCTTCTTCTTCTTGAAAGATGCCTAGACTGACTGAAACACTTGAAAACAGTGACTGAAAAGATGTCACTTCAAGAAATATAGAGGAAAATATAAAAATGTCACTTTCTGAAAACATATTATATAAAAAGATGTTAGACTGACTAAAAGTGAGTAGAGAGTTTAAACAATGAGGCCAGCTGCTGGCACAGTGGGAGAGTTTTCTTTGTCTTCTTTTCTTCGTCTTTTCTTCTGCTAAAACACAGCCCGCCTAACATAGTTAGCGAGTGAGTGAACTTCTAATTACTATATTTTTATTTTTTATTTTTGCATCGACCGCCTAGAATTAGGCAGGCGCCTAGGTGCTAGGCGTTGGGTGGCCGCCCGCCTAACGCCTAGCGTCTTTTACAACCTTGACCGATACTGGAACTGAAACCACCGAAACGCTCCTGAACCCCCTGGAACTATACTCATGGGAAGCCTCCAAAACTGATGCCTAAATTGACTTTTTGAACTTTGCTTTTAAGTACGATCATTGTGTAGGATATGTTCTCTAGGACTTATATTTTTGTAGTAATCGAACATTTCCTTAGGAGTAACAATTTTATCTAGGAGAGAAACAGCTCCTCTCAGGGGATGCTATCTCGAGGTTTATGCAACCAAAGGGGGTTTGCAACCCATGTACATATGCACGTTGGTTAGTAGTGGGCTCGTGATGGGTTTCTTGTTCTATAATTGTTGTAGTTGATCTTAGGCAAGCTGTTGGTACAGAGAAACAAAGATTACATGTAGTAATAGTGTAATATAAACAAGGAAATGTTGGATCTGATTGAAGTCTCTGATATGATAGTTCACACAAGCCTTTTAGTATCCAAGATGAAAGTTTGACTTCCTGCAATCAGTCTAACTTGAGCAACGTAAGCCCTGATTTCTGGTCGTGTGCATTTGTGGGAGAGTTTTCCGTAAGAGGGGACTTTATGTTCTTATGAATGACATGATATGTTTGTAATATTTTATTGATAGCTTCTGCTCGTCTTCTTTCTCTTCTATCCTTGATAGACATTGGTAGGTGGTAGTACTTCGTCAACTCTCTTAGGATTTTTTGGCATTTCATATCGGTTTCTTCTAGATTGTTGTATGCACCTTGTAATGTACTAATTAAGTTGTGGACGGGACATTTATCCTCAAGAAACTATTTTTCGAACAAGGTTATGTCCTTTAACCTTGAAAGTTTCATCAGTATGAAAATAAATTGTATAGCAAGCATTTCTTATGTTTTATGTATAATTTTCAATAATCATGATTTGGAGTTTGATGATCGCTTTCTTGTACTTTTTGTCTTCAAGATGAACATAGGGGTGCCTCGTGAGTAATGTGGCACACAGTCACTTTTTTTGTTATTGTTACATGTTGCTATTGCAATGCATATGAAAGATATGAAAGATGGGTTGAGTTTAGGATGAAGTTAAACTGTACTGTGTATGTCTAACAGGAGGAACATAATTACCTTTTCTTGAGTGTAGAAGCAGCTATAGGAGGGTCAAAGAAAGATGTAAAGAAGGACGCTGAAGATAACGCATCACATGAAGAGGGTGAGCTTCTAGACGAAAATGGGGAAGTTCCAGAAAATGACAATGGTTTGGAACCCAAATCTGACAGAGTCATGAACCAACACCCAAATTCAGATGTAAAGTCCAGCAGATTCAGGTTGCACCTCGTATTTCCCCTTTTTACCATATTAATTATGAGTGGCCCTTCCTATTTTGACATGTGGTTCACAATATTAACTTATACTTGGCTGTCTTCTGAAAAGGAACTCGGACAAGAATCCCAAGGGAAGTCCCAGTGCAAGTCACAGGAGAAGCCCAAGCATGGGTCCAACATCAAGTTCTGACAAGGCCCGACGACTGCAAGGTTCTGGAGAAAGTCCCCTTAGAGAAAGCACTAGGCAAGAATATACAAGATATCCAAGGAGTCCAGCAAGAAGTCCTGTACGGAAGGCAACTTCCCCCGTGACAAATCGAGGTCAGAATTTGTCACGAAGTCCTTCTCCGGAGGCGGCTCCAAAACGAATAAGAAGAGGGCGTGGGTTTAGCGAGCGCTATGCATTTGCACGTAGGTACCGCACACCATCACCAGATCGTTCTCCTGTTCGTTCTGGCTATTATAGAGGACGGAATGAAAGAGAAAGTGATAGGTAAGTTAAACTTGATTCGTCTGTTGCTAATGCTTTAAAGAAAGGTGAACTAAGTAGAGCCTGTCACAGGTACTCAAGGTACAGATCTTACAGAGAGCGGTCACCAGCAAGAAATTACCGCAGTCCCCCCAGGTCTGTAATCTTGTAGGCACTTAGGCTATTTACCTTGCATTAATGTATATTATGTGAACATGCTACAGGAACATATTGCTTGATGTGAGTGGCATTTATTAGTTTATGATTATAAAGCAATCACATATAGGGTGCAAGTTTGATATCAATTACTGCCTTCTAAATTGAATTTGCTTTTCCAGTAATATTGATATGATATTCTATTTTGCTATCCTTCCTAAATGTGGTTTTCTTTTGCTGTCTTATTTCGAGTTCAATTCTTTAATTTTCTTTTGTTTCTTTAGTTTTCATCATACTGATCTAAACAGTCCACTCAGCCACTGAACAAACAGCATTTACTATTTAGTTTCTGTAGAAAAAGTTCTTCGATCTTTACAGTACAGAACATAAATGCTTACATGAGCAGAGAGTTTGGTTGATTTTATTGTTCTGCTCAAGCATTTATTATGAAGAAATAAAAGATATATAATCAATAATTCGTGAATATATTAATTGTCAAGGTGTTACATGGGCCGGTCGGTCGGAGCCCGGTCAACGACCCGGACCGGCTTGGCCCGAGTGCCCCGCGGGTCCGGGCTGGGTTGGAGTTTTGGACCCAGTAGTCCGGACCGGCCCGGCTCGGTTTGACTACGGGACCGGTCTGGTTAAACCCAGTAAAACCGGTCTGCTGGCCAGGTCTGCAGCCCGGTCCGGACCGGTTTTTTCTTGGAGATGACTGTTTGGCCCGAAAAAGACCAAAATGCCCTCATTTAAGGTTTTTTTTGACCGTTTGAAGGGTATTTTGGTCATTTTGCTGAAAATGATAAAAAATACCCTTATAACAACTATATTTTGAGGGTATTAGGGATAATTTTGCACCCAAAATTTTTTGTAAATGGGCCGTAAATTTTCGAAATTAAACACTAAAAATTCTTCTCTTACAATATTTACAAGCACTCTAGTGTGAAGATGCTATTTAATATCATGGATAATGATCAACTACCACAGCAACCACAACCCGCAATGCAACATGAGTTTGAATCTGAATATGGAATTTGGCATCATTTTAGCGGAGTTTACAATGAGCGCGAAAGTGGCGATACAAAAGAAGATACTCGACTAAAGTTCTTGTTGAATGCTTGCATTGTAGGAAACAAATCAAATAGGACCATAACTATGGTACAAGGAAGCTAGACATCTGAAAATTTGTATGGATATCTAGTAATCATGTATGAGTCATTAATTGCAACTTATGTACTAGTGATATTAGTAAATCGAACATGTATGGATATCTAGTAATATTAGCGTGAAAATTAACTAATACGCAACTGTTGGTCATTACTGCTTTGGTAAGAATGTCACGTGGAACTCAAATATTTCTGATGCGTCCCACACGAGAACGGATAGCTAGGCACGAAATCTCTTCCGATTTTCTGAATCTTCAAAGTTCATCAGGCATCTCGGACTCCCCCCAACTGCGACATAAGCTTCTCTTGGTGTCTCCCTCCTATATGTAAAATATTCTATATAGTATATACACATAAATTTTAATATTTTTTATACAATCCTACTAGTATATGCATGAATAACAATATCAATTATCAATCAATCAAAGTAACAATATACTAGAGTCAAAATGCAAACTACAAGCCACACAATGCATACATACTACATAGTCTCAAAATACCATCAACATAAAAGTTATCTAAAATTCCTACTTAAAGTTTTCCAACTACCCAACTATGTAAATAACAAAAGATTTGTTCAATTTGTTAAACAAAAAAAAAAAAAATAAAAAAAATGAAAAAAAATCGTTAAGCGAGGCGCTTAAGGCGAGGCGAGGCGCTACTAAGCGACGCCTAAGCGCGCTTAAGCGCTGATCGCCTTTCTGGGGCGGAAATTCATTAAGCGAGGCGCCCTAGTTCTAAATCTCGCTTAAGCGCGCTTTTCACAACATAGTCATGTTGACACCTTAATGCTCTCCCATTTTTTTTATACCACGGGGTTTTTTCGTTGCATGAGTCCCTCTTTTGGCATTGTTTGTACTTCATACTTTCTAGGTTGCATATACATGGGCAGAAATACGGACACGATATGGATTCAGAAATGCAGCATCTTCTCAAAAAAGTAGGAAGCGCATGGCATGGATATGGTAATGTATACACAATAGGTATCCATATTATTGAAATTGGATCTTAATAAGATCTATATTTAAATAATGTTTTCGGTAGTAACTAGGCTCCAAATATATCTAGAAATGACCGACTTTAAAAGAGAGATTATTTTATAATATCTCAATTATGCTCCATGGCTATGGAACCTAAACACGTGAGGGCCATATTCGACATGAGTATTGAGGAAGTGTCGTGTAGGATACATGTCAGACACGGACACGGTCCTACGAAGGAGTATCTATGCAACTTATAGGCCTTCAATGGAAGGCCTGATACATCCTTTTACCTTCCATAACCTAGTCTGTATAAAAGGAGTGTAATTGTAGGGTGTTTTAGTGTGAACTGTTGATATGACCGAGGAATTATAGGCCAAGTTAGGTGTCTACATATATATGACAGCAATTAGTGTTTTTTAACTATGGTTTCACCTCAAAGTCCATGATTCCAATTTGTTTTTGTTGACACAATGTTTCTTTATGCTGCACCTCTTGTACGATCTGCTAATTGCTGAAAATTGTTCTGAATAATTGATGAAAGTTTGGAAGGAAAAGAGAGACCTGTTTATATTGAAGCAAGTCTTCTAAGGCTGGTATTTTTCTTAAAAGCAGTCCTAAAAGCTATTTGATAAGTGCAGTTTATCGGCCTTTAAAAAAAAGCTAGTTCAATGTTGGGCAGCTTTTAAAGCGTTGGGCTGTGCTGCTTCTGCTGCTTTTTAAAAGGCAGCAGCAGTCCCAAACCATGCTCAAGTGGAGCTTGATTAGACAACGTACTATTGCATCATTGATGGGTCTTGCTGAACTACCTTTCAAACTTGCATTTTATTTATTTTATACTCTTTCCATGGAACATGTGGGGAGGGAGACACCAAGAGAAGCTCTTCATAGGTAGAAGAAAATAACCCACCAAGGGTGTGAAAGAAACTGTCCAAAGGGAGAAGGAATGTCCTATATGAGGCGACTTTATTATTTATCCTCTTTTCGTGCATATGGATCAGCGAGCCTTCACAAGCTGCACACCGCCTCCATGCACTTGGAACAAATGTCATCATGTAATAAGTCTCAACTAATACGTCCCTGCATATTTTGTGAATAGCCCTTATTTTTGTCACTGGGGAGATACGAACCCAAGACCATTAAGCCTCGTGCCTCCTTGCATTAACCACTTGAGCCAATGCACTTTGGATCCAAAATTGTATAATCTGCACATCAACCTTATATCTAAAAAATGAGCATCTATTATACCTAAAATTGTCTACCCGTATAGATGTTTATAGGAGCACTAGATGCGAGTGAAGTTTTGGAGATGCATAAAGGGGACAAAGATGGTAAGGCTTCCAATTGTGCTTTGCAAGGTTGTCAACCGTGTGGAGGTGGTTTTTGACAGCAAGCGGGATTTATTTCTTCACTTTTGCTGGGCATGGTGCAAATTAATGTGGGATGAGCAAAGACAGAATTCACATGCATACCATTGACCTGCATGTATTAAAAAGAGGTTGCAGCACCCATAATTTGCGACCAGCGTAATTTGGTGGCAACCTGAGTTCATAAGTAGAGCCCAAAACTGGTCCTTCAAAGAGTAAGATACAATTATAAATTCTCTATAATCATACTTATTCTTTGATGAGCTGCTGATATAAGCTTGACAGGCACAAAAGAAAGAGAGAACTAGATACAATTTTCTTCCCCAAGAATATTTAAATAACACTTCATGTGTTTCTTCCTCTAATCATAATCCTTCTCCATGCATCCATAAGTGAAGTCTGTTGTTGATTTTTTGTATAAGAAGGGATCTTCTCTTTGTTGCAGTATAGTATTTCTGTGCGAATAATGCAATTTTGGTGCCAAAGTGCATTGGCAACTGGCAAGTAGTTAATGCATGGAGGCATAAACCAATGGTCTTGGGTTCATCATCTCTCTCCAGTGGCCAAAATAGACATTTTTCAGAAAAAAAGAAGCTAGAGCGCATTGTTTGAGATTTATTATGCAATATTATTGGTTACAAGCGCATGCATGGAGACGGTGTGCAACTTGTGGAGGCTTGTTGTGATCCATATGGAGTAAGAAGATGAAAAATAAAATCGAACCATATTGGGTGTCACTTCTCCCTTGGTAGAATTTCTTTTGCCCCTTCCAGTGGGTGCTTTGTGCATCTTTTGGTGTCTCTTGTCTCATGTGCAGCACACCCCATCCACACCACAACCAATAATTGTAAGCCTACTGGCATGTTCCATGAAAGTAAAAATTAATAAATAAATGCAGTTGGTTAATCTCCAACTGTATTCATTTTGGAGTCAACCTGTGCCTGAGGTTGCAGAGTGGGTGGAATGCTCATGCCCGTTTTTGGAATTTCTTTTGGAATCAGATGTTTGATGAGCTCTCTGCAGTAAGACCATGTATCCTACTCGGAGTTACCGAGTTGACTCACCTCAGGAAGCATTAGTCTTTCACATTGAAATATCTGTAGCAAAATTTGGAACTCAACCTTCTAGTTTATTTTTACTTTTAACCACTTTCTTGTTATGCAGATATCAGAAGAGGAGAGTCCGAAGCAGGAGTATCTCACGTAGCCCAGACAGGTATGTAAGCCGGCGGCAAGATTGTAGCCGAAGCCCGAGGCGAGGCTGCAGTCCAGTAGATGCAGGCCAACTAACAGTGAGTGAGAGACTTCGGTCTCATCTTGGTCCGCAAGGAAGTAGCCATCATTCGGAGAGAGATCAAGGTCAAGGAGTCGTGGTTCGTCTGCATCCAAGTCAAATGATGATGACCTACATGCCAAGATAGACCTCAAGAAAGAGAAGGGAAGTCGAGGTCTCCAAGCAGAAGTTCCAGATCCAGCAGCCCTGCTGGGAACAATGGTTTGGTATCATATGGAGATGTAGTCTTGAGTTCTACAAACTGAAGAGTAGTTGCTATAACGAGTACTTGGTTTCATTTTGGTTTTAGTTATTCCGATACTTCTTCATGATGACATAGACAGCGTCTGGACAGATTCTGCATTGTACTATGTACATTTCACTATGTTTAGGAGATTTGAGGAGAGTCTTTTTCGCGGAGTTGTAATGAAGCTCCAGATTAGCTGTTGGATGTCCGAAAAGGTGGTTTTGTGGTAATGCTGATGGCATCAATCAGGTCTGCAGAATACATTAATAACCCAGTTGGGTGGTGAACTAGTCAAGATGAAATTATTGAATTTTAACGTTGATGTTGGTTTCCAGTTCTAGATGTATTTTGCTAAGGATATGTCTATTTAATCCCGGTTATCAATGCGTGGTGAAATGTCCTCCAGAAAGAAACAAGGCCTTGTTGAAAATGAAGCCGTGGTTGGAAGGAGCCATGGAGAATGACAATTGATCCGACTTTCTATACTTGGCTGGATCTGTACTGCACTGTTAGAGCATGCTAGATCCTTTCTCCTTGTTTCTTTGAAGAGCAATTTTCTTCTGGACCACCATTGAGTAGAATCATAGCACTGGAGGCGTAATTTTTCAATCGTGTGTTTATGTACAGAGGACAGCCATGGATACCTAAAACTCATTATATACTAGGTTAGTATTTTATGAACTTGCGTGCAAGACAATGTTAAGAGCACAACAAAAATTACTAGGGGCTAACACAATTTTGGCAGTCTTGTGCATATCTAGGATTGCAATTTTTTTTATTGAAGTTCTGGTTTTTATGGACTGCAAAATTTTGGCAATCTTGAATTTGGATGTGTACGAGACTCGCCAGTTATATTTTTCAGAATTGCCAAAAATGCGTTGCCTATACTATAGTGTCCTTAACATTTGTCATGTAAAAAGAGCATTATTTGAAATGACTAAATTACAACTCGACACCTTCAACTATTCAAGTTTTTCAACTTAATATTCTCAACTTTGATAGGTATCAATTGATACCCTAAAAAACAAAAATAAGATAAATATCAACTTGATATCCTAAATTACAACTCGATACCTTCAACTATTCGTCAAGGTTTCCACGTATCTTCAACTATATCGTCATGGTTTCCACATATTCTAGAATATTGTAAAACATCTAGGGCCCGTTTGGTTTTCAGGATTGGACAACGTAATGTAATTGACATTACGTTGTTAATCTAACTCGGAAGTTAGGTTGGACAAAAAAATTTAGATATAATGTAATCACGATTACAATTTGATTACATTACATCAGTTTCTTCTAAAATCAATTACATCATAAAACCTATGTAATCCGATTATATTACAACTTAAGAGGAAGGTTGGTAATTTGGTTGTTTTGTTTGTTTTTTGAATTTTTTTTCCTTTTTGGTCATTTTTGCTCTTTTTTGCCTTTTTTTTTTTTCCGTTTTTTGCTCGTTTTGGGCCCTTTTTAATTTTTGTTCGTTTTTGCATATTTTTGGCGTTTTTGGTCGCTTTTGCATGTTTTTTACCGTTTTGGTCGATTTTGTACCTTTTTGTCGTTTTGTACATTTTTTATCGCTTTTGCTTGGTTTTGCATGTCTTTTATCGTTTTTGCACATTTTTTTTATCGTTTTTGCACCTTTTTATCGTTTTTGCAACCTTTTTTTATCGTTTTTGGTCGTATTTTTTATTGTTTTGTACGTTTTATCATTTTTTTTTGTCAATTTTACACATTTTTTTTATCGTTTTTGGTCATTTTTGTACATTTTTAACCTTTTTTTTTTTATCATTTTTGTCGATTTTGGTCAATTTTGCACGTTCTCTTATCGTTTTTGCATATTTTTTATTGTTTTCGGTCGCTTTTGCAAGTTTTTTATCGTTTTTTGTCGATTTTGTATATTTCTTGCCGTTTTTGGTCGATTTTGTACGTTTTTTGTCGTTTTTGCACATTTTTATCGTTTTTGGTTGCTTTTGTATGTTTTTTATCGTTTTCGGTTGATTTTGCACATTTTTGCCGATTATGCACGTTATTTATCGTTTTTGGTCGATTTTGTTCTTTTCTGACCATTTTTGCACGTTTGTTAGTAGCTTTGGTCATTTTTGGCTGTTTTTGTACGATTTTTATCGTTTTTGGTCGATTTTGCACGTTTTTTTTTTTTTTTTCATTTTGGCCATTTTTGCCATTTTTTTCATTTATGCCCTTTTTGTATTTTTTTATAATTTTTGGTCGTTTTTGTTCGTTTTGCATATTTTTATCGTTTTTCTCGTTGTTGCTCGTTTTTTGTCGTTTTTTTTTCTCATTTTCGATTTTTTTGGACTTTTTAATCATTTTTTATTTTGCTCGTTTTTTGTTCGTTTTTTGCTCTTTTTTGTTCGTTTTTTGCTCGTTTTTGTCGTTTATGCTATTTTTCAATTTTTGCTCATTTTTTCTCGTTTTGCACGTTTTTGGCTGATTTTGCACCATTTTTTGCCGTTTTCCAATTTTTTGGTCGTGTATGCTCGTTTTTTTTTTTTTTGTTGGTTTGGTCGTTTTTGTTCATTTTTTGTCCTTTTTGGTCTTTTTTTGCCAAGTTTTTTTGCTCGTTTTAATCCCTTCTTGTTTTTGATCTTTTTCGTTTTGTCATTTTGCTCTTTTTTATCGTTTTGGGTCAGTTTTTGTTTTTTTCTCTCTATTTTATTGTTTTTGGTTGTGTTTCATTTTTATCGTTTTATCATTTTTTCCCTTTTGTTCGTTTGTTATTTTTGTTATTTTGTCGTTTTCTTCGTTTTTTGTCTCTTTTTTAGCAAAAAGACAACCAAATTTCCTTTTATTTTTTATTATATTTATTATTATTATTATTTTATTTTATTTTTCTTTTAAAATTTTGTAATTTTTTATTGATCTACTTTTATTTATTTATTTATTTATTATGTTGTATTTAAAAAAAAAATTAAATTAGAAACTGAATTACATTATGGTAAACCAAACATATGAATGCAATTGACATTACATTACATGGTTTAATTACATGTTTCAACCAAACATAGTAATGTAATTGTAATTCATTACATTACAAACTCAATTACATTACAAATCTGATTACAATTACATTACAATGAACCAAACACAACCCTAGTCGCTGTGTCCACTGAGATGTGTAAACCACAATGAGAAGCACAATCACTGATTTCACATGATCTGTACAATTTCAGTAAATTCTTATAAGAGCAGGTACAGAATGTCATCATTGTCATCCTAGGCTCAGAATGGAGTCAGCTAAAAGGTGCAAAAGAGTAAAGAAGGACAATGAGGCAAGATGATGAACTGGCCGACCATGTAGGTGCTATAAAAAGGGTTAATTAGTTGTCCCCTCCAAGGTTTGTAACTATTTGGTAACTGTTCCTATTCTTTCAAAAATAAAGAAGACCCCCTGGGTTCTTAACGACCGGCAAACACTTAACAGTTGTCTCTATTACATATGTTTTGGACATCGATACCCCTGCACTTCCCTCCTTTCTTCTTCTTCTTCAACCTGTCATAACTGAAAGCCCCAAACCCCGAAATTAGACGAAGTTGGCAAAATCGATCAAGCCCTCCCTCTTCCATGGAAACGAAGATGCTGGTTCAGGTATGATCTAAACTAAACCCTCTCTCTTCCTCATCTACGTGCATGAAAACCCCCAAATTAGAAGCCCTAAATCCTCTTTCTTTCCCTCTTTTTGCAGTGTTCGATTTGCAAGGATGAGCCACATAGATGATGAATGTCCCCTCCCAAACTCCCCCTGTAACTTTAGGGGATGTAATGGAACTCGGAAAGTCAGAATTTCAACACGCCCACACAGCCTAAACAGACGATTCTTGCGCTATAACGCGATTTTCTGCAAATCGTTTGTGTGGATAGATGAAAACCCTAGGAGAAAACCCTAATTACTTCAAATCGAGAGGCGTGCTACTGTTGTGGTGATCAGTCACATTTTGTAAGGGATTGCCCTGTAAAAATGGTGCTTCTGTTGAATGCAAATCTGCTAATTGTGCTGGCAAATTGAAGATCTTTACAAGCAAGAAACCACACAGCTATGGGAAGAAGTTCTTTGCTTGCAACAGACCTGGGTGTGGTTATTTTCAGTGGCTTGAGGTATGCACACCAGTTAAGAGCAATGTAGACGTTGGTTCAGGAAATTGTAGCATTGTTGAAGTTGGTTCAGGTAGTTCTGCCACTGTTGAAATTGGTTCAGGTAGCTCTGGCTTAGGTTCTTCATCCAAAGGTTCCATTGATTTGAAAATTCATGTCGAAGGAAGGTCATCTGTGGAGGTGAAGCTGTATATTGGTGATGTTATGAAGGAGATGGAGAGGTTAACTTGTAAGCTAGTTTAGTATTGTAATCAGGTTCTAGTATTTGTAATGGAGTGCAGTATTGTAATGAGTTCAGTAGTGTAATGGAGTTCGTCGTAATGCAAATGTAGTTCAATCTTAGATGGAATGCAACCTGTAAGCTTTCAAAAGTAGTTCAATCTTTAATGGAGTTCATTCAGCTTTCAAAAGTAGTTCAATGCAAAAGTAGTTCAATCATTGTAATGCAACTTGTAAAAGTAGCTCAATGCAAAAGTAGTTCAATGGAGTTCATTCATCTTTCAAGCAGGTGTAAGCTACCTGTAAGCAATTCAATGCAACCTGTAAGCAATGCAATTGAAGCAGATCAGGTGCAATGCAATGCAATGCAATGCAATTCAATGCAACATGTAAGCAATTCAATGCAACCTGTAAGTAAGTCAGGTGCAATGCAACCTGAAAGATTCAATGCAACCTGAGAAATTCAATGCAACCTGAGCAATTCAATGCAATGCAACCTGAGCTATTCAATGCAACCTGAAAGATGCAACCTGTAAGCATATTCACATAACCATTTCACAATTCAATGCAACTTGAGCAATCTGCCATTCACCTGAAAGATGCAACCTGAGCAATTCAATGCAATGCAACATGAGTAATCTGCCATTCACATAAACATTTCACATAACCATTTTACATAACCTGAAAGATGCAACATGTAAGCATATTCACTAACCATTTCACATAACCATTTCACATAACCAGAGATCCAGAAATCTGCCATTCATTGCATATTCACATACCATTCATTGGATATTCACATAACCATTTCACATAAAACATTGACACAAAACCCATATTCACATACCATTTGACATACATTTGACAGAAACCCAAAAACACAAAAATCCAAAAAGCAAATGAGTAGATGCACCCATCTACTCATTGCACCTCCCAGCTGCATTGGTGCTTTCTGAGTCCCAAAGGCAAACCTGGGCTGGAAACATTCTGCACTAGTCATTCAAGAAGCCTGGGATGAAAAATCCCTAAAGAAGCCCATGGCATTGCTACTGCCAGGAACAACAGCACCATCGTATGCATTGCTACTGCCAGGAACACTAGCACCACTATATACATTTTGTCCACCAGCTCTTCCAGCTCTCCTCTTGGTCTTCCAGCTCTGACTCTCCCTCTCCAACTAGTCTCATTCTCACACCAGGAACACCAACACCATCACCTGCATTGCCAACACCACCTCTAGAAACCCCTCTCCCATTGCCTCTACCCCTCCTAGGTGGTCTCACATAAGCCTCATTCTTACAGGTTCTACTGTTGTGTCCATACTCCTTACATCTTCCACACTTGTTTGGCTTTGTCGTTGAACTTCTCCCCTCCTCATCAGCTCCCCGTGCTCTATTGATTTTGGGTCTTCCAGGTGTCCTCTTGTTGGTGGGGGGCAACACCAACTCTGTAGGCTGCAAAAATAAAGAAAAAATTGAGTAAATGCACTGTATAGCACTCTGTAGGCTGCAAACATAAGGAACATACCTTCTTCCAAGTTAACCTATCTGGAATCATTCTGATG